>CM052549.1:76243211-76311624 GCA_028533065.1 Trachops cirrhosus
CAACTCTGGCAAAACAGAAGTTGCAACATTACTGGTTAAAACACTAGATGTTTAAACTTCAGGGTAAAGAAACTATATATTCATGTTCAATAGGGATAATTACTTTTCGTTGGTATGACTTGAAAATGAGTATGTTAGAAATGAATGTGTTTCTATCCCTGTGCCTTTTTTTTAACACCAGGAAGCCACATTCCGCTTGTAGATTCCTGGGACAGGGCCTGCGGAAGGCTAAAGAATACCCTCTGGTTAAATGGGCTTCATGGTCTAATTATCAAAGTAAGGGACTTGTGGGTGAGAGATTGAGCTAATACACAACTAGTGTGAGATGTGGACAGGTGACCCTGGGAGTCCCTTGTTCCAACACGTGGGAAACCATTAGCTCTCCTCCAATCAGGCCAGGAAGGCCACAGGAGGAAAGCATTATTTCCTTCATACTTGAGAGTAGTTTAGGTTACTGTTGATGCCTGGTGGAGGTTGGCTCTGGCCGCCACAGAATGCTCAAGGAGAGGGCTTCTGACTGGAGAGTCCCAATTGCCAAGCTCCTGGGTGAGGCATGGGAGGGCTGGCAACGTCGGCAGGGTTACGGACCCCTGAGGGTCTCTGCACCTCCTGCTAGGATGTGTTCTTACTGCATGAAGTAAAATGCACACTATTTTAAAGGAATCCTGTTCCATTAAAATACATGTATCCAAGTATTTCAAAAGTTCAGTATGGTAATACTGTCTTGTTTTTACTGTCATAAGCTTGATTTCCATCAGCTCCTCCATGTCTCCTTGCCACAGCCCTGGCATAGGCCTGCCTAGTTCCCGTTCCTGCTCCTGGGGGTAAGCAGTACCGTCTCCTCTGTCTCCACAACCACAGGGCGGGGTAGCTTCTTCCTGCTGCTCTCAACTTTACGGCCTCCAAGGCCCCTGGTGGACTTCCATCCTCTTCCAGCACTTGCTTGTGAAGTCTGCCCTTTTTGGAAAAAACTCAAAGAGGATTGTTTTTTGCTTATACCTGACTTGCACGGTAAAATTAGGAGCTTACTTCATGGTAAGAGATCCTGATATTTTACTTCATATTGAAATAGAATTCAATAATTGCTTGAAGGTTCTCCCCACACATGTGCATATATGCTACACACACGTGCATATATGCTATATAAATTATATGTAATGGCATATAATATATTGTATGCTGTGTGTATGTAATATAACATATTACATATATGTAATAGCATACACACAATAGCATGTATACAGGCTGTTATAAATGATTCTGCAATGAACATGGGGATGCATGTGTTTTTTTCACTAGTGTTTTGTTTTCTTCAGATAAATACCCAGAAGTGGAATTGCTGGATCATATGGTGGATCTATTTTTAACTTTTTGAGGAACTTACTTACTGTTTTCCATAGCCGCTGCATTAATTTACATTCCTACCAACAGTGCACAAGGGTTTACTTTTCTCTGCACCCTCACCAACACTTGTTATTTCTAGAATTTTTGACACTAGTCATTGTAATAAGTGTGTGGTGATGTCTCACTGTTGTTCTAGTTTGCATTTTCCTGATGATTAACGATGTGGCACATTGTTTCCTGAATATGTGGGTCATCTGTATGTCTAGTTTGGAAAAATGTATAATGATATCTTCATCCCATTTTTTTAAATTTATTTTTTGCTATTGAGTTGTATGTTTTGGATGTTAGCTCCTTATGAGATACACAATCTGCAAATATTTTTTCTCATTTCAGTAGGTTGCCTTTTTATTTTACTGATGGTTTCCTTTGCTCTGCAGAAGTTTTTTAGTTTGATGTGGTCCTGCTTATTTATTTTTGTTTTTGTTGCTTTTGCATTTGGTGTCAGATTTAAAAAATTATTGGCAAGATCTATGTCAAGGAATCTACCATCCATGCTTTCTTCTAGGAGTTTGATGGTTTCAGGTATTATGGTTCTTTCAAGTCTTTAATCCATTTTGAGTTAACTTTTATCTATGGGATAAGACAGTGGTCCAGTTTTATTCTTTTATATGTGGCTGTTCAATTTTCGTAACAATATTTATTGAAGAGACTGTTCTTTCTCTTTTGTATATTCTTGGTTCCTTTGTTGTCAATTAATTGACCATATATATATATGTGGGTTTAATTATAAGCTCTCAGTTTTGTTCCATGGACCTATGTGTCTGCTTTTATGCCAATGCCACACTGGTTTTACAAACTATAGCTTTGTAATACAGTTCAGAATTAAGAGGTGTGATGCTTCTGTTTTTCTTTCTCAAGATTGCTTTGGCTATTTAGGATCTTTTATGGTTTCATGTAAATTTTAGGACATTTTGGTGAAAAATGTCTAGAATTTTGGGTAGTATGGACATTTTGACAATATTAATTCATCCAATCCATGAATATGGAATATGTTCCATTTATTTGTGTCTTCTTCAATTTTTGATGTTAATGTTCTGGAGTTTTCAATATACAGGTCTGTTTGCCTCCTTGGTTAAATTTATTCCTAAGTATTCTTTAATGTAATTGTAAATGAGATTGTTTTCTTAATCTTTCTTTCTGAGAATTTATTATTAATGTATAGAAATGCAACAGACTTTCATTTATTAGTCCTGACAGTTTTTTGATGGACATGAAGACCTTTAGTCTAGAATTGGAAAGATTTTTTTCAGCAGCTCTGGGAAAGACCATCAGTGGGGACTTGGGTTTGTGGTTCCCTGAGTCTCTCTCTGGAGGAGAGCTGCCCATCTCTAAGGACACACTTGCATCATGTCCCCTCCGGTGTCAGGTGCACGGTCGGGGCATTTTATGCTGGTTTTGTCTGAGTAAGAAGAACTCGGAAGCAATCTGTAGGGTTAGGAGATTTGGTTTCAGTCCTTTGTCTCTCTGGGATTATGTTTCCTCATCTGCAAAATGCTGGCGTCAGACTACAGCTGTGATTTCTAACCCGTGGTGCTGTGCAGAGCCTCAGGGTGTTCTGCTGCCCCCTGGGGGAGGGAGGAGGAGGACCGCGGGGTTCGGAGCGCCCCACCCTGGCTTCAGTCACTCACTTCTCTATATACTGGACTTATATTTGAGTAAAGAATTTTTTATATACACACACACATTTCCATATACTTTATACATATATACACACACATATATTCCCATATACTTTACATATATAATACATATGTAAAAAGTTTGAAAATTAATACACCGCATTAGCAGTCCTCAAACATTTTGACCCTAGAACCATTTTACACTAAAAAAATTACTGAGGAATCCGAGTGCTTTTGTTTCTGGTGTTACATTTGTTGATATTTCTCTTATTAAATATTAAAAGGAGATGAAGGGAGTAGCCAAAGACGATTACGCATAATCCGTAGATGCAGACGGCAGTGTGGGCATGCCCAGAGAGAAGGGGGACTGGGCGCAAAGGGAGGGAAAAGGGGACATCTGTAATAGTGCCAGCAATAAAAATAAAGTTAAAAACATTAAAATAATGGAATATCTATGTTTTCCAGAACCAAAGTAATTAGTCAGCATCACTTTATTACTTTACATTTTTGTGGATCTCTTTGAAATCTGGCTTAATGGAAAAAGCTTAATTCTCGTATCTGCTTCCACATTCAATCCCCTGTGCTAGCACATGTTACGTAACCTCTAGAATATTCCACTGTATACTCCTGAGAGAAAGAGAGTAAGAAAGGCAAATACCTTCCTGGTGTCTTGATGAAAATAGTTTTACTTCACAAACCCCCTGAATGGGTCTCAGGGAGTTCCCAGAGTGCACTTGGAAAGCCACGGCATAGGGAGCCACGCCCACCTGTGGCTACCCCAGAGCGCCCCCTGCAGCGTGGACCTGCCCTTACAACTCCCGGCCACCTGTTAGGGGACAGGTAGGGGTCTTTTTGATATACTTTCTCTTCTCCAGATCATGGAATTTCATTTTATTTCTTCGTAGGTGTGCCAAAACAAAACAATCCCAAAGTTTTTCACTTAAAGAGGAAGATTTTATCCCTTTTCTTATTAAAAGCATCATTATAGCATTAATTATCATTGGTCCTTACGGAAACAAGATTGTGTTGGCCTTGGCAGATATTGTTCAAATGTCACCAATATTCTCTTTTGCCCACCGCAGCAATGTCATCGAGAGTTGACGGACCTTGCAGGATGGCATGCTGGGAGTGAAGGGTCATGCATAGTGTCGGTGACCCGATGATTGCAACCGCCTGCTCACTTTGGTCACCTTAGGAGTTCTGCCGAGAGCTAACGTCACCATGCCTTCCTGACTAATAATCAGTGGAAAGTTATTGGCTCACATGCTTGTCTCTTACCTCCAAAATACCTCTGCTCCTTTTTCATTGGTCCACACAAGCATGTGACCAGATACCTTCCAGGTGCCCCTTAGCAAGAAGGCATGGCAAAGTCGGTTATTGTGTGCACTTTAAAAATCAGGTTACTGCTGGCGTTGCTGGTGAGCACCGTCCTGTGAACACTGTCACAAATGAGCACGGGGTGTGGGGAGCTAAGGGGGAAGTATCACCCAAAGAATAGAAAGATCTTATGTAATAGTAAATCTCCTTCCTTGATCTTTGGCCAAGTGCATTTTCCCTCTAACAAAGGCCCTTTTGTACTGGCAGGAAGATAAGTTGGGGAGTTCTTAAAGGTAGAAACCAAGTTTGCGTGTGTGTCTGTGTATGTATTCGCCACACACTGAGCATTTCAAGCAAATGTGGGTACTGTATCACTTACGGATCTTAGACCCCATCAGAAGGTGGCATGCCTGCATATATAGACTATGTGGTACCCTATATATACTATATGCCCTCATCGATTGTTGATGGGAATGTAAACTGTTGCCACTACTTTGGAAAACAGTTCTCCAGTTCTTTGAAAAGTTAAAATAGAGTTACCACATAACCCAGAAATCCCACTTCTAGGTATATCCCCCCAAAACCTGATAATATATGTCTACATGAATAAACCCTGTACATCCACGTTCATAGCAGCGTGACTCATAATCGCCACAAAGTAGAAACAACCCAAATGGACATAGTAATGAGTAGACAAACATAATGTGCTGTATTTAATGAATATCATCCAGCCGTAAAAAGGAATAAAGCACTGATCCCTGCCGATGCCTGAGACCTGCAACAACATTGAACTTGGAAAGCATTACGCCAAGTGAAGGAAGCCAGACACACATGGCCACACATTGCGGGGTTTCATTTATATAAATGTTCAGAATAGGCAGGTTTATAAAGACAGAAAGAGGTTAGTGGTCACAGGGATGGGGGAGAGGAGAATGGGGAGGGACCGCCACTGAATGTGTGTCTTTTTTTGGAGATGATAAAAATGCTGTGGAGGTCGATGGTGGTGACGGCTGCATGACTTGGCGAATATACTAAAAGCCATTGAACTATGCACTTGAAAAGGTTGAGTTGAATGTCATGGTATATGAATATATTTCCATTTTTTCAAAACTACTCTTTTTCCTACCTAGCTTAAGGAGACCCGAAGAATTTAAAAGTTGTTAGAGACACATTGAAACTCCAGGAGGGCTAGAGTATCAGGTTTGTTGGCTAGGCGGCTGGGGACAACCACCCAATTACCCTGAGGGGGGTCCCCTGCACTGCCCTTAGTGCATGTCTGGCAGCTGGCACACCCCCACCCCCAGTACTGAGGGTAGGGTGCCAATAGGTCCCCTGTCTGCCCTGCTGTTTCTGAAACGGTGTCTTTACCTTCCTAAATTCCACATGGCACCTCCTCCATTTCTCCACTGTCTTCTGGATCATAGGCACATCTCATCAGCCAAGCACAGGCCATTGGCCTTGACCTTGACTAAAAGGCAGCCTGGGAAAGAGAATGTCCATCCTCTTCCCTGGGAAGGTAGGATTCTCCAAGTGGGAAGTTCCTCAAGTATTAGAAGCTTTTTTTTTTTACAGTGCTGATCAAAGAGCATGAGAAGTTTCCAGTAGAGGTACCTTCCCACTTTGAGGTTATATCATTTCTATTTTAGCAGTGCTTCACTGTTTTGGAATGACTGGTGGGGAGGCTTATTTCAATTGATGAAGGGCTGTTATACCAAGAGACCCTTGGGAGACAAACATGGAGAAAGGAGCAGTGTGTTGAACAAGAGCTATTTCTTCTTTCACTTATTCAACAAACAGCTACATATTTTAAAGTATCTATGGATGCTGGGCAAAGTGCCAAACATGGGAGACACAACCGTGAAGAAGATGCCTAAGACCTTCGCTCCTGAGCTCTTTAGGCTATGTGGGGAGGCAAGCAAGAATAATGTTGTGTGCCAAGCAAAGAAATTGGATATGAACAGGAATGCAGAGGAGGCATACCTGTTAGATTAAAACTCCTCCTTCCTCTTTCATTAACAAATGAAGCCTCTTCCATATCACTGGGAAAGTGAGGGCCTTTTATGGTCCCTAGGAAAATGCATTCCTCACCTCCAATTGCCATCGGCTTTACAGGGCAATAAATCAATCCTGGCAGAAGCTGGCTCTGTCAGCCCGGCCACCTTTGCTCAGTGCTCCAGAATAACCACTGCGGGACAGTCACAGCAAATAAGAAGATACGGTTATGAGGTGAGTACTTTTCCCTGCACAGGTGGTACTTGGAACAAGTCGTGTTCCTGTGTTCTTGTAAAACGTCCCCAACTCCTTCTCTGCTAAGTGAGCTGGACAGCTCGTACTTTCCTTCTGGTCCTGATGTTTTCTTCCCTTTATATACACAATGAGGAGAGGGAAGAGCCAGTGCATGGGGTCACGGGCTGCCTGGCGACAGGTGTGTGCGTGTTTGGGGGACAGATGGGGAAGGTCTAATGTGTGATGTTTCTCCCTCACTGGGAGAAACCGAGGAAGGGATAATCAGATGGGATCCTTCTGGCAGCTGGCTGAAAGTGGCATGAGTTGAGAGTTAGGTGAACACATCTTTCCAGGCAGAGAGGGAAATAGCTATATAGTGATTAAGGTTTTTCATCATAACCTGGATTTTAATTATTCTAAAATTTTGTTTGATACAGAAAAGTGGCTTTGAGCAGGGAGGGTTTCTAAGTAGGGAAGAATTTCTACTGTGAGGAATCTCCACTCCTACCTGCTTCCTGGGTGACAATAGTTCCCACGACAGGAAAAATGCCTGGGAATGTCCCTGGAGTGTCCCCAGCCTCAGCCTCAGGTGCTAACCCTGCTGCCCCAGGAGGGTCAAGCAGCTGTGGAAGAGGTGCCTGCTTCTGGCTGGAAAGGAAGGCCTCCCCATGGAGAGGAACAAAGGAGTCTCACCCATGGCCAGTGGGTTTGCTGTGTTGTTGAGTCACTCGCTGTAGGTTTAAGAGACTAAACTAGGTATTGCAAGCAGGTGGGGGCGGGTCTCAGACTGCGTTCACCTTCTGAAATGCCACCTTTGTGATTCAGCCTCAAGATCTTCCAGCTCTGCAGTCAAGGCGACCTTGTGGAGAGAGTATTCAAGGACTAATGTAAGAAGCAGGACCGCTCTGCCTCAGTGCTACTACTAACTGTGGTTAGACAGAATTCCTGGCATTAATTTATAAAATGAGAATTTTTATTGATGGCCTGTGTTACCCTAAAAATAAGAAGCCAAAGTGAGAAGCAGCAACTTGGGAACACAGATTCAGGCAGAAGCCCATATTGTGTCTCAGTTTCAGGGTGAAGACGAGGGTGTTTTATGGGAACAGGAAGGGAGATTATCACAGGAACAGAGGAAAGGACTTTCTATTGTTGTTAACAGCTGAGTTACTCCTTAGCATACATGGCTGGTTTCGAATCCCAAGAGAGTCTCTAATATTACTAGTCCTTGAGGTCAGGATGTCTGCTTTCCTATTAGTTTGCAAACAATTTTTTGTAAAACAATGTTGCTATGACCCAGCCCAGAGGTGATTTTGCCCATTCCCAACATTTGAAAGGTTCAAGGGCAAGATGTGCAAGGCGATTTCTCTGGAAGGGCTTTTCTGGCTCCATTATCAAACGGCTGAATTTATATCAACTTTCACACATGCCTGATCAACTTTGATATGGGGATTTTATGGGAATATAATAAGATGATCTATATCTTATTGGGATTAGAATAAACCTCAGAATAATTTAAACTAGAAGAGAGACACCTGATAGAGTTAGACTAATAAGAAGGAATAGTTATGCACTCCAACTTCAATCCCCAACCCCAAACCTAACCTAACCCCACCTCCCCCTTGGAAAATTATTTGTAGATTCTTGTTTCTCACCCCATTTTACAATTAAGGTGCTTCTTTTCTTGGCTCATTACACATTAACCTAAAGGCTGCCTCAATTAACAAGTGAAACTGATATGTATATGAAAATACTTGGAGAAATGGTCATGGCATTGGGCTGGGTTTGAGGCAAGCAGAGGGGCACAGAAATGGAAATATAAAGAAGTGAAGTTAAACAAATCAGAGAGAGAGAGAAATCCATGTGATAGAGAAACATTGATGGGTTGCCTACCGTACACGCCGTGACTGGGAATCAAACCCACAACCTAGATATCTGCCCTGACCAAAATCAAAACTGCAACCTTTCGGTGCCTGGGAGGATGCTCCAACCCATAGAGCCACCGGGCCAGGGCAGGAGTTCCCCGTCTAATCATGATGGGTATCTATTCTTTTCAGCTGAGGGGACTTTGGGGTTTGCTTTAATCCTGTTATCTGTGTCCCTCTAGATGGCGAGGAAGCTCAGTGTGCTGGAAGTCATTCTGATCATCTTCTTCCTGATTGTACTGGCCGTGGACATCCTCTTGCTCTTCCTGGTGTTGGAGAAACCTTCAGGTAAGGGAGATGCTGTGGCTGCTGGATTGGAAGAACTGGTAAAAAAAGTCCCTTCTGGATGCCAAAGAAATCTTTCAAATTCCTGCACTCTTCGGCACGCTGCCATATTGCATTGTTTACAGTTCACATCCATAACTAATTTAAGTCAATCCCCCAAAGAGGTGTCCTTTTTCTGCAACTAAACCTTGAATGCTAGTGATATGCTAGTGATATGTGTCATGAGTCCCATTGAAAGCAATTTTAACAAGATGCACAAGTAGGCTCATTAAATGCCTGGTTTTCAACCTAGTGTCAGGAAGTAATAGAGCCTTCAAGGAGAAAGAACAGTTGAGGAAACAGTGCCCAATCCCATTACACTATGGAAAAGGAGATTAGGTTATAGGAAAGTTTAGGGCTGATACACTTGACCTACATTTATCAACTCCAATGACCTCCCAGCCCATATTCTGATTGGAATAGCTATGATTTCCTCATAGAGACCTTTGAAACTTTTTCGTCTCTCACAGAAGCATCAAACAGAATGCCTCCTCCTCCAAACATACATTATAGATGAAATAAGAAAAAAAATCTGTAATACATGCTATACTTTAAATATGCAGTATAAAAATCTATTCTCAATTAAGATGAAATTTGAGGTTTATTCTGCTCGATAAAGCTCACTGTGTAAGGGTAGATGAAGCATGCAATAAAGAGATATTATACTGATAGCGGAACCCTACCTGCTCAATCTCTTCACTACTCTCCACAGTAAACTAAAACCTTTCTAGGAACAATTATGACTTTGCAAGATGATTGGAAATCCACTGATACAAGCCACTTTTGGCCTATTACTACTTTTTCCCTGTAAAACATTTTTTGGGTAGCAAGTCCCCTGAGATCACTATCCAGTGTAGAGGAATAAGTGGTTTCTTTTATTCAACATAAAGTTGGATCTGCACACCTCATTCATTCTCAACCACACTCTAATTCATGTAGAATAGTTCCAATTTTAATTGTTTTGCACAGTGGACTGCTCCTGATGTGTTTTGTGGAGATATGTTTCCATGAGTTGAAAAGGAATTTTTATTTAATTTTTTATCATGGTAAGAACACATAAATGAAATTTATCCGCTTAATATGTTTTTCAGTGTCTAGTACACCATTGTCATCTATAGGCACAATTTTGTACATCAGCCCTATAGAATTTATTCAGTTTGCGTAGCTGAAATTTTATATGTGTTAATTAGCAACAACCCATTTCTCCCTTCCCCCAGCCCCTGGCAGCTGCCATTCTCTTCTTCGTTTCTGTGACTTTGACTTATTTTTGATACATCATATAGGTGGAATCGTACAGTATTTGCCCTCTGTGCCTGGCTTATTTCACTTAGCATAATGTCTGCCAGCTTCATCCAAACTGTGGTTAATGACCAGATTTTTTTCTTTTCTAAGGCTAGGCAATATTCCATTTCATGTAGTAATATCCCACATATATACCATACTCTCTTTACCCCTTCATCCATCAGTGGACATTGGAGGGTGCTCACACCTTGGCTATTGTGAGTGGTGCTGCCGTGACATGGAAATGCTAATAGTTCTTCTAGGTATTGATGGCAGTTCTTTTGGATAAATACCGAGAAGTAGGATTGCTGGATTATATTGCACTTAGATTTTTAATTTTTTGAGGCACCTCCATAATGATTTCCACAGTGGCTGCACCGATTTGCATCATTCCCACTATCAGGATACAATTGTTCCAGTTTCTCCACATCCTCACCAATTCTTGTTTTCTTTTGTTTGTTTGTTTTATAATAGCCATCCTAACAAATGAGCTGATCTCTCGTTACGGCTTTGGTTTAAATTTCCCTGATGATTAGTGACATCGAGCATCTTTTCACATCCCTGTGGGCCAATGTATGTCTTTTTTAGAGAAATGTCAATTCAAGTCTTTAACTCATTTTTTAAATCAGGTTATTCATTTTTGTTTGTTTTGTTTTTGCTAGAGTTGTAGGAGTTCCTTATGTATTTTAGAAATTGTCCCTTTTCAGATACATGGTTCACAAATGCTTTCTCCCATTCCTTAGGCTGCCTTTTCATTCTGTTGATGGTTGGTTGGTTGGTTGGTTTTTGGTGTGCAGAAGCTTTTTAGTTTGATGTCGTCCCATTTGTCTATTTTTGCTTTTGTTGCCTGCGCTTGTGGTATCATATCCATGAAATAATTGCCAGGACAAATCTCAGGAAACATTTCCTCAAGGTTTTTTTTTTCTAGGAGTTTTGCAGTTGCAGGGGTCTTATGTTTAAGTCTTTAATCCAACTTTAAAATGATTTTTTTTATTTAAACTTATATATGCAAACAAGTATAGAGCCATAAAGGTAGTAGAGATGTTTTGAAGTCTTATTTAAATTAAATAGATTCAAGGGCATCTATTATGCCCACTGTAACTATTGCATCTGAAGATGGAATCTGGGTTTGGGATGTTCATGGGGCCCAGTGAACCTGACCCCACTTCTGATGTTGTTACATGGAAGGGGAGGGGGGTATCGCAAACGTGAGAGAGGCCAAAGGAAGGATAGCACGGAGAGCATGTTCAGTGAAAGTCTTTATTTCACGTGGGACAATAGTATCTTCCCAGTTCATCTCACAGATTGTTGAAAGTGAGTGGAAAAAAACAACAGACAGACAAAGAACTGTAGAGCAACTGGATATATTCACGTCTAAAAAAATAATGTTGGATCCCTCCCTGATATCATACATGAAAGTTAACTCAAAACGGATCAAAGGTTGAAATTTAACAGCCCCAAATAAAAAACTCTAAGAAAACGTAGGTATAAATATTTGTGACTTTGTGTTAGGCCACAGTTTCTTCGATGTGACACCCGAAACCTAGCAACCGAAGCTGAAAGAGGCACCTGGAACTTCAAAATGGAAAAATGTTGTGCTTCAAAGGACACTCTCGAGGAAGTATAAAGACAACTCACTGAATGGGAGAAATATTTGCAAATGACATGTCTGATAACGACCTAGTGTTCAGACTATGTAAGGAAACCTTATAGTTCAAAAAGAAAAAGAAAAAACGCAATTTTTAAAACAAGCAAAGGTTTAAACAGACATTTCTTCAGAGAAGATCAGCAAATGCCCAGCAAGCCATGAAAAGATATTCAACATCACTGGTGTTTTGAGGAATGCAAGTCAAAATGAAATACCCTTCATACCCTCATAAAAGCACAGCCAACAGCAAGTGTTGTTGAAGATGGGGACAAATTAGAACCCTCGTACACTGCTTGTGGGACCATAACCCGGCGCATCCCCTTTGGAAATGAGACTGGCAGTCCCTCAGAAAGCGAAAGGTAGAGTTAACCATATTCCTTAGCAATTCCACTTCCACGTATAGCACCAAGAGAATTTAAAATACGTGTTCACACAAAAACTTGTATGTGAATGTTCACAGAAGAATTCGGTATAATAACCAAAAAGTGGAAACTGCCCACATGTACATCAGCTGATGAATAGGCTTAAAGACTGTGATGGCCATCCAGTGGAATGCGGTTCAGCCATGAGAAGAAACGGAGTACTGTTTTACGCTGTAACATGGGTGAACCTTGAAAACATTATGCCAAAAGAAAGAAGCTAGACACCAAAGGTTATCTACTTTATGATTCCGTTGATATGAAATGTTCAGAATAGGGAAATACATAAAGACAGAAAATGGATTAGTGTTTTCCAGGGACTGGGAGAAGAGGGGAAGGGCATGACCACTCATGGGTGTGTGATTTCTTCGGGGGTTAATGCAAGTGCCTGGAATTGGGTAGTAGTGATTGGTTGCACAATTTTGTAAAATTCAAAAAAACATCGAGTTGTACACTTTAAAGAGGTGAGTTTCATGGCATGTGAATTATATCTCAAGAAAACCCAACCAAAAAGAAAGCAGATGTGTTTAACACCTGGAGAATGTATACAAATGTAGGTACCAGCTAAGAGTGACCACCGGCTGCAGAACCGGCCGAAAGCCTGCTATGTCACTGCCTGCTTCCTTCCCGGAACTGTGATTACACCACGGATGTTTAACTTTGTGCTTTAATTCCTCTGCAGATACTTCATTCATTCCACAGTGTCCAGAGATCCCCGAATCCGAAAGGATAGACTGCTTACCTGGTCAGACGGCGACAGAGGTCAGAGGAATGGGCTCCCTGCTGCTGGCCGCCTGGGTTTTATTTATGAGAAATGAGTGTGTGAAGTAGGGGAGGGTGGTGGTGGAGTGGGCTGTGGGCCTCTGATGTGTTTGGAGTTAATTCGTCCTGGCCTTGTTGAAATAAACAGCCGCACTGTGGAAGTGCGGGGAGCAGGGCAGGGTAGAGGGAAGGGGAGGAGGAGCTCACAGGACTGTCGGCCCAGAGGGTCTAAAGTCCAGAGTCGGAGGAAGTTCCCAGTGCAGTTAAATGTGTCATGAGTTCAAGGGCAAGGGCAGCCTTGGACAGGTTTTTGTGGGCTGGACCTTGTGTCCCCTGAGACTAGAGGCCATCAAGCACATTTGGGCAGCCAAGTCGCTTGGCGAACTCAGTAACTTGGTGGAACAAGAGGCTTCTGGAATCATATTATTGGCAGGAGATCCCAATGGACATGGGCTAAAAAACAGATTTTTCCCCCTGAGATGCTTCTACAAGAAAATCAGCTATTTGAATCCTGCTAGTTTTGATTAAAAGCTTTGTAATAAAGGTTGTATACACTGAGATTTTATTCCTTTACTTCATATTTTATATTCTATATCCCACAATATCCTACTGGGATATTAATAAGTACTACATTAAATTTTAGGTTAAAATTAGACAGTATTGACATTTCCATTATTTTGAATATTCCCATTTTAAAAACATAAAAAGTCTCTGCAGTTTAACTCATATATATATTTCTCAACTGAGTTTTATGTTTTTCTTAATATGGGCTATATTACATATACATTATGAAGCTTTTTGCTAGCTATGTCATCTGCATACTTCCTATTGTAAATACAATCCATCGTGTTTTCTAAGTGGTGTTAGTCTGTGTTATTGTGATGGCACTGAAAATGAAAAAAGAAGAAGGAAATATGTAGGGTGAAGCAAAAGTAGCTTCACAGTTTCTTGCATGGAAAAATGATACAATAATTAATAAATAATAATAATACAAAGAAAAATTGTGTTTTGCATGCTTACAACTGTAAACCTACCTTTTTAAAAAACAGATTTTTAATTTATTTTTTAGAGAGAGGGGAAGGGAGGGAAAAAGAGGAGGGGAAGCGAGGGAGACAAACATTGATGTGTAAGAAACATCAACCAGTTGCCTCTTGCACACCCCCAAGTGGGGACCTGGCCCACAGCCCAGGAATGGGCCCTGCTCAGGAATCGAACAAGTGACCCTTCGGTTCACAGGCCAGGGCTCAATTCACTGAGCCACGCCAGCCAGGGCTGTAAACCTACTTTTACCCCACCTTGTATATCTCTCAAAAGTTTGACCTTTGATTTCTGGGGTACTGATAATGGCTTAAAACTGAAATAGGGATGTTAGGGAAGACTGCATGCAAAAATAATTGTGTTAACCTGAATGTACTGGATCTCTCATCTTACTGACTTTTATAGAGGTCTATAGACTTCCGAACAATTTATGACAATGAAACTGACCTTTTGAACTGGCAGACCTGTTTCAGAGGTAGCGGAAGTGTCTCAGACGTAGGAAGACCAGTTCTCCAGAGGCTACCCGTACCCCCAAACTCCTCCACGGAGCCCTTGGCCTTTTGTTTCCTGAATGTAATTTACATATATGGAGAGTAAAGGGATACATTTAAGGAGACTTTATAGTTATAATGTGATTGCTTTGTTTATAAGAGGCCCGGAACATTGATTTAAGTTGTATCCCTGTTGTGGTTTTTCAGAGCAATGACATCAGATGTTAGCATCTAAAATGCTTGTCAGCACTATGCCTTTTCCAAATGAGTAGTGTTGTGACGCATTCTTTTTTCATCACAATATCTGTATGGACACATTTTTTAACAAGAAAGATTCAGGTATTGTAGTTATGAACAGAAAGAACAGGAAAGTCCTATTCATAAAGTTTCCTCTCTACTTCCAAATGCGCTCCCCAGAACCAGTCCATAGCTTGGTGTGTATTCTTCTCTTCGCTTTCTATGCTTTTGCATTTACTTACATGTTTTGCAGAGATATTTATGTATTTTTTACTCAGATTTGATTTACTGTATATATAGGGTCTGGCAGAAGTAATGCCTGCTTGGTAGGGTAATAATCTAGGTGTGATAATTTATAGTTTTAATTTGAACATTTCACCTCAAATGTCATCTGGTGCACTTGAGTGTGATATTGTTATGTTACCAAATTACATGCTTATGATTTTGTACTAAAAGATTTTATAGCAATAAAGGGTTGTTATTTGTGCTGGACCCTGTAATATTTTATAATTTGCTTTTTAAATTTAGGACATTTAAATTTACTACATTATTGTATTTTTTAAATAGTTGGCTTCTGTTTAGATGATCATATGATTTGCTCTTATCAATGTTATAAATTGCATTAAAAGATTCCTTAGTTTTGAACCATTCCAGCTTTCTTTTGATAATCCTTACTTGGCTATTATGCATTAATTTTTAATGCACTAATGACTTCAAATCTAACATTTAATTAAAATTTTATACATCATGTTTTTAAGTGAAACTGTCTTGCTTAATTGTTTATTTGGACTTTCCTTGTCTAGTTTGTGGTTAGAATTATTCTGGTTTAATAAAATGAGTCAGGAAAGTTTCCACCTTTTCCTCTGTCCTTAAAAGGCATAGATATATAATATGAGAATATTCTATTCCCAAATTATCTGGACAAGATACCATTGTTTTAGGGAAATATCTCTGATGACTTTTTATAGTTTCCCATGGCTACTGGTCCATTGAAGGTTTTCTATCTCTTCTCATTTTCATTCTTTAATATTTTACTCTTTACAGATTCAAAGTGCCTTTTTGCATGCATTAGCAAATATATATACAAATTGTTGTCTCATCATTATTATTCATGTTAAAAAGTCATATGTATCTGCTATTATTCCCCATTTTTACTTCTAACCATGTTCATCTTCTTTTTTGTCAAAATAGGATTTGATAAGAAAAATTCATATTTCTTTGATCTTTTCCTTTAGGTTTATTGATCTGCCAAACTAAGAGCCAAACATATCCTCACACTATAGTAATTATCGGTGTGGAATTACAGCAGGAATTGATACATGTGCCACTGGAATATCATAGAACATCTCAAAAATGCCTTTTTGTGTTCTCATATGTGTGCACCTAAATTTAGTTTATAATAAAAGTGGCATTTCAAATCAGTAGTGGAAACAAGGTCCATAAAGGTAATGTGGCACCTGTCTCATTTACGAGGCTTGCTGACAGCTCCGTGTCACGTGACCTTAGATGACTGTCACCAGTAACAGGACAGGTGCTCATTTCCTGTTTTAACCTCCACACTGACCTGGCCTAGAGCACTGCTTTTCCTCTTCTTTTTTTAAGTATTTTTTATTGATTATGCTATTACAGTTTTCCTAGTTTTTCCTCCTTTATCTCCCTCCACCCTGCCCCTCCAACCCTCCAGCATTCCCTGCCTGTAGTTCATGTCCAGGGTTGTACATATACGTTCTTTGGGTCCTCTGTTTCCTATACCATTTTTTATCTCTCCCCATCTATTTTATGCCTACTAGTTACGCTTCTTCTTCCCTGTACCTTTTCCCCCACTATTCCTCCCCTCTCCCTCCCCACTGATAACCCTCCGTGTGATCTCCATTTCTCTGATTCTGTTCCTGTTCTGGTTGTTTGCTTAGTTTTTGTTTTTGTTGTTTTTCTTTTAGGTTCATTTGTTGGCAGTCATGAGTTTGTTGTCACTTTACTGTTCATATTTTTGATCTTCTTTTTCTTAGATAAGTCCCTTTAACACTTCATATAATAATGGCTTGGTGATGATGAACTCCTTGAACTTGACCTTATCTGGGAAGCACTTTGTGCCTTAGGCTCTGAGTACATTTTTCCCCAGAGTTGATAAGATCTAGTTTCTGTGTTTCAGGAGTTTCATAACATTCTGGTCTGCCATATTGCACATTTTGCTGTTTTATGATGAATTTATATATTTTTTTCTTACTGGCACTTCTGTCAACTTCATGTAAATTTAGTTGGGTGAAGAGGTGGGTGTCTGTTTATTTCAACGTTTTGATTCAGTTTGCCATCTGTTTAATTCATTATAACAAAACAATTTTTATGGAAGTGCATCCGAAAGTGGTAGGACCTTTAGAAAATACCTCTCACCAAATGATGGTAATTTTAAAAATCCATCATCAAACCACTTGGAGAAGCCACATGTAATTTATTTTTGACATTGTGAAATTTTTAATGTCACCCTCTGTCCTAGCTCTATCTTGTTTCCCTATTTTCCTTTGCTTACTTTTTAGAAATGCATTTCTTCCAGCTGTGTGGTTAGCCATTTCCGTGACCCTTCCTCACGAGAAAGTCCAATCTGCTTGGCCCGCACCCAGCTCACCCCTGGCGGGGACACTGTGTGCCTCCAGCCTCACTTCTCTTACTCAGCGTTCTTGGCACCATGAACTTGTGGCTTTCCTGAGTCTGCTTGGAATATTGCTCCACTGTCCCCTGTTTAACCTTTTCTGATGCATTCGGAATGAACTTACCGTTCACCCACCTGGAAGCCCTCCCCACCCCACTGGCAGCCCTCTAGGCTGGGCACAAGGCCTGGTGTGTTCCCTCAGCCCCTGGCCACAATCTATTGGAGCACTGACCTCATCGGACTGTTGAATGTACTACCAGTGGGTGTGTGTGCTCAATGCAAGAACTGTGTCTTATTTATCTATATCCTTAGTTCCTTGTCTGGTAGGTAATTCATGCATATTGGATGGCTAGATAAATGTATAAAAAAAAGAGGCATGGATAAGTGACTGGAAGAATTATGAGCCATCTTAAATTCTCCCTGGGGAAAAAATGGTTATAAATAAATAGATGTATAATAAATAGACGTCCAATACTTTTCTTCTTTCATTGCATGTAATGCTAACTCCGTGCCATTGTCACAGGAAGACTGCTGGTGGCGATATAAGTGCTGCTGGAAGCCCACAGCAGACCCCACCGTCCCCAGGTGCTTCTTCCCCAGGAACTGGGGCTACAAAGTCAGCGATGGCAGCAAGGAAAAGCAAAGCACAGGTGGGCACTGTGTCCCCCATCAGCTCTTTATGACCAGGTAAGTTAACAGCAAAATAAAGGCTAAACGCTTCTCTCTCTCTCTCCCTGCTCCCTCGCCCCAGGGCTTACTGCCAGGTTGCAAAGGTTGCCATCCCCATCTATCTTTGGAAATGACGTCATCGATGCCCTCTTCACAGCTGAATATCAGACGTCCCGCCGCCTCCGTTTTAAGGTCGGTTTGGTAGTTCCCATTGACTGCGTCTCTGGAGAAAGCAGGGCCCGCACGCTGGGTGCAGGGCATTCTCCTTTACGCACTGCGCAGACGTGTGGAGGCGGAGCGTTCCCTGTTCCTCTCTGCCCGCATCTCAGGATTTGATGGGCAGGCTAATTTTTATTTGATGAGGGACACGTGATTGGGGGGTTTCTCCTCGCAAATCAGGAAACACAGGGTCAAGAATGGGAAGCTATTCGCATTGGGGGCCATGTGGGGGTGAGAATGTTTTGTAGCTCTACATGGAACTGGTCTTATCTGGAGCTGTCCCTTTGCTTTTTTTTTTTTCTGACAGATCACGGATCCCAATAACGTGCGCTTTGAAGTCCCCCATGAAAATATTAAGCCATTTAATGGCACTGCTGGTGCCGCCGACTTGAGCTATCACATCGAGGTCACTGACAAACCCTTCAGCGTCAAAATAACGAGGACGAGCAACAACAAAGTCCTGTGAGCTTTTCGACACGCTTTGCGTGTCTTTGGAATACACAGTCCCAGAGTCATTCATTCTGACTTCCTGTGGGCGGGCGATCGGCTAATTATACTTGGGAAAATGATGGAAGCGCAGAAAAATGTCAAAGCTTTTAGGACCAATCATTAATACTGTTAACTTGTTATGATTACAGACCAACAAAATCCTAACGTGTGGTGCGCTGCTTTGCTGAGTTATATAAGTATTCCTGTGTTCACATAGGTTATGAAATAGGGAATTTTATTATTTGGGATAACCATTCACACTGGAACTCAGCTTCACTGTGCATCCTTCCAAATTATGATTTCCTGAGAAACTTACCATCAAGCACCTAATGCTAGCCCGAGCTTAAATCACAAATTGCACTGGAGGAATTACAAGCATCAATGTCAGTAAAACCTGCATTCAGATGCTGGTCCGCGAGGCTCACCAGCCTGCTGTGTACTGAGGTGCAGCACCTTACCTCCTCAGTCTCAGTTTCCTTGTCCACAGAAAGGGCGTCAGGACGTCACTGTGGCTACGTGTCCCGAGGTCATGCTTGTAAAGCACCCAGCACAGTGTATACATGAAGTGGATGCATGGAAAAGTTTCTAGTCTCGTATCTCCAGTGCTATGCTCCTCTAGAATGAAAGAATCAGAAACACCCTAGACAGGCCTTCTTCAAAAGCATGAAAGTGGATGGTAAGAGCTGAAGCCACCGTTCTCTAAGGGTAGAGGACGGGAGCAGAGAGAGCCGGAGGTAACTCTCGCCCTTACTCCACCGCCCAGGTTGAACACCGACATCGGGCCCCTCCTGTTCTCCCAGCAGTACCTGCAGCTGTCCTTCCGACTGCCCAGCGCCAACGTGTACGGGCTGGGAGAGCACGTGCACCGGCAGTACCGCCACAGCATGGCCTGGCAGACCTGGCCCATCTTCACCCGCGACGCCGCCCCCACCCAGGTGAGGCCCCTCCTCCTGACTGCTCGCAGCGAGGAGGGCCTTCTTGCTTTTCAGAAAGTAACCTGCAGAGGGAGGAAAGCCTCAGAGGAAAGCGACCTCCAGAGGGGCGTCTGTTTGCTACCTTGCCCAATTTAGATGTCCGTGTTGGAGAGTATTCGTTCTTCTTGAGGTGTATAAACTCACAGTACGAATACAACAATTTTAAAAAGCATTTCATGTTTAAATAAAATATTATTTAATGACTATATCATAGCTAATTTGCCTTCCTCCTCCTTCCTCCTTCCCTTCCTTCCTTCCTCTTCCTTCTCTCCTACCTGTCCTTCTTTCTTCTTAGCATTTTAAATTTAGTCTGTATTCCAGCCAGGTGCTGATACCGGAACTTTTCCTGGCTACAATTTTAGATCTGGCCTAATTTTGCATAGTTCTTCTGATCTTCTCTATTTTATGTATCATGCTGATTCTTTTTCTCCTCTCCTGAAATTTAGCATAATCGGTACTGTTGCCCTGTATACCAAGGACTGATTTTGCAACATCCCACAGGGAGCTTCCGAAAAGCTTTCTGTATATTATAATCTCATATCTTCTATTCTCACGTCACTTACAATTATACACACTACCTCTTTTTATATCAGCACCCTCATCAGGGCCCTGTGACAGGTTCAATGTATCATCTTCATTTTTAAAAATTTTAAACTTTATTACTATCTAGGCATCATATGTTTATTTATAGAAAGAGTAGAAAATACAGTTAGGCATAAAGAGGCAACACAAAATTTCTCATAATACCATCACCTTCTACTAACATTTTATTCTATGTCATTGCAAATGTTTCCCAATTTTTCAACAGTAACTTGACTGAGGTATAACACGTACCACGAAACTCACTTAGGTGCACAGTGCAATGATTTCAGTGCCTCTCTGAGCTGTGCGGTCATCTCCCCAGGAGGATCCCTCTACTCTTTGCCACTGAACTCCTGTGCTCAGCCCTGTGCCGACTCCTGCCTCAGCCAGTCACTAATCTGCTCCCTGTCTCTATCCATCTGACTTTTCTGGTCATTTTACGTAAGGGAAGCAATGCCGTATAGGAGGATCCTTTGTGTCTGCTTCTTCCACTGCGCACAGCGTTTATGAAATGTACTCATGGTGTCGCACGTATTAGCATTTTGTTTCTTGTCATTAGGGTATCCCATTGGATCATGCACACATTGATATTACCATTTTTACACCTTTTTTGTACAATGCTAACTACATCCATTGTCGACCTAGTACATGCTGTGTGTGGCTTTCAATGTTGCTCTGGGGTGAATAAAAACATTTGAAAACGACGCTATTATTTCTTTCTGTTTTTGTTGACAGGGCTTGATTAACCTGTATGGAGCTCACACGTTCTTCTTGTGCCTTGAAGACACCAGTGGCTCTGCTTTTGGGGTTTTTCTGATGAACAGTAATGCTATGGGTAGGAAGCATCTCTTTATCTTTGCAGGAGTATGTTTGGGGAGCTGCTTCTATAAAACTGATTTGCATGGTGAGATCAGTGTTTACCAGAAAGCGTATTATACTCACTGTGTCATAAGGAAACTGGAAACAGAAAGTGGTTAACCTGCCTGCAAATCCAGCTCATGCTGAAAGCTACTTTTATCGAAAACTGCTTCAGGGCTTTCTTTTCATGTAATGCTTCCCATGGTATTTTGTAGATTGTAGGGTTCATTGATAAACATGTTCCAAAGGTGCCCGTAGATCTCAACATGCAAACCATGCTGCCCACCGCATAGCCCACCCCTTCCCCACTCCAGAATCTTCCCCCTCCAGCTTCTGGACTAGTGGTTCTTAATAAGTTGTATTTTTCTTTTTAATTGTAGGTAAAATCATCCAGTAAGGTTTTAAACATTGTTTGATTACATCACTAGCACATCCCAGACATTCGTATTTTTAATATGGCCAAATTATTCATTGAATTTGTTCTTTTTCTTAAAAACATCAATTAATTCCTCTTTGGTGTTGTGCCCATTTAATATTCTGATAAACGCCAGCAATCATATAAAGGAAAAGCTGTGATTTTCAAAATAAGGCCGAGACTGTTTGGGGTAGCTCGGGTATTTAAATTCTGGAGAAGAACATTTGTGCAACCACAAAACCCTAATAGCTCTTATTTTAACCCTTTCAGAGGTCACCCTCCAGCCTGCTCCTGCAGTCACCTACCGCACCATCGGGGGCATTCTGGACTTCTATGTGTTCCTGGGAGACACTCCGGAACAAGTGGTTCAGGAGTACCTGGAGGTAAGGCTTTGCAGCCAGACAGTCATTATGGATTGCTGTTACAGCCCAAGAAAAATAAAATTTTGGGGTAAATCATGGATTACAAATGTTGGGATTGTGAGTCTTTCATTCATCGTATGTTTATTCTGATGCACATTTATGGAGTGCCTTCCACATACAAAGGAGTCACTGTGCAAAAGGCTGGAGACATGCAAAACAAGGCAGCTGCTGTGCCGTTTGCCAGAGGCACACAGTCCGTCCGTATATGATCGGCCATTCCAAAGATCTGAGGCCACACACCGACAGAGCTGACTCGCTCATTCAATTAATAATAATTTAGTGAAAAGAAACTGTGTAAAAGGAACTGTGCTATTTATTTTGGTCTCAAACTGTAAGACAGGAAGAAACTTTAGACATCATGTGGCCAAACTTTCTACTTTGCAGATGAAAAAACTCCAGTACTGAAAAAGGTAGTGAAGTGTTCAAGATGATGCATAAAGGTGTGTGAAGTATAGTCCAGGAGACAGCCAATTTATAGTCCATTAGGAGAAATATGGCAGCCTGAAATGATTATCATTAGAAACACCTTATAATAAATACCATTAACGAGGCACAAATAAACTACGGGAATGCAGAGGCATGAAAGAAAGCACGGTGTGCTGAGGGGATGGTCCTGTTGGGGGAGAGGGGCACTCACGGAACAGGACAGGACAGGGCTCTGTCTGGCATCTTCTCGGAATGTGGGCTTGAGTGACCTGCGGACTTGGGTTTCAAACATACCGCAGCATTCCTTCACCATCCCGTGCTGAATCCTCTCTGCCCTTATTCCTTGGCACGCACAACTACCTGAAATCCTCTTGGACGTGTTTCTTTCCTTTAAGCTCTGTGTGAGCAGAACTGTTAGCTTTATGCCACCGTATCCCAAGTGCCCCCATCAGCACCTGTCGTATCACCAACAATGAGGAAATATTTATTGTGTGAATAAATGTCACTTCCCCCCTCAGCTGATCCAGTTATTCAAGCATGTTATGCAAATCCCATCATTCACTGATGTTGCAGCTGGCTCTGGGAGTGTCCTTAGTCCTTAGTACAGAAAGATGGGAGTTATGGAATTTTGCAGATTATCCTCAGTGATTACTCTGGGCTCTGATATTTTAGATCTGGGAGCTTAACAGAACGTGAAATGGAGTCGGGGCTGTCTGTGTCAGACTTGGTGCTACAAACAGTGTTTATTCCAAATGCTTAGATACTCCTTTACGTTTCTAGCTGGTTGGACGACCATTCTTGCCTTCCTACTGGAATCTTGGGTTCCAACTTAGTCGCAGGGGTTATGGTAACATCAAAGGGTTGGAAGAAGTTGTAAACCGAACTCGGAAAGCTGGAATCCCATATGTAAGTTGGAACTTCTCTTATGTATTTTGTATCTTTTATTTTTTGTACCTAATTCAATTTATTAGTTAAAATATACCAGATAGATGGGTAGATGGATGCATGGGTAGGTGGAGGGATAGATAGATAGATAGATAGATAGATAGATAGATAGATAGACAGACCTCCTCTCATAAGTTTGCAAACTAAACCCATGTCATCATGGAAAGAACACAGTTATGGAGTCAGATGGATATGATTTTGAATTTTAGCTTTTCCTCTTCTAGTTCTGTGCAATGTTGGGCCAGGTAATGACCACCTCTGTGTCTTAGTTTCCCTTTTCATAAAGTGAAAATCTAAGACTTCCTCTGGTGGTTGGGTTGTGAGGAATGCCTTATTCTATGCACGTAAAGCATGTAGCACAGACGGTGAACCCCATCAGAGTGAGCGGCTGTTCTAGAAGAGAAAGCAGCGCCTGGGTGACATGGTTAATGAGTACTGATTATGATGATGACGACTTATGGTAAGTGAGTTTCTCATAGTGACCTTGTGTACTCCTTCCGGGTCTAGCAGACTAATTTTGAAAGCTCTATGGTTGTAAAGTATTTATGATGTCCAATGTCCACTAGTAGATAAAAAGATCATTATTAAGTGCATAATATTTGCAAAGCTCCCCCCTGAAGATGCATCACATGTGGTTAATGAAGTTATCAAATCAATTTATGTGGGGCTGGACCTTGGGAACTGTGAGGTGAACAGATATTTGGTTAGTATCTGAAGGAAGATGTTGCAGCTGGCAATGACTTTGGCCTGGTCTCAGTAGTGTTCAGTCCCCTTTCAGAAGAGCAACGAGGTGAAATTTTTCCTGTGAGAAAACCTGCTCTCTGTGGTGTTTTGTTGTTAAGGAGAAATGATTATGTATTTTGTTTTACTTCTCCCATGTCTGCTATCTGCAAACCCCCAATTCCAGGAGGAATCAGGCCAAATCTTGCCACATCTTCACTATTTTCTAAACTGCTCTCGAATTTGTGGTTGACCCTCGCTGGCTGGCATTTTGTAGATGCAGAAATGTAGACGGTGCATGGGAAATAGCTTCCTGGAGGTCACTGCAGCTAGCCAAACGACAGGACCCGGAGCCACCAATGGCCCTACAGCTACATGTGGTGGTGGTGTCAGTCTCCCCTCAGACCTCTGATGGGGAGGGCTTGTCTGAGGTCTTGCTGATTCTGAAACAAATGAGCTTTTCTTCCACAGTTGAATCTTTCCTAACATATGGCTGGTGGGGGGGCCTGGGTCCTAAATGACTGCCCAGGATTAGAACAGATGGTGCTGCATTAGCAACAGGCCACAGGCCACATTTTCCTTCAGGCTTGTAAACTAGAGTCTCTAAGGCATGACTATAGAAGGAAGTCTTACTTCAAAGACCTTCGTAAGTCTTTGAAGTAGTGGCACATTGGAGCTAAAGAGGACATGGAATCAGAGGGTCTATCACCAAAGCCCCAACTGAACCCCTGCCCACTCCTGCATGTGACCTTGGGAGATGTCACTTAACCCCTGCACATTTCAAACTTCTCACTAAGAATAACATCTGCTCCCCACAGCTTGGCATGTGAACACAAAAATGATGTGTGTAAGAGAGTTTGGCTAATTAAAGCTCTATCCCTTTGTCATTTGTCTTTGTTAATTATTGCCCTAGAAGTTTTATAACAGAAGACTGTTTCCCCCTCTTACGTTATAGTCTAGCTTGACGTCTAGGCTCTAAGTTAGTACATGGTTATAACATTATTTGTGGGTTCACTCAAACAAACGTTGAAAGAGCACCTGTTTTATTATGAGCATCTAAGCCCTCAAATCACAGGGATAAGCAACCCACAGTCCCACTATCACGTTCCTCCCAGTACCTTACGACAGGCATCTATCAAGGCAAAGAGACAACCTAAGAGCACCTGTGACCTTCAAAAAGGGCTTATTGACCCTTAGGAAGTAGCCAAATCCTGGAAGTTCCAGGATCATAGAGAAAATATGGCTTCCATTTTAATGGCCAAGAACCAGAGTTTACCTTATCAGCGTGGTAATATTGCCTGGGTTCTAACTGGCCAGCACTGTCTTCCAGGATGTCCAGTACTTGGACGTAGACTACATGGATGGAAAGAAGGACTTCACTGTTGATGAAAAGGCTTTCCCTGGTCTCCCAGGTTTTACCGAGAACTTACATAAACATGGACTGAAATATGTCATTATCATGGTATGTTGAAACACTTATTTGGTGGCCTAGTTTTTCCTTTAAAATGCAAAAAATATATAAAAACAATATTTTATTATCTTGTTTGTTTTCTAGAATCCTGGCATCTTGAACAATTCTGACTACTATACCTATACGAATGGAACTAAAAAGAGAGTGTGGGTTTTGGGGGACAATGGCTTTGTCCTTGGGCAGGTAATTTCTCAAAAAAATTAGAGTAAATGACAGTCATTTGGGGAAGTTTGTGCTTTTGGTAGGACCAGGGGTGGAAGGAAGGCTAGTTACTTATCATGGCTGTAGAGGTTTCTATTATTATTTTTTTTAACCAGTTGATGTAATAGTAGAATGATTAAAATTCTTAAGAATTTATTTTTTTAGTTGAAATGTATTTGACATATACCATTGTGTACATTGAAGGTACCCACCATGTTGATTTGATACATTTCACTATTGCAATGATTGCCCTCATCACCATGGCCCCTCTATCACATCACAGATTTTTCTTTCTTTATTTTTCTTCCTTCCTTCCTTCCTTCCTTCCTTCCTTCCTTCCTTCCTTCCTTCCTTCCTTTCCTTGTCTTTCTTTCTTTCTTTCTTTCTCTCCTTTTCTTTTTCCTCTATTTCTTTCCCTCCCCCCCTCCCTCTTCCTTCCTTCCTTCCTTCCTTCCTTCCTTCCTTCCTTCCTTCCTCTCTCTTTCTCCCTCTCTCTCTCTTTCTCTTTCTTTCTTTTCTTTCTTTGTAGAATGATTAAGAGCTAGTCTCTAGAAAGCTTGTCCCTGACCCTCTAATAATACTGAGAGTTGAGAGGCAATATGTGATTAGAAGAAAGTGTTATTTATTCTTAAAGTCCTCCTGCCTCACAGTTTTTATTTCTTTCCCACAACAACAAATTCAACTGTGATAATGGAGCAAGATGGGGATAGGATCATGTGAAACCTATCTTAGTTCATGTATTTTTAATTTACATGAGACTTACAAAACCCAGCTTTCATTCTGAGTTAGTGAGTTTAGGCATTTAAGTACGCTGCTTAGGAACTGATTTTCAGGGGCAGTTGAGCTTTTGAAAATATTTTAAATCAAATCATGTAGTCAGCCTTCTCTGCCAGTTACGCGTGGGGTCAGTCCTTGAGGACTGGATAATGGGAGATTTACTAAAACTGATACTTCACCTAAAAGTTCATGTGGCTGTACTTCTTGTTGCTCCTGGGCAGTTAACTTTGCAAAACTCGTCTTTTCAGGGTTATCAGTGACCGCTTGCCTAACTGCCCACTTAGTTCTTACCATCAACCTTATCTATAAGACTTACTTCTGTTGATTTTCTTTCTCATTGGTTTTAACTTTTCATGAAACAGTAGAGAAGTCTCCTTCCTTTTCCAAACCAATTATTTGCTTTTACTGTTTTGTTTGATGTGAATTTCTAAAGTATTAGGTAGACTGCAAGTCTATCCTGTAAGAAATGCAAGTACAAAATCAGGCCATGGTCATGTAAAAATTGTTTTGTTTATCTGAAATGTAGATTATCGAGACCTGTGAGTCTTTTCAGTAATATTCTTATTTGAGTGGTATATCATTAGGAATTTGCATATAATTACAAAAATTTCATTATAATAGATAGCTACCTCCAATTACCAACAGATAACAGGACTCGTTTGATCTAAGATGTTGGCGTAGGTAGTAGTGCCAGAGGTGATGTGGGTTAATTATAAAGGAATTTGGTTAAAATGAATGTTTTAGGCAGTGGTGTCCCACTGCTTAAAACAAAGAACCAGGAGATAGATAGATAGATAGATAGATAGATAGATAGATACTCATTATACTGCCTGAACATCATGTTGTCTCTAAATGGCAACCTACAAATTTTTTTGGAAAATAAGCAACAATGTATGCACAAAAGCTTGTATCCTGTTAATTCAGAATTTTCAGCAGTTTGGCTACAATCGTATCTTTGTGCCATTTGTGGGAAATGTTAAAAGCCAATCTTTGATAGAAATAGATAGGATGAAATATTTAACCTAAGCAGCACAAGATTCACTTAACCATTTAAAAAAGATTGTTTATAGGCCTCAAGCCAACATATTATTTATAAACAGCATTATTCAAAGTGAATTTTAGATTATCTTCAATTAGCAACATATTAAACAAATTCAATCATTCTTTTCTAAAATATTATCTAGTTAGACTTTCTAGTATTTTAAACAATTCTCTCAATTGGCCTGACATGATGAAATTTTGCTTTTTTTTTTTTTAATCATAGAAAAAAGACATTTGATGGCTTCTCATCTATATAATAAGTTGTTTTTCCTTTTTTCTTTTCTTACTTTGGTTCCTTGCATCTATGGTAACATGTAGTTTAGGGAGGAGAGTCACCAATTGTGATCTAAAATGGTGAGTTTCCACGTAGAAGAATCAGTAGCCAGCAATGAATGCATGGATGACCCGTCCAACAAACCGCCCGCCTTCTTTGTCCTTCAGGGGTATCCTGGGTGGACAGTCTTTCCCGATTATACAAATCCAGTTTGTACTCGGTGGTGGACAGAAGAGTTCAAAAAATTTCATACATTTCTGAAGTTTGATGGAGTGTGGATTGTAAGTTGTTATTCCAGGATTAAACTTATTTTGGAAGCAGATATTTCAAATTTTGAGTCTAATTTGTAATAAAGTAGTTTATTTGTCATAGTGATATTAAAATCCTTTTTCTTAATGCTGGGTTTATATGCAATCAATTAGATCCCTCAAAACCCTGGATTTTAATTCTCAGTCTGCTACCAACTGGGTAAGTTCTTTTTGAGAAAGTCTTTTGCTTTCTCATGGCTTTGGCTTTTTGCTTCATTAACTCTCTTTTAGCTTTAAAAAATACCATTTGATTAGAAACTACAAGTACTATTATTAGTAGCAATGGTTCATTAAAATTTAAAGTAAATCATTAGAGAAGAATTTAGTGGGTACCTTTTAATTTTTAGAGAACAGGAAGTGGGGAAGAGTCTGAAATTTGAAAAAATTTCTCTGTTAGTAGGATTATGCATTGCCTACTTTTAATCTTCTTTAAAGAAATGAATTTGACCTCAATCGTATCTTCTTCTTGCACTGCATTAAGCAGAATAAAAGGGAAAATTATAAAATAGAATATTACCCTATCTTAGGTTCTTTAAAACAATACTGAAACCATATCAGTAACTATAAAATCATAACTTGTAAGAATTTGCCTGTGAGATACTATTTCTTAATTAACTTATTGCAATCAATGTGTAAAGGTTAAATGTACCTGATATCATTTAGAGTTGAAAGGTACCTTAGATACAATCTAATCCAAATGATGATATACTCTGGTTTCTCTTCAGATCATATTATTTGCCTTTTACAAAAGACGAAACAGAGGTCAAAAAAATTTAAGATTACTTAAGATCCCAAAATCTATTAATAAGAGATCCCAGCTATCCAGCTTCTAGTTCAGTAAACACTCCTGAACAGCTACCTGTTTATCGGTCACGCCTCCACTCTGTGGATTTTGTGTCTTTGAAGGAATTGGATGAAGTCTCTAACTTGCTCCCAGCTTCGGACCATAGTTGTGAAGCCAACCAGTTGAACTTTCCTCCTTTCACTCCTCGTAAGTTTTTACCTGTTTGCTACAATGCAGGCAGGAGACATCTAAAACCACCGCAGTGGAACTCATTGTGTCCAGGAGCAATTTTCCTTCTCAGTTTAAGGGACTCCCCCCACTGAAGCCCCCTGACCACCCCTTCCTGGGGACCTTGCTGCCTTGTCTGTTCTCTGATCGCCTTTTCACTGCCATAATCCAAGGGCAGGCGTGTGTTGAAGGTCGTATTTCCCTTGGCGGTGCCTCCTGTCTCGAGTTCTGCATGCTCCCCCTCTGTTCACTGCCTCTAAACCCCTTTAAAATGTGGTTCACATTTAAACTTCATGACAGTGTCAGAATACTGGAAGTACACAGTACCTTCCATTGGAGTAAATCTGTAATTTGTGTGTGCATTTGTTTAGCTCATTACCAACAGCCTCGTCAAGGGTTCCTGCTAGTCCTTCCTATTTTGAATCCCACTTCTAGTTCAAGACAATTCTCCAGGCCCTGATTTTGAAAGAATGTGTGTGTGTGTGTTTGTGCAACAGTATATTCCTTGTGGAAACAAATGCACTCCAACATCTCAGTGGAGTACACACTACAAGTTTATTTTTTGCTCGTATAATACTCCACTGTGGGAGGTGCTCTCATCCACGCAGTGACTCAGCAATCCAGTTAACTTCCATTGTGCGCTTCTGCTTTCCTGGAGCCTTTTGTTTATAGCTTCCTAGGTAAAGGAGGAAGAGAAGGGTAGTGGGAGCTTTATGGAAAGGCCTGGAAGTGCGGTGAGTTCAGTTTGCTCACATTTTTTGGGCCAGAGTCCAATGAGATAGTCTTTACTAAACTTCAACAAAAATGTGAATATAATATTATACTCCCAGGAAGAAGACACGAGCTTGTCAGTTTGTTCCCCTTTGTTCTGGTTTCTCCACTTGTACCCTCGGAGCAAGGTTTAGCTGTTCCTCTACCCCGTTAGGGCACGGAAGGAGTGAAGAACTTTTTAGGAGAAACCTTGACTTCAAACCATTGAACTTCTTGCAAAGTCTCCTGTTTCTTTCCCCTGCTTATTCTTTATTCCCCTCTGCTCATTCTTGGTTCCCTGATTTTTTTTCACTGTGGATTAGTTTATCATGTTTCTCCTTTAATCTCTTTTTATAAATATATTTTATTGATTATGCTATTACACTTATCCCATTTTCCCCCATTTATTCCCCTCTGCCCTGCAACCTCCTCCTGCCTGCATTCCCCACCCTTAGTTTATGTCCATGGGTCGTACATACAAGTTCTTTCGCTTCTCCATTTCCCATACTATTCTTAACCTCCCCCTGTCTATTTTGAACCTACATTTTATTCTTATTATCCTCCTTTAGTCTCTTAATCTTCTACTTAGCTCAGACTAAGTTGTTGTTGTTGTCATTTCCCCGCAGAACACTGCCATCTCATTCACCTTCTGTCTGATTCTGGGAAGCACCCACTCCATACCTCTCAGCCTTTTGTCTACCTGCCCAGGGCAAGTTGCTCTGCCTCTGGTCTGCTTTTAACCTTTCAGGAATAGACTGTACACTTTAGCTTGAAAAAAGATTTAGACGTATGACCTTTGCCCATGGGACAATTTTAGTGTCCCGTCTTATAATCGAAGTGATTGTGAAACTCAAGCCACGAATTTTGCCATGCCAGAAATATAACTGTCTTTATACCTTATTGTTAAACGTAATTGCTCACGTCAACCCTGATTCTGTTGGGCTGGTGGGAAAACTCAACCCCAGTCGTTCCTGGCTCCGCCCCTCTCTGGAACTGCACCCAGACTGAGGTCCTATGAACAGGAAGGCTTCCTGAAGGAGGGGAGGAGTGGCCCCCAGGTACTGGTTTAGAAGGAGAAGGAGAAGAATGAGAAACAGGCCTCAGGACAGAAAATGCTGGGCGTTTTAGGCGTGAGAAAGGGAAAATGCAGCAACACTGCTGTTTCCAAAGGCGGCCTCTAAGTTCTTATTCACAAAACCACCCAAATGGCATATCTCATATTTTTAAAAAAGTGTGACTGAGGTGAGAATGCTTGTAACATTGGGAGGAATATGCTCCCTTTTCACTGCCCTCGTATCTGTTCTTTGTGCACTCAGCTCTCCTTGATTGAATCGATGTAGTTAGATGTGTGTGCTTTATTTATATTTTATCTCAGCTCAAAGTTCCATTGCTCTGAGTTCGTTCTGGGTCGCCTCCACTCAGCACCATTCTCTGTGAGCTCAAGAGAATGCAAATTAACTTTAATGATTTATCTCCACAAGGGGGCTTAGTGTACGCCCCAGGTAGGAAGGGCATTTAGGATAGGATTTAAGATCTGGAAAGGGTTTTGTCAGGTGGAGATTGGTGGGGAAGGTACAGGCACCAGGAAGCACACAGGGCGGTTATTTTGTGCGAGTTTGGTGACAGGGAAGGGGCTCGCTGACGGGTATTTCTCCACAGGAGTGCTGGACCGCTTGCTCTTTGCAAGGACCCTCTGCATGGAAGCCGAGTTTTACTGGGGCCTCCACTACGACGTCCACAGCTTGTACGGCTACTCCATGGCGAGAGCCACCGACTCGTAAGCACTCAATTCCTGCCTCGTTCCAGATGTGGGGAGCTGGGAGGTGGAGGGTTTGTTTTGTCTTCTTGAAGTATATTTTTCAAATATATTGTGTGGTTATAAGAATCTAGAAACTTAGATCTTACAGGCTGCCTAAGAGGGCTTCTCATATATTCCCTTGGTTTCTGCACAGGATTATTTTTAATTGGCTTGTGACTAAGGACTTGATACTAGTAGGCAACAACATGCAAGGTATTTGGAACCCCTAACTGGAAGTCAGCTCTTGCTTGGGTTCTATTACTGAATATGTTATGGTCATCACACTAGGGTTTCCTGATTTAGCAAATATAGCACACCCAGTTACGCTTGCAATGGGCATACATAGAACTATTCATTGTTTATATGAGATTCAAGTTTACCTGAGTGGCCTATATTTATATGGCAATGTTATACCACACCCTTCTGGCTTCCTTCCCTGCTGCCTGCCCCAGTCTCCCTCTCAATTTTCCCCTCAGCCCCAAGATGCACATATCACCACCACCCCACCACTACCATCACCGTCACCACCACCACCATCATCATCACTACTACCACCAGTACTACTAGCACCATCACCAGCACTGCCACCACCAGCAGCACCATCACCACCCCCACCACCACCACCATCACCATTAGCACCACCACTCAGTATGAAAGTCTAACAAAGGGACAAATGCTTCCTGCAAAGGATTCAGTCCCTTTCAGACCTTGTCATGTGAATTTTTTGCAAATGACTTTGTAAATGGAGGACTAGCTCCCTGCACACCCCCACCAAATTCCTTTCTTGGAAGGTGGTAAAATATAATCCTTACACCTAGGAGACAAGAAATTCAGGGCTAAGCTTAAGAAGATTTTAATTTGAATGTACAAAACAGATGGAGTGGCTTAGGAAAGAATGTCTTGGTTTTTCTCTTATTTCCTTTTGTTTTGGTGTTTCTACAACTCCACAGTGGGGAATAGGGACAGGGAGACTTTGATGTCATTATAGAGCTCTTCTCAGTCCTTTTACTTGACTTCTCTAGGGTGCATGACATCACTGACCACTCCTTTGAAACTCGGTTCCTTTGGTTCCGACGTACTGCTCTCGCTTGGCTCACCTGCTCTGTTCCCAGCATCCCTCTGGACCTCTGTTCCTTTTCAACCTCTGGATCTTTTTCATCTACTCTCTCACTATTGATAAGCCTTAGGGGTCAACCTCTAAACTCCTTTTTTCCATTCTCTGCCAATGCAAAGGTAATTTATTTCTTTTCAGTTTTTACTGTAGTTTATTTTGATAATTTTGAAGTCTGTAATTCTATAACTTTATAGCTTAGGTCTCTCCCTGATTTTCAGGCCCAGATATCCACAACAACCTTCTGATCTTCTCTGCTTGGATGTCTTCTTGTACCTCCAATGCCATTCACCTTACTCTGTTACCTGTTTCTGTCCAACCTCCACAGTCTGGCTAATCATTTTGAAACAATTAAACTACCTGTCTTGGTTCATAGCTACACCATCCCTATCTCCCAGCCTTCCAAGTGAGGAACTTGGTGTCATCCTCGAGTTATTTCTTCCCATCACACCCTCTTTTACAATCTGTCTTCAATCCTTTTAATTCTAAAACATTTCTATAACCATCTCCTCTCCCCCCACTGACACCACTTTCCATCGTCAACACTCACACAAAGCTTACATGAGTTCCACGACTACTAGTCTTCCTTCCCTGACTTTAGCTTTATCTCCCACTCATCTGTTCTCTTCTGTTGCTATTCAAAGTGTGGTCCAAGGACCAGCCACATTAGCATCACCTGGAAACATATAAGGAATGCAGCATCTTGGCCCTCATCTTAGACCTTGGAAATGAGAATCTGAGTTTTAGCAGCATTTCCAGGGGTATTGAATGTATGTGAAAGTTTCCAAAGCACCCCTCTCTACCACTGTGGAGGTGATCTTTCTGAATCACACGTCTGCTCGTTGCTCTCCCCAGTGAAAATCTGCTCACTTCTCTCCCCACTGAAAAATTACCTTTGCCTTGGTATCTTCTATACAATAAAAGGCAGCCACCCTAGCCAAACCTGTAAGGTACTTCATAAAATAACCCTTTCTTAGTATTTTTTTTCCATCTCTGCTACTCGTCATATTTTATGCTGTGGTAAACGTAACTGCTTACTGCTCCAGAATCGAAAGCTATTTTATTCTTCCATGTCTTTGCCTGTGTGGCTCCCTCGGCACAGGATGCCCTTCCCCACCCCATCCATTTTGCAGACATGCACTTATCTTTAAAACCTCACCTCACGTGTTAGTTCTGGAAACCTACCTGACAGAAACCTGCCTGACAGTCCTAGGGAGATTATCTCTTCCCTCTGCCTTTATCTGGTGCTACCTTTGTTCATGTTGCACTATGCCTAAAGTCCAAACATCTGTATTATAATTTTTATTCACTTTTTTCCTTGCTGCACTGTAAGTTCTTTGAGGGCGCAGTCACCCCGTGTGTCCTTAGCCTGAGGAATTGGGTGTGTCCTAAAGGCACGGTCATTGAATAAAGGCCTGGCCTGAGAAAGAGAAGAAGGGCAGGATAGGCCCAGCGGGACCTGGTGACTTAGAGGCAGAAACTGGGCCTCTTTTGTTTTCCTGCGCCATTTTGTCCTCGTGACTTAACTGTTTTGCTGGCTTGTCCAGGTGTGAGAGTATCCTTGTCCAGTAAATGCAGATGTTTCTATTTCAACAAATGAAATGCTTCATGAAGGGAGACACACATCTGATTTTCTCTTCTCTTTTCTTTTCTTAAATTTTTATTTTATTTTACTTTATTTTATTTTATTTTATTTTAATTGTTGTTCAAGTACAGTTTTCTGCCTTTTACCCCCATCCCAGCCCACCTCCCCAGCCCTCCCCACCTCCCTCCCATTTCTACTCGCCCCCCTTGTTATTGTCCATGTGTCCTTTATACTTGTTCCTGCAAACCCTTCCCCTTTTCTCCTGAAATTCCCTCCCCTATCCCCTCTGGTCACTGTCAGCCTGTTCTCAATTTCAGTGATTTTGTCTTCTCTTTTCTGACTTCTTTCTCTCACTCGACCTTTCCTGATAGATAAGACAGTTCCCTCGTCTTTGGAATCAGAGTGTTGGGTTGATGTTTCCCACATCCCTTCTTGTTCTGACCTATTTTGACTCACAGATGCTTCTCTCCGAGACTGGAGGGTGGGGAGAGAGTGGATAAATGGCCAGGGTGAGAAGGAAAGCGTAAGAGAGGATGCATGGGAGGAAGGAAAGATTCAAAGTGCTTTATTGCTAGAGTCTCCATGTGATAAAAGTGCTATAAACTCATGATGGGGTTGGTTAATAAGTCCTAATAGCTATGGTTAATGGTTAAAAGGTCGAAGTTCCCAGAGAACAGTGGAGAAAAATGGAACTTGGCACCTGGGCATCAGATAGAGCTGGTGAAAAAGCAGACAAGAGTCTCACTCAGTGGGATCTGGCCATCAGGAGAATTTAAGTCATAAATCTGATGAAGATTTGGCTCAACCTTAGCAGGAAGTAAAGCTTGGGGACCGTGGTTACTGGCCGACTCTGACAATGACATTCACTTTCCTGTGGCCTAAAAGCAGAAGGAAACCAGTTCCTCTCAGAGATCAAGACCTGACCACAAATAGACCAAACCTGAGGGATGCAAAATAGAGACTTGGGAATGTCTGAGCAAAATTTTTCCTCTAAGCCAAAATAAAAAACAGACAGTCATTTAATCCATGTTACCAAAATGGCCTGACTAAATAAACCCTAAACTCAGATAACTTCATTCCTGTTTCGGTTTCACTTTATGCCACTTGAATGTGTTTCTTTTATGACGGGTGATTTGCAGGGTGCAATAAACCCTCTGGCCAGTGGTAATAAAGGCAAAGCATCATCAGCCCCGATCAAGGAGAAATGAGGACAGGAGTTGGAGAGTGAGTCCTCTCCATTGTACCCTGATATTCTGCTCATTAAATGGTCGGAATGGGGCACTTCATTTTCTTAAATGAGTCCTCTATTTCCGAATTACCCCCGTTTCCCCATTATCTGTTGTCCTGCATGTGTGACTCCCCATGACATCCTCAGGGATACAAAGACGGAAAGCGTTGGTGGTTGTGATAGTGTTGCCAGGAACAGCCCAGGGCCTGCTGGTGCACTTGTCTCAGACCATGTGTTGGAAGGAAAGGTAGAAGAGCTTGCCTGCGAAGAGCTAGAAGGGATTATGGCTCAGCTATCACTGTCCTCTAGTTGTAATGTCGTTCGGTTTTAAAACATTAAAAGAAGGTGTGAACTATTTAGGAGAGGAGAGGGCAGGGAGAGGCCTATTTGAAAAAGCATTCCAAATAAAAGCTAGAAAATCGCCTACATGTCACTGTATGTTATCCCACCCCTACCCCATCCTTTCTGAGTTCCTCATCTTTAATTCCTTTGCTCTACTTTCTATATAGTTTTATTGGATAGGTAATATTTTATATGTAAAGCAGTGAAAATGTTTTATATTTTAGTTGCTTTTAACTTCATTAAGGGGATCATATGTCATCTTCTGAGACTTACTTGTTTTATTTGATATTAGTTTGTGCAGATTAAGATCTCCTGACATTGGGAATTGCTAGTAATAAGTTCTGAAGCTTCTGAGGAGCCCAGGTAGTACACAAAATCTCCTCTCAGGCAAGCGGCAGGTACAGGGTTATGACCTTAGCTGGTGTTGAGCTAAACAGGATTATGAATGGGCAGCAAGGTATGGAACCCAGGGACACTGGGAAATTTTTTTCTAGTGGGAGAAGGTGAGGGTCAAGAACCCATGTTTCCAATGTATTGTCGACCAAAAGGGCAAGAGCACAACAGATCCAAGATGCAGAAAACAATCAGGGGGACGGGAGCCCGGAGAGAGCCCTAGGGGTGCTGGACTGCAGAGGCTTGTACTCTGTCATCTGAGGTCTGAAACCTTATCTAGAAGCGAGATGGAAGCTCTTAAAGAAACTACTTTAGTCTGCTCACCTTCACAATGCCTGCCATCTTTTCTCAGTTTGATTGGACACCACTGCTGTCCTGGGAATGGGTAAGCCCCAGACACTCACAGCTCGCCTCCCGTTCAGTTGGCCGTGCTCTTTTTCAGGGCCCTGAAGAGTATCTTCCCTCGAAAGAGGAACTTCATCTTATCCCGTTCTACTTTTGCCGGATCTGGCAAGTTTGCGGCTCATTGGTTGGGGGACAATGCAGCCACCTGGGATGATCTCCGATGGTCCATCCCTAGCATCCTTGAGTTCAACCTATTTGGCATCCCCATGGTGAGTTTCACCTTGGAGCTTTCACCCTTTGTCTTTGGACACTCTTCCCAGTACCCATCTTTGCGGTGTCTGAAAACCAAGGAGCATATGTCTCACTGTGAGATGCATTGCAAAAGTCTATTTTTGTCATGCGGTGTGAGCTGCTTTCTGAAGATTGGATAGTAGCATTTTACCACTGGGTTGTTGTCCATGGAATCTCTGAAATTAGGAAGGTGTCTCCATGAGTGAAATGTGTTAGTATCACAGAAAAATTCCATTAGCAGAGCATTAGTGAAATTGGGAACTGAATATTGGGGATGAGCCCTTGATTCAACAGTCGGTCTTCCTCTCTTCAGCTGGTTCACGGTGGCACACTTGTTTTATTCCCCCTTTGGGCTGGGGGATTAGCCCTGAAAGCCTGAGACCTCTTGAAGCATGGCATGACGGGAATAAGAGATTCCCTTTTTCCTTATCTCGCAGGTATACAGTCAATGCTTTCTCCCCTCTCGCTGACCACTGTGCTCACGTATGTGCTCATTCTCCAGGTAGGCGCCAATATCTGTGGTTACACAAAAAATGTCACAGAGGAGCTCTGCAGAAGATGGATGCAGCTCGGAGCATTTTATCCACTCTCGAGGAATCACAACGGGCCTGGCTTCAGGGTAAGGTCCCCACGAGCAGTGACGGAAACTTCTTGGGTTGTCTAATCTATTTGTTGTCAAAGAGAGGTTGAAGAATATCCTCTGGGCTGGCCCTAATTGCAGCAGCAGAATAGATAAATTTTGAGTAATAGACCTAAAAAGCATGGTATGGGGGTGATGGTATGTATGTATTACTGTTGGAAACTCACCAACAAAGGTGAGAAGGGTGTTGAAGTTCCTCCGGTGCTGCTGTCACACTTCTGTTACCTCCTGTGTAGGGTGGGTCAATCGAAGTTCATCAATACTTCAGTCAGTACAAGGGAAACCACTCCTAGATACAGGGGAGTAAGAAGAAAGGATTTCGCGAGGGGCAGGCCTGTGATCCGAACATTTTTTCCCCCTGTTGCAACATTTTATCTTTCTGTGATTGGTTTGAGAGACCACTTCCCACTACTTCTCACGACATATCCCACCTTTCTCTTCTACCCCCAAATCACATTTTTGTTTGGCAAGCATATAGAAATGGGTTCAAGGTCCCTCTTAAGGAGATGTTTATGGTGAAGGTAGGAGCAAGTCGGGTGGGAGGCCCTTTATTTTAATGAAGAAATCTGCTGAGTAGGCTCACTAGAGTAACTCACTGATAATCATTTTAGCTGCAGTTCTTGACTTTATCCAATGTCATATCTCTGACCTGGGAGAGATTTGTAGTCGGATCTTCAAAGGATTTTATCCCCGGGCTGTTCCTAGCCACTGGTGACCTAGAGAGAGGTGGACTCTTCCTGATTCTAAGCAGGTGGCTGGGAGCAGGGAGGGCAGGTGCTCTTCCTGAAGAGGTGGCCCGGAAGGACTTTCGTCGGTAAGAGGGTGTGGTCACTCCGGCTGCCCGGGTACAGGGCTGGTTTTTTTCCCCTTCAACTAGTGCTGACCACACAGTGACGATGGGAACCACACATGGAAGTTTAGAAGCAGGTCCAAAAAGCACAAAGAAACAGGCGCAATTATTTTTAATTTATTTTATATAAGTCAATCCATCCTGAACATCATTTCAATGCCTATTTCATACAAAATATTAATAATGAGCTATTTTATATTCTTTTCCTTGTATACTAAGCCTTCAAAATAAGGTGTGCATTTTATACTTGTAATACATCTCAGTTTGGATGCTATACTTTCAGCAGCTGGAGGGACATGTAATCCCACCAGAACGATAAAGTTGCATTTCATTGAAAAAAAATTTTACATTGATTCCGTTTTTAGGTTTATATTTAAAATAAGTACAATGAAATATAATTAAAAGTTGAGTTCCTCAATCTCACTAACAACAGCTCAAGTGTTTGGTAGCCCCACGTGGCTCGTGGTTGCCCTGGGGTACAGGGCAGCTCTAGGTTTTCTCAGTTGGAGGCCAGGGTGACGTAGGGTGATGTGGATGGAGTGTTATTTTCTTCGGTGTTTGGCCTCAGGGTTTTCACTGAACCCTACATTGGGGCATTGAGTGGTCTCAAGGGGTAGTTCTATTTGGAGAGGGAAATGGGCAACTTAAGAAACTAAAGAAGGGGATAAATTCAGATAATTGTTTCTAAAATTCAGTCCCCATTATACAGTACAGGATGACAAGTCTAAACATATGCACAACTTTCAAAGTACAAGGAAAGTGAACAAAATGAGGGAAAATTTATGTTTCTGGGTCCTAAGACAATTAGATTTCCCTTGTGAAGGGTTGCTTCATTCCTCCTAGTTGAAATCTGCTAAAAACTCTCTTCATGATTGCTTTGCACTTTGTGTGTTGAAGAACAAATAGAGGTCACTGTCTTTGGGACAGAGAAAGTAAAACAAATTTTGCTGGTGAAAACATTACATGCAAAGCCAGACGTAAATTCCAAAGATCGTAGATGCATAGCCCGCGGACACAGACGACAATGTGGTGAAGACCTGGTTGGGGGGGCGTGGAATGGGAGACATCTGCAACCATGTCAACACTAAAACATAAAATAAATGAAATAAGTCACGGGATATAATGTACAGTCTAGGGAACAGAACCAATAAGAATAACTGTGATGACAGTCAGCTCCTAGGCTAACTATGGTGGTCACTTTGTGAGGAGCATAAATGTTGAACCACTACATTATACACCTGAAGCTAATAGATTCTTTATCAACTTTAATTAAAATAAAATTTCAAATTCATAAACCAGCATGGAAAGAAGAGACGGATTCTCGATCGTGGTGGTGAGGCAATATGTGGCTTAAGGCAACGGGTTTCAAATTCTCTTTCAGTGGTAGGATGACTTTATTCTTATTATTCGCCAAATGACGTAGGATGAGAAGCCTCAATAACTGAAACCTGGGGTCAGAGCCCATGCTAGGCCCTTTATCTCCTTGGCGATCTCTGTAGGTTCCTCTATCACCCTGAAGCTGCCACCGACGGATGTCGGAAGACACCTGTCAAATTTAAACCCTGCCACTTACTTGCAGTTTAACCTCTGACGTGGTTTTCTCATCTACAAAACGAAGGGGCAGGACCCGGCTCCTTTCAGTTCTGGAAACACTTTGACATCTTCAAGTTTGACAACGTAACTCCTTTCATATGAGAAAGCTTCTTATCAAAGGGAACTTTTAAAATATGATGGAGATGTCTAGTAATTGCTTACGGTTCCTTCTAGGACCAGGATCCTGCGGCCTTTGGTGAAGACTCTCTGCTGTTGAAGTCCTCCAGGCATTATCTGAACATCCGCTACACCCTGCTGCCCTACCTCTACACCCTCTTCTACCGCGCTCACACCCTGGGGGAGACTGTAGCCAGGCCCCTGGTCCATGAGTAAGTTTCCTGACCCTCGGAGACATCCTTTCAGATCATAATTCTATTTCCCTTGTTAGTGCTAATGAGGTTCATGAGAACCTCGTTGCCATACAATGAGCTGCCCGCCAGTATTGGGGGCTTCACCTGCCTTCTCTGTTTTCCAGGTTCTACCAGGACCCAGCTACATGGGAGGTGCACGAGCAGTTCTTATGGGGGCCCGGACTCCTCATCACACCAGTTTTACATGAAGTATGTTTATAATCTGAACAGTGGGGTGGGACCTCACACTTGTCCTCATGGCTCTATAGCTGAGTAAGCTGTAGCCTGAGTGTCTTTGGCTGCATTTAAACATAAATATGAATATAAAGGAGAGAAAGATTCCGGAAGTTTGGAAATTAGAAAAACAGTAACTCTTGGTCCTACTGCCTGACCAAGAAAAACAATTTCCATTCTGCAAGATTACATTCAAGCCTGTGTCTTTAAGCATCTGGATGTCGACAGGGCCCTCAAATGCCTTGGGTTGGCCATCTGCCTGTGTTTCCCTTTGACCAGAGAAGATGTGATATTGGGGTTAGGAAGGAGTTCCTGTGGAGTTCATGGTGTGATCTGGGGCAGCTGTGAGTGGGGAAAAGTGGGGGAGAGAGGGGCAGGATCTGTAGTATGCCGATCAGTTTGTAACATGAAAGATCACCAAGTTTCTCATGTCAAAGGCCCTTGGAGCTGGTGTTTTCGCCACACCGTCTCATGCCGGGTCCAGCTGACCAGTGAGTGGTCCTGCTGGACCGTTCTCCTGGGCGCCTGACTAGCTCAGTCTCCTCCCACCTGTCAGATGACACAAGGAACTCAGTGAATGAACTTCCTCTGCATCTCTTAGGAAGTTCAGGAGCCAGGAAGCAAAACAAACGTAATGGCTGGTACAGCTCAGCCTCCCTGAGTGTCTGTATTTTTATTGGTAGAGTGGGAGGGCTGTTCAGAGGGGCACATGGAGCCACACGGGGAGGTGTGTGTAAACTGCAAAGGGGCATGCTAATGTCGCTCATTACTGTTGATTCCCTAGGGTGTGGTCCAGGTGAAAGCGTACATACCGGATGCCATCTGGTACAACTATGAGACAGTAAGTGAGGTGGTGCGCTTGGCCCAGAGACCTGGCACTAGCAGAGGACCATTTTAAGGCAGCAGCTGTGTTAGGAGGATGGATGGGGAAGGATGATAATACAAGGTTTTACATGTACTGATTGTGGGTGCTCTTCCCTGTGGAAGGCCTTTCCAAAGGTTCGATGAAATAATTTGAATAACTGGGTCAGGTTGATGGGAATTTTCATTATGTCCACCTGGCCACTCTGCAGCTGTCAGGACTAGCCATTTGGACGTAGGCTGGGATAGCTTACGGAACGGAAGCCCTGGTGGAATCACAGCGTGGGGTCATACAAAGAAATGAGGTGGGTGGGAGTCTCAGCTTTGCTGTCTACTTACTGCCTGTATGTCTTGGACAAGTCACTTCACTTTGGCGGGGGCAGGGGGGTGGGCTGGGTCTGGTTTTCTCTTATTTAAAATGAGGCAGCTAAGCAATAAGCTCTCCAAGGTGCCTTCTAGCCCAAACAGCCAATGATCGGCTCTGTTTTCCTTTGCTGGTTAGGGAGTAGCCACCCAATGGAGGAAGCAATTGGTGCAGATGCTGCTGCCCCCTGATAGGATAGGACTTCACCTTCGAGGGGGCTACATATTTCCCACCCAGCAGCCAAGCACAACCACAGAGGCCAGGTAAGCTCCTCACTCTTCCAAGGTGGGACTGCTCTCAAGCTCCAAGAGGCAGAGCATTGTGGGAACGGCGAATATAGGGACTAAACGTGGATGAACCCAGGGAGGACAGATCCTCCTCCCCTCCTTTCAGGGTTGACCCAACATTAGCATCTTAGAATTCACTCAGTGGGGGTAAGTGTAGCTTCATTCCTTTGCACGTCCGTAGTCTTACACTTATGGATTGAATCAGATTATAAGAAGAATCAAATGATTGCTCAGGAGGATGTTTTTATGGTCAAAAATTGCCCTCAAGGAGACTCCCTTAGCCATGAGAGAATGCAAGTTAAATAGGAGCCAAAGTCAACATCGCTTCAAGGTCAAGAGTCAGAAATTTTGGGTTTAAGCCCCAATTCTACAACATACCAGATGTGTTACGACCACCACTTACTCTCTGTATTTCTGCTTATCACTCGTAAACTGAGGATGATGATAGTTCTACTTTTAGAGTAATTATAAGGATCAAATGGAATAACATACATGATTTAATGTATATAAGACAGTTAGAAGAGTTCCTGACACATGGTAAGCCCTTAATAGTGCTCACTTGATGGTCAGTGTTATCACAAATCCAGTTTTCAGCAGGAACCCTCTCCTTCAACTCTTCTTGTTATGCTCATTCCCTGCTAACCTCTGCTGTCTGCCCACACCGCCCCCCCGCCCCGTCTCCATACAAGGTCAGTGTCCACACAGTGTCTGGGAGAGACTCTGGCATGACCTGCCCGCGGGGCACAAAGGGGGCTGGTTGACCCCAGTTCTTACCTCATCTTCATTCTCTGAAACTGAGACTTGCTCTTTTACAGTCGGAAGAATTCCCTGGGGCTCATTATTGCCTTGGACCATAAGCGAGAAGCAAAGGGACAGCTGTACTGGGATGATGGTGAATCTGCAGGTAGACTGCCCTACACACCGTCGCTGTGGTGCTCCGTGAAATCAGTCATTGCGGGCTGCCTAGTATGGCACTGATGCTGTTGTCATCGCTGCTTACTCCTGCAGCTTACAGCCAGTTTATTCTGAGGCTTGGTTGGCCAAGCGCAATGCATTAAAGTAGACTTCAGGTGATCGACACGTACGTTATTGACTCTATCTGAGCAACAGACACTATTGGATTTAATTATTGTCTCCTCTGGGTATCATTATTAATACCTCATAATATATTTTGCTAGTAGTTTTGCAAAATACTTCTTTGGTTACTATTGAGGGGGAGGATCTCATTTGTGGAGTATGTTTTTCCACTGTAGGATTTCCATGTGAGCACCTCACATAAGCCAATGGTCTCTGATTATATGAAAATCCAGCCCTGCACAGAATTAGCATTTATTAATATTTATTGGCTATTTATCACTGCACTCTATGCAGGGGATATAGAGGTCAATAAAACGTAGACATTGCACTTGAGGATCTCCTGCTGCAGCAGGAGAGATACATCCTGCATGCAGGTAACTATAATGTGAGTCAAATGTTTTAAATGCCAGCAAAATCGTGCTTCATAGTGCCACGGGAGCTCGGAAGGTGGAGCACTTGACTGTGGCTGAAGGCGCCAGGAAGCCTTTGTGGAGGTTTGACAAAAGCGGGTAACCATGGCTAAGAGGGATCCGATGGCAAAGGCATTCCCACGGAAGAGAAACGCCTCTTCTTCCCCTGTAACAGGGTCTCCTCCCCCCACTCTCTTTCAGGTGCTGTAACTGAAAAGAATTACACTCTCTATGAGTTTTCTGTCACCTCCGTAAGTACTGTTTTTGAGGAACATGCAGGGTCCATTCTTTTCTGTGACTGCTTTTGAGTTTTGGGTTTGCTGCAGAAGCTTAGTCATGGGGGACAGGGACAGTGCCTGATTCCAACGACCCCGGAAAGGATGAAGGTTCAAATGCGAGTTTTTAATCTGTGTTGGAGATATGTCTATACGAATTCAGTGTGAGTTTGGTCAAGAAGTTGTTTTTTTTTTCCTGGAAAAATTTCCTTGACTCTGAGTTTTATATGATGAGTCGTGGCTTCCAAGATGTGCCCTTACTTGGCAGGGGGGTGGGGCTGCAAGTGTGTAGTGTGTGGGGTGTGGGTGGGAGTGGGGAGTGGTGCAGTGCCTGTTTGAGGTCCTTCCATAATGACCTTCATTGTCTGTTTCCCAGGGGGACTAACAGGAAGAAAGGCAGTTAGTCCACTAGAGGGACGGGAGCATTCTCATTTGGGGTTCTTGGAAGTCTGATTGTGCGAGGGCAGAGATTTCTTATATGGAGATCTCTCCCTTATTTCTTTTCTTTTAAATTTATATATTTTTTTTCAATTTTACTTTTTATTTTGAGATGCCTGTAGAGCCCCAAGTTGCTGTAAGAAATAATACAGTGAGATCTCTTTTACTCTTCACCCAGTCTCCCCAATGGTAGCATCTTAGAAAGCTACAGTTCAATTTCAGAGCGAGGATACTGACACTGATGCTCCCAGGGTGGAGACCATCTCCATCACCCCAGGGATCCCTCAGTCGCCCTGTCATAGCCACACCTCTCCTCCCCCTTTCTTAGTCCCTGGCCACCACTATTCTGTCTGTCGTTTCTATAATTTTGTCCTTTCAAAAATGTTCTCTAAATGGAATCGTATAGCATGAAGTCTTGGGGATGGGCTTTTTTCACTCAACGTAATTCCTTCAATATTCCTCCACGTTGGTGTGTACCCACAGTCCTTTCTGTGACAAGCAGTGTTCCAAGTCGTAGCTGCCCGGCTTTTGCTGAGCCAGTTCACTCAGTAGAGAGCACCTGGGCTGTTTCTATCAGGGCCTGTTTCGAATAAGCTGCTGTGCACGTTATGGACAGGTTTTTGCGTGAACATAGGTTTTCATTTCTCTGGTGTAAACGTCCGGGAGTGCCAACACTGGGTTCTATAGTAAGAGCACGTTTAGTTTTATAAGAATGTGACTAACTTTTCCAGAGCGGCTGGACCATTTTCCATTCACACCACCAATATATGAGTGATCCAGTTTCCACGTATCCTAACCAGCATCTGATATCATGCTTTTTAAATGTTACTTTAGCTCTTCTCATAAGGGTGTGCTGACAGCTCACCGGGGTCCCAGTTTCTCTCTCTCTGATGCCTGAGGCTGCTGGCCATCTTTTCAGGTGCCCACTTGCCATTTGTATGTTCTCTTAGGTGAAATGTCTATCCCATTCTTTTGCCCATTTTCTAATTGGATTATTTGCCTTATTTTTCTGTTTAGTTTTGAGTGGTTTTTTTTTTCAGTATTTTAGAAATCAATCCTTTGTTGGGTTTATGGTTTGTAAATATTTTCTTTCAGTCTGTAAATGTGTCTTTTAATCATTGTAACAAAGTCTTTCACAGAGCAAACATTTTTAAATTTAATGAGGCTGATTTATCCTTGTTTAGTGTGTGTGGATCAAACTTTTTGGTGTCCAGAATAAGAACTCCTCCTAGCCCAAGAGCTTGAATATTGTCTCCCTTTTTTACCTAAAAAATGTATAGTTTGACCTTTTTGCACTTAAGTCCACGATCTACTCTGAGTTATATAATTACACAATACGTATAATTCTGCATGTAATTTTTATATGAGATGTGAAATTTAGGTTGAGGTTTAAGTCCTTCCCTGTGTCCATCTGGCTGCCCCAGTCCCATCTGGTAAAAGGCCCTTCTTTCTCCACCACCTTGCTTTTGAACCTTTGCAGAAACCACTTGCTCATATTTGTGGGATGCCGAGTCTTTTTACTTTTTATTTTATTTTAAAAAGATTTTATTTGTTTATTTACTTATTTTGGAGAGAGGTGAAGGGAGGAGGAAAAAGAGGGAGAGAATCATCGCTGTGAGAGAGAAACGTCGGTTGCCTCTTGCACATGCCCTAGTCGGGGACCTGGCCCACAACCCAGCCACGCACCCTGACTGGGACTTGAACTGGCGACCTTTTGCTTTGTGGGATGACGCTCAACCAACTAAGACAGGCTGGTCAGGGCACGCCTAGTCTTTTTAAACATCAAAGTGACCCCCTTTTCTTTTCTTTAGCCTTCAGCTATACCTTCTTCATCATAGCTCAACTTTGTCGTTTGAACTATGGTTCTCTGAATAAGTTATCTGATTTGTGTGGGCCTCAGTCTCCTCATCTGAAAAATGGAGATCATTATAGCTCTAACCTCATAGTTTGCCATGAGAATTGAATGAGGTAATACATGTAAAACGCTTAGCCCAGTGTCTGGCACATCGTACGCACTTACACAGTTACTTCTTATCTACCTTATCATTGAAATAAAAAGAAACAATTACTTGGGCACTATTTAGTGTGTATGTGCGTGTCTATACCTTTGCGTGCCGTGGGTTTCTCACGTGCTCGAGCGTTTTGTCTGCTTTGTTAGTATCCATCTTATCTGCTTGAAAATTCCATGATGTCAAGAACATGTTTTCTGAGGAAGAGAATCAGTAAATACCCAGTGAGCCAGGGCAAGCACAAATTATCACTAAAAGATTGAGAACCACCAGGAGTCTGGGTTAACGAGCTCCCTGGGATGATCCCGCGGCACCGTGCAGAACCTCAGCGATAAAGGGCGTGACTTCAGTCTCAGAAAGAAAGATGTCGAGTGGCATTTGGGCACAGTTAGAGTCCAAGGTACTTATTTTCCAAAACCGACTTTTGTTTTCCAGAACCGTCTACAGGCAAAGATCATGACTAATAATTATAAGGACACCGACAACCTCATGTTTACAGACATCACAATCTTGGGAATGGACAAGCAGCCTGCTGATTTCACTCTCTTTGTTGGTGCTTCCACCCCCATTTCAAACGTCAGCTACAACACATCAACGAAGGTGGGTGACTGTCCCATCCCGCCGTCCTGCGGGGTCCTTACAGAAGGCCCTGACCTGAGACTCTGACAGGCAGCTCTCCCTTGCTCTGTGGAGGTTGGACGGGCACAGAGACGACTAGCATGCTGGGAAATCCAGCACACACAGGCAGGGTGCAGAGGGAGAAACAGGTGCCTGCTGAGCACGGACCCCTGCACTTTGTGTCCGTGGGACCCCGGAAGGAGGCCATTCTTCTCTGGGCCAATTTAAAGCAAGACTGCGGATCCCACCGGTGATACAGTTTGATACAGTATTCATACTATATTATTTTTTATTTTATTTTTTATTGATTTGAGAGAGAGAGTAAGGAGAGAGAAAGAGACATTGATTTGCTGTTCCACCAATTTGTTGTTCCAATTATCTCTGTGTTCATTGGTTGATTCTTGTATGTGCCCTGACCAAGGATTGAACCCGCAACCTTGATGTATCAGGACAATGCTCTAACCTACTGAGCTACCCAGCCAAGGCTCCAACTACATTATATAATGCATCAGCCCAGTTCTGGAGGGCATTTATCCATCTGCCCTCTCATTTAAATTAAAGGCTCTCTTTGAAACACAGCTGATAGCTTTCCTTAGTGTTTTAAGCAATAATTGTATCATTAGAGAAAAGGGGAGTTGAATAAAACACAAGGGGTCGTCTGGTTTTGTCCCTATTGAATGATCCCCTTACATGATAATCTCGGACAAAAGATTCCCATTGTTAGCTGAGTATGTCAAGTGCTAGGAAATGCACCATTTCTTAGGGCAGCCCCTTGCATTTAGACAACACCTGTGGCAAAGGGTAGGAGCTGGGCTTGTACAGTTAGGCCGAATGGGATTCCAATCCGAGCTCTGCCATCCCTTAGCTGTGAGACCGTGGGCAAAGCATTAACCCTCTGCAAACCTCAGCTTTCTATCTTACAAATTGGAGAGAGCCATATGGAGATAGCCAAGTTGGAGCTAGCCAGTTCGCAGTACGGGATTGCTGTAGCATTAATGGAGAGAATGCATACAAAGTGGTCATCACAGTGTCTGGCCCATACGCATGCTCGATAAAACTTAGCTATTGTTGTAACTGCCATCACGAAGAAAGGGTGTGTGCACCACTCCTAGAAGGCCATTGCCTAACAATGATGGCCCTGCCCGCAATCTGTGCCCATTAACGAGATCAAAGGCCTTCCTGTTTGCTGTCCCTCAGTGACTCCATGAGGTGAGAACCATCGGAATGAGCCGAGTGCCTTTTCCTGGCAGCGGTGTGAAAAGCCCCAGAGGAGAAACAGTAGTATGCCAACTATCCCGTGGCAAAGTAGTATTGCAGGAACGGCTGGCTCCCCGACCCCATCCTGGTGTCCAGACCATCAGGGAAGGACGTTATCCAGGTGTCTCTACCTCTCCTCATTTGTCACCGTGGCCTCCTTTCTCTTTCCGCAGGTGGTGAAGATCACTGGTCTCAAGGGACTGGTACTGGGACAGGAATTCTCCATTGAGTGGAGACTTCCGGTCAGCGACCTAGAGAAGTTCAACTGCTACCCCGAGGAGCCCACTGCCTCTCAGGAGAAGTGCAGTCAGCGGGGGTGCCTTTGGGAGGTAAGGATGAGGGGCAGATCACCCCAGTGGGCAAGAAGTTTGTCGAAACTGCCACACGAGCAATCGGGCACCTAGAAGACACTTCCAAGCCTTGTTGGGTGGAACGGGAGTCATTCTTCTATACTGTGCCGACAAGTGCCTTCTGTGAGCTCTGGTGAGAGGTATTCGGTGTTCTCCTCAGAGAGCCAGAATAGGAGGCAACTCGTCCATGCTCTGGCTCTCTTTCCTCCAGCTGACTTATTTTAAACCCCACTTTTATTTTTAACATAATAGTAATAATACACTGTGCATTGAGTATTTCGAGTGGGTTTTTTTTTCATCCATTAGAGTCCAGGCAGGATGGTAAGGTATGAGCCTTCCTCTCCACTTGAAAAATGGAGGGAATGAAAGCCAGAGAAAATAAATGACTTCCTCAATGTCACAGTGGGGGCAACTATCCCATGGCAAAGCAGTGTAGCTTTGGGAGGCTGGGAGCAGAGCCCGCCTTAGGACCCCAGTCTCCACGTCAGGCTTCCTGCTGACCCTTCACTGCTCACGTGTTACCGGAGGGGTGTGTATGTGTGTGTGTGTGTGTGTGTGTGTGTTAAATGGGTGCATTCATTTGCTAGAGCTGCCATAATGAGGTTCCACAAACTGGGTGACTAAACACTACAGAAATATATCACATCAGGGTTTTGAGAGCTACAAGTTCAAAGTCAAGGTGTTGGCAGGGTTGGCTCCTTTCGAGGGCTGTGAGGGACAATCTGTTCCAGGTCTCTTTCCTAGGTTCTCGCGGTTTCCTCGAAATCTGAGGTGTTCCTTGGTTCATAAAAACTTTACCGCAATATCTGCTTTCATCTTCACGTGGTGTCCTTTCCCCAGGTGCTTGTTTATCTCTGTTTCCCTGTTTAATAAGGACACCAGTTATACTGGAGTAGACCCACCCTAATGACCTCCTTTAGCTAGGCCATCTGCAAAGACCCTATAGACATCCACATGAAGGTACAAGGTGTCAGGACTTAACATCTTGTGGGGGGAATGCAATTCAACCCATAACAATGGCATGGTGTCATGGACTTAGTCTGGGTTACCTAACTTCTTTAGTAATTAGAGCCTCAGAGTGTGGTGTTAGAGGCCGACTGAGAGATTCCTCCTCTCGTTCCAGCCCACAACCGTTCCTGGCGTGCCCATCTGTTTCTACGACACTATCCCTAATTATGCCGCCAGTAACATTCAGTATTTGCCCACCGGCATCAGCATAGACCTAACGCATCTGACGGCCTCTGAGTCCCCACGAGCAGCAGCACCGCCACCATCACCACGGGGCGCGCCCCCTCAGCCTGCAGCAGCCGCGACCTCTGACCCTCTCTCTGCAAAGATCAGCTCCCTTAAGCTCAGTGTGACCTACCACACAGAAAGCATGCTGCAGTTCAAGGTAACCCCCGTGTTGCAGATTCTGGTCCTCAGCAGGGTGTTCTTACGGGTGGAAGTCACTGAAACATCTTTTTGTCCAGATCCCTCATTTTAGAGACAAGAGCACCGAGGCCCAGAAAGGTAAATAAAGGTCAGGAAGTCAGGAGGTAGTAGGGCCCCGCTGTGGCCTTGGCGCCACTGGGGTTGTCAGCTTCCTACAGTGATGCGTCCTCTACATGAGAAAGATCCTCCAAGAGTCCCTCCTCAGCCCAGAGAAAAATGTGCCTGCTTTGTGATAAGCTCACGCGAGTGGCATTAACACACTTGCCACATTGCAGTTGCTTCTCCTGCAGCTGATACTTTGGCTTAGCATGCGTGGGAATCAGCTGCAGGTCTTGTTCAAACTTGGACTGCTAGGCCTCCTGCCCAGGGTTTCCTGCCCACGAATTTGCATTTCTAACAAGTTCCCAAGTGAGGCCGATGCTGCACGCACGTTAAGGGACCATACTTGGAGAGGCACGGCTCTGCTCAAGTAGAAATACAGTGGGAGTCATGCATGTTTTCCAATAACCATGTATTTAAGAATGTATTTGAAAAAATTCAGGTGAAATTGATTGTAATAGCATTTGATTCAACCAATGTGCCAAAATGTTTTCATTTCATCATGGAATCCAAGTGCAATTATTGAGATACTTTTGAATCTTATAATCATAGTAAGTCTTCAAAATCTGGTGTGGATTTTTTGCATTTAAAGTGAGTCTCCATTCAGAATAACACATTTCAAGGGCTTAATGGCCCCATGTGAGTAGTGGATACTGCCCTGGACACTGCTTTTCACATTTTAACATGGGAGGAATCACGGTAGGGATCTTGTGAAAGGGGAAATTCTGATTCAGAAAGTCTGGGGGCCAGGCCCGAGTTTCTGCATTGCTCACAGGCTCCCAGATAATATTGCTGCTTTTGGTCTTAGAAACAGAATTTGGAGAAGCAAGGCTTTCAATAAAATGTGTCCTAAGGGTGATATGTGGGCTAATACTGGTTTGAGATAAAGGGTGATCGCTCGTGATGGCGTGACGGTGACACTACCCGACCTTGCATAACACGTGGCCCCTCTGTCATTCTGCCCACACGGCAGTCCTGATAAGTGGGTAGAAGGGAGTGGTAGGCACAGAGGAGCAATCTTAAGAACGGCCAAGCTGAGCCACATCTGGAAGCTCTACTAGTAAGAATATCTCAGCATTTATATGGCAGCTCAGTTCTCTGATTTCCGCCATATGTACACGTGCTCACGCAGTCTCACCAGTTTCATGCATGTGCCTGTTCACACGTTGCACTCATAAACACGCACCATCCTGTCTGTGAGATTCTGTACCCTTAAACGACAAATTCTTCAGAGGATGTGCCTGCCCTGGTTCTGAATGCGTGCCGCTGAGGCATTTTTGCAGTTCAGGCTCTGCGTTGGGCACAGTGGGTGGGCAGGCCCCACGTCTGTCTGTTTGCTTTGGGACAGTCGGGGCCTCCTGATGGGAACTGAGTTGTCTGAGCTGGCATGAGGGCCCTTAGGTTTGAGATTCCATCAGCAAGTCTCCTCCTCTCTCCTTGTCAGATCTATGACCCCACTACTAAAAGGTACGAGGTCCCGGTGCCTCTGAACACCCCCTCCTCTCCTGTTGGCTCCCCCCAAAACCGTCTGTATGACGTCAAGATTCAAAGCAATCCTTTCGGGATCCAGATTCAACGAAAAGGCTCCGGCACTGTAATGTAAGCACTATTTATTTGGTTCTAATTAGAGTGATTCTGGATCTAATTACAGTGGTTCTAATTAATGCAAGTGAAATGTTGACCTTCGAGACTGTATGTGTGTGTCTGTTTTTCTACAGAGAGAATATCTATTTCCCCCTACTTTGAAGGGGATTTCATTTTCTCTTAGTCCTTAACAAGAAAAATTAATCAATCAAAGGTTTAAAAGTACTAAGTGTTGCTTGATTTCAGAAAAAGAAAAATACGCATCCTACTCATGATTCTTGTTGAGTAGAACAGAACATTCCATATGCCTCATAAAGAAATAGTAACAGAGGAGTCAGGAGAGAGGGGCAAAGGTCACTGAGGAGAGAGGAATGGTGTCTTATGGTCTTTGCTTCTACTGACACTGTAGACTTACAGCTTTTTCACAACATTGAGCGTGAAAGGAATTGTCACCTCTCATCCCAGTCCTGCTGCTGAATGGCATGACCCCAAGGTCTGGGTTTGCCTGGGGCCCGAGCTCCCCACCGTAATAGAAGCCGTCACCTGTACGGGCACGTGTGGACAGCCTCGGTTGTCTTTGACCACGTGTCTGATTTTCTGTCCGTTGACTTCTTTGGTAGAAGCGCTTTGACCAATCCAGAAGTCTGCTGTTTCCCACTTTTCAATTGGAACATTTGCTTGGATATTATTCATTAATTCAAGCAGATATGTCAGGCAATGGGAACTAGAACAGAGCTGAGTGAGACTCTCAAGGGTCCATAAATCAGAAAATGAGTTGTCAGTCTTGCAAACCACAGAATAAAAATGCAAACACAGAACCTTGGTAGTGAGCCATGGCCATTCATAAGGCCTGGGTCAGCTCACAGTATTTGAACCTGGATCCAGGCGCGCAGTCATTCAGCAAGCTTCACAAGCAGCTAGGCATCCCGATCGTGTTCCCTGTTGGCTCTGGCCTGTGCACAGCTCAGCTCGAAGCCACGCCTTTGTGTTGCAGTTGGGACTCTCAGCTCCCCGGCTTCACCTTCAACGACAAGTTCCTTTCCATTTCTACTCGCCTCCCCTCTGAGAACATCTATGGCTTTGGAGAAACTGAGCACACAGCTTTCAGAAGAAACATTAGCTGGAACACGTGGGGAATGTTTGCTCGAGATGAGCCACCAGCGGTAAGCACAGAAGAGTAAGACTATGGATCAGTTTCTCCCTGTGTAAATTTATTTATTATTATTATTAATCCATACCCGAGGATATGTTTACAGATTTTAGAGAGGGGGAGAGAGAGAGAAACATGATGTGAGAGAGAAATGTCCATCTCACATAAGGGAGTTGCCTCCCTTATGCACTCCAGCTGGGAACTGAACCCACAACCTAGGCATGGACCATGACCGGGAATTGAACCCACAACCTTGTAGTGTATGGGACAAAGTGCCAACCAACTGAGCCACCTGACCAGGGCACTCTGTAAATCTATTTTACTTCATATATGGTACCCTATTTACCAACTTCAGCTTACGTTGATAAATTGTGCTGTCAAATGAAATATGCCACATGTTATATAATGCTCTTCTGTTCATAAATGTCTTTGAGTCTTTTAGAATATATATATACTTATATATGTACAATATATATACACAGGTATTTTATGTGTACTATTAATTTTATTTTATTAACTTTTATTTAATATACTCTATGTGCCAGGCACACACAGAATAAGACAGTCTTATTTAATAAGTCACTGTCTTATTTCACAAAACACTGTCTTTGTTCTCCAGAGGCTTATAGGCTCATGAGTAAGATGCAGAAGTAGTGATGGCCATGTAGTCAGTGTGATAATAGAACTGTGTGATAATAAACAAGGAGGGCGTGGAGGGGATGGCACTTAGCTTTTTGCTTGGGGTGGAAGGGAGGGTCAAGGAAGGCTTCATAAAGGGCATGACATTGTCCTAAATCTTCAGTGTTGAGTAGAGGGGCTGGCTGTTTGGGTTATGAGGTGGAATGAATTTTTTTGGCTTTTCTCGTTTTGTTTCTCATCTACTTTCTCCACGACTCTCCCAGTACAAGAAGAATTCCTACGGCGTCCACCCCTACTACATGGGCCTGGAGGAGGACGGCCGTGCCCACGGGGTGCTTCTGCTCAACAGCAATGCCATGGGTAGGCCAGAGGCTGCTTCCCATGTCCACTTAACTGGGATCTGGGATGTCAATAGAAATGAGGACATCCCGGGCCAAGGAGGGATATGGGACACATTACCTGACCTTCCATTCTTTCATTCATTCATTCATTCATTCATTCATTTCTTCGTGATTTATGAAGATCTTCAGCCCAGGTATTAGAAGTAAACGTCTAACTAAACAGGGTCCCTAGTTTTTTACGACCTTATCTTACTGTGACACTTTAATTCCCTTTCATGGAGGGTTATAAAATGTTGAGACTGAGATTATGTTTGGGGCCCCTGCAAATCCTTCTCTGGTCCCACTGCACGGGAGAGGGCTTTCTAGAGGAGCTGGGCATGAAAGATAGAGAGTGAAAATAGCAAATATTAGGGCAGATTTCCTGTCTGGGTAATTTATAGTTCCAAGGATGCTTCTCACCTTTTTTTTTTAACAGATGTGACAGTCCAGCCCACTCCTGCCCTGACATACCGCACCACGGGAGGGATTTTGGACTTTTATGTGGTCTTGGGGCCAACCCCTGAGCTTGTAACCCAGCAATACACGGAGGTCAGAAGTCATCCTATTCATTAACACACCATCCAATGCTTACTGGGTACTGCCACATTTGTAGCACTGGGAAAGGCCAATTTTGGGTGTCCCTACTACGTTATCACTGTCTTTTCTGAGAGTAGGGTTTTAGTGTTAAGGGCCTATAAAAGCACGTTGATATCCCATTTGTCTCTTAATTGTTTGTTAAAACTCAGCAACTGTCACTGAATTCTCAGGTTTCCTAGAGCAGAAGCTCTAAAATACAGGGAGGCTTTCCATTGTCCTGCTTCCCCACGGTTGTGCCACGTTTATTTGACTGTCTTATTTTTCTTGAATGTGGTTCTTAAGTCAGACAATACTCAACAGACATGTTCAAGTTCCTTCCAGCATAAGCCAACCATCCTTCTTTCCCTAAGAAACCTCCCTAGACCCATTTTTCTTTTTTATTCTAGTTGATTGGTCGGCCAGCAATGATTCCGTACTGGGCCTTGGGATTCCAGCTGAGTCGCTATGGATACCAGAGTGATACTGAAATCTCCAGTTTGTATGACGCGATGGTGGAGGCCCAGATTCCCTATGTATGAAGCCCTCCCCCAGCCTGTGGTTTAATTAGTTATGGGAATCTGTGGCTTAGTATAGATTGAAAATATCTTCATAGCAATCACTGATGGCTGCCTTCGTACAAAGAAAATGTAGCTGTGGAGCTCGTCCTCTGTGGAAACATTGCTTTTTAAACTTATTTCATGCCACCCTTTTAAATCAAGGGTTCAAAAGTGAAGGGCAGAAATCCTCCAGAAGTTGGTGGAGGATATTGTTACTTACTGCCTCTTGCCAGAAATGTCCTACAGAAGCCATAGGTGGTCTTAAGCCATGACTTTGGGGACTTCTAAGTGGGAATTATGTCAAGATTATGACAGTTTTAGAATATACTGTGACTATTTTTGGAGAGGATGGGTACGAAGTGACAATATGAAAGAAAGCAGTTAAAATCAAGCCTTCACTCTGACTTAAACACAAATACTCATGTATGTAAATCCTACAGTGACAACCTGGCCCTAGAGAATCCCCGAGAAGTGCAGTCAGTCTCTGTCGACAAGCAGAATTGCACAAATAGCACGTTCTTTCCTGTCTTACAATGATCGAATTCGCATCCCACACTCTCTTTCTCTGCTTTTAACTCTCCTCCTGAGATTTGGAGGACAATCAATGATTAGAAGGTGAGAATAAAGTGTTCCAATGTTCTCATCAAGGATAGCTAGAAACATTCACCCCGGCTTTCTTTTTCCTTTTTATATTCTACTATACAAGATACTTATTAGACATCAATTAGAAAAGACAGGCAAATTAAAAGATGAAAGAAATCCATAGGTCTCTCTCACCAAGGCAACCAATGTTAATAATATATGTTGGCTCATTCTTTTCTAAGCTTTGGCTTATGTCCAAGTCTCTGATCCCTCAAACAAGTTTTGCTTAGAGTCATAAGACCATACAGATGATTATAACCTTCAGGTAAAGAAAAGGCGTATCTCTTTCTTCAAGCGATACCCTGTGTTGCTGTGTATAATACATTAATGCATACCCATGTTTTTGTGTACATTGTACACAGGGTTATTATACCCATGTATAATGTGCATCCTTATTTTTCCCTCAAAAATTTGGGCAAAAAGTGTGCATTATACATAGCAGAATATGGTTAACCACTTTAGCCATCATTCAACAATCCTGAACTGGGTACATTTCATGTGCAGAAACCTAGGTTGGTTCGTGCTGTGTTGAGAAAAAGGAAGGCAAGATTCTCCTCTCAAGGACCATCCAGACAAATGGGGATGGTGGGAAGAGTATACTATTAGTCTACTTTAGGGTGCTATAAAGTAATGTAGTTCTTAAATGTGAATAAATTCAGTCCGGCATAGTGGAGGGGAAAGAGAAAACAGATATACAACCTTGCCTGTTTTTCGGCAGAGTCCTGCTTTCTTTGGACATTTAACTAGCATCTTTCTTTTGTTTTTGGGAAGGCTCACTGAGTTTGAGATTTGAAGAATGGAAAAGACATGAATTGCGGGAAGGAAAGGGGAGAGAGTTCCACTCGGGGAAGAGGCAGAAGGAGAAGGAATGGGAACAGGCGATCTGTATGCAGGAATCAGGCAGCCATGTTAATCAGCCGAATTGAAAGCCCCTCTGGTGGATTCAGGAGATAAATTCGGGGGGCCCTGGGCTGGGGTCCACAGGCAGCAGAGCGGTGGCCTGGCAGAGCAGTTGGGTGCCCTGAGGGACACTACTGTGGGACCCCAAACACCTTGCTCATCCCTTCCCGTAGGATGTTCAACATGTAGACATCGATTACATGGACCGGAAGCTGGACTTCACCCTCAGCAGCAGCTTTCAAAACCTCGGTCCCCTGATGGAGCGGATGAAGCAAGACGGCATGAGGTTCATCCTCATTCTGGTAGGTGCTTGCGAAGATGAGGCCTCGTTTTCTGTTTCTGCGTCCATGGTTTAAAAATAGTTCCACTGAGGGAGAGGAGGTGAAGAGTGTAGGACAACTTCCTGTGGATCTGTAATTATTTTCTTAACTTTGAAAAAAGCAAATAAACAAAGGAGAAAAGAACAAACAAAAAGGGCTTTTAAGAAAATAATACTTACAATCTTTATTTTTCATGACTGAGTTCTTCTTACTCTTGATAGAGCTAGAACTGTGGGCTAAAACACCAAATACAGCCAAAAAAAAAAAAAAAGTCTCTCTGTTTCAGGCTGTGCCTTGGAATAACTGAATCTTAGTCTCATCCTTACCGGAGGGGTTTCAAAAACCTAACTTTCGTCATCACCCTGCTGTGGTGAGGCTCAGGGGACTTACGTCTCCTTAATGAAACCCACAAACAAGCTAGTGGAGATGCAGAGACCAACTTATTATTTTACATGGGAAGTCAAACACAGAAGTAGTTACCTGCAAATGGTCCCCCCTTCTGGCTTCCATACATGAGAGCATTAGTTGCTGACTTCTGTTCATTCATTCAAGTATTTATTAAGCACAGGGTCTTTGAAAATCATTGTTCTAAAAGGAGTATGTGTGTGTGTGTAATCTAAATTAATGAAGAAGACCATGTCCTTTTTCTTAGAGGGATTATACTTTATTGGAGGGATACAGCCAGTAAATAAACATTAACAATCTAATTTGGGGTAGTGATGATTTATGGGACCATTGTGAAACAGGATACTTATAGAAAGGAGCTGGGCAGGCAAGGGATGGGGTTAATGGGAAGATGCGCCAGTCTGATGCAGAATAGAAGGAAGAAGTTCCGTTGTCGTAAGGAGCATAAGGAGCATGGCTGCAACACTGTTGGAACACAGCTTGTTGCCTTTCTCTGTTCCATGGTGCTGTCTTCTTCCCCTGGCTTATCTCCAGGACTAGTTTACAACCATTAGCATCATTTTTTTCCCTGGGAATTTTATAGAGAAACATCAATGTATTCTTTTACTTCTCTGCTACCCAGTAGGCATAAGGCATATTATCCATGGGCTGAGTGTTTTGTTTGTTTGTTTATATTGAAGTTCACCATTTCTTTCTGTGCTGTGAATTGTTAAAGTTGTGGAGAGCATTTTCCTCGGAAATCCTTTTCTCATGTTTTCTGTGTTTAACCCCTTTATTGCAGGATCCGGCCATTTCTGGCAATGAGACCCAGTACCTCCCATTCACCAGAGGCCAGGAAGGCAATGTGTTCATCAAATGGCCGAACAGCAGTGACATTGTCTGGGGAAAGGTGAGGACCGGGAGGAGATGCCCATAATTAATCAGCATCACAATGTCCTGATGAAAAGATGCTCTTAATAAATCCTGGTAAAGTATATCGGGTAATTTATAAACTGTGAGTGAGTAGAAATCTGTCCAATGCTGATTAGCTTAATAGACATTAATAAGACCAAGGTCACAGGTCCCGTCTCTAAAATATCAGTGAGTTTTATTTTGTTGCCTGGAAATATTGTGGCATTCCACCGCTCATGGAGGCCGGCGGGTCCTTTCACACACATAAAGGATCCCTTTGAGAGCAGCCCTGAAATCTGTGTCTCCCAGTCACCCGCATTCAAGGCTCGTACTCACCTTTGGCCTATCATGCCGAATCAGCCTTCATATTTAAGTAAATCACTGACTCTTATGTATTATCCTCCTTCTTTCGCCTCCTTTCATTCCTTTTCAGGGCCCCGGTCCTCATCCTTACTGTTTGGTGTAGAGCGTCAGGGTGTTAGGTGAACTCCCCGACTCCAGGTGACGGTGGCTCTTAGCCAGGATTCACACTCTGCTCTGTAGTGACATTGTACACTTTCTCTTGCCCTGGTGTGTGCCTTGCCTGCTGTGCCTTTGTGTGTGACCTTCTCCCAGCGTAGCCAAGTAGTACGTGTACTCAAGAGCGACTCCAACATTCCCTCTTAGGACGCATTCAATGCCTAGTTCCCTGTTTCTCCCTTTTCTCTAGTGTTGCCCGCAGAGAGTACAGCATGCAATGCAGCACTTACGTTCTGTCTTTGAACTCTTAAAAAATAAGGACTGTTTCTTACTTAAATCCAAGTAGATACAGACCGTAGAAGAATGCCCGGCATAGAGAAATGCTTAATAAATGTTTCTTGAATGAAGTAATTCATGTATATAGTTAATGTCCTCCTAATTATAGATGAAATTAATTGATAATGTGGATTTTTTTATTTTTTAAAAGATTTTATATTTACTTTTAGAGAGAAGGGAAGGGAGGGAGAAAGAGAGAGAGAGAGAGAAACATCAATGTGTGGTTGCCTCTCACGTGCCCCCTACTGGGGACCTGGCCTGCAACCCAGGCATGTGCCCTGACTAGGAATCAACTGGTGACCCTTTGGTTCACAGGGTAGCACTTAATCCATTGAGCCACACCAGCCAGGGCAATAATATGGATTTTTTTAATGCTACATATACTTGGGTTTCTCAATAAGTCATGATGCTGCTTAAAAGTATTGAGGCTTAGTTCATGGGTTGCAAATGAAAATTGATCTTGTTTCTTTAGTCACATTTGTTATTTAAAAAGGGAATTTTGTTATAGGTCCATGACAAGCATATCAGAGAACTGAGTAATCATTTGAAAGGTGATTTGTTCAGAGGACTTATTTAAAATGGATTTAGTTGATCATTAAGTTCAAAAGTGAAATTTTGATAGCTTATGGAATGAGTCAAGAGACCCAGCTAATTTTCACCTGACAGAATTTCGTTCATCCAGACCTTAGAATTCAATTAATGGCCAAGATCCCCGAGATTGTTATGGACATGCATGTCAGTAGAGTGTAACACGTGAAATATCTCATCGCCTGTCTGTAATGCCTTTGAAAGGTGTTATTTTTTCCTGTTTTTCTCTAGGTTTGGCCAGATCTGCCCAATGTGAAGGTGGATACGTCCCTTGACCATGAAACGCAGGTTAAGGTATCGTTACAGACAGATTTCTTTTTTTTTTTTGTCTCCATTGCCCTAAATATTTAGATACTCATGAGTTTTATGCTGACGTTTGGTTAAGTAGCTTTAAGTTGAGTGTGTTTGTTGCCTGGTAATTTCTTGGCTGAAAAAAAAGATCCCCAAATGGAAAACTCAACAAGCAAGTAAACTGGAAATGTGTAGGAGGAAATCGTACGTGAAATACCCTCACAGGCATGCTTTTAATGGGTTATTTTGTTTGAATCGAAAGTTGCTCAAAAAGTACTGAACCCAAGCCTAGAGTAGTTTCACTGGGGCGGGTGTGAACACACTGCAGGGCAGTGAATTGTCAGCATGGAATCCAGTTCGAAGGAGCAATGTCTCTGATCTCAGCACCCGCGGTCCCCTCAGCTCGGGCATCCGACACCCCACCCACTCCGAGGCTCACTTTTCCCTGGGTGACGTCTCCTTCATTTGGCCCATGTAGAAAACAGCACTGGAATCGCTGAAGTCTCATAGTTTAGATGCAGACAGTTCATTTTCCAGTTCTTATGATGAAAACGTCCATTCATAAAATAAATCCTGTGTTTAAAAAGGACTCAAGATTGTCTAACCTTCTGGGAGAATAATTCAGCCGTCCCTGGTCTCTGTGCCCGCAGTGAACTCTGTGCGGAGGAAGCCGAAGGCCCGGCTTAGGGCTCCCCCTGCTGGGGGCGGCGCCTCGCACCGCACCGGCTCGGGCCCCTTCTCATCCCCGCACCCCTGTCCCTGGACAGGCTTAGACCCAGTGTGAGGGCGTGGGTTGCTCTTACAGCGGTTCCGGGCCCACGTCGCCTTTCCTGACTTCCTGCGGAACAGCACAGCTGCGTGGTGGAAGAGGGAAATAAGAGAGCTCTACACCAACCCCCGAGAGCCGAGGAAGAGCTTGAAGTTCGATGGACTGTGGATCGTAAGTGCATCCTTGGTGGTTTGTCTTTGGAAACGCCAGCACTACAAACCTGGAGAGGCAATTCCGAGACTAGCGAAGCAGGGAGCTAGGGATGAAAGAGAGGGTGCTAGCACAGAATTAATTGCTGGGACCGCTAGAACAAGTGGAGGGAGTCGCAGGGACATATTGTCTGGAGGAAGTCGGAGGCTGTGGGGGGATATGCCACCACTGGAGAGGCTGCCAGAGAAAAAGGCAGCAGGATACCCTGGCTTCTCTAATCTCCCATCCTCCAATCTCTTGCCACTGCCTCCCATTGGCCACGCCTACCCAGAAGGCAGCAATAAGTGAGCCTGGCAGCCATCCTATGACACGGGGCAGGACTCTGGGCAAGGAAGGCCCATATCCCGGACAAAATATGTTCATCACAGTGCTCGTGGGGACGCCTCAGATAGTTGTTACACACGTCAGGTGGGCGGAAGAGCAGGGCTTCCCGGGATGTCTCTGGGACAGGTGTGCAAAGGGTCTTCTGTTTGTGCATTTCTAGGAATGAGAAGTGTAGTGACATCCCAGCTTCCTTCCCCACTGCTCCATGGCCCAAACCCTGCGTGGGGTCTAGGCCAGCTCTGAAGAGCCCTTCAGGTCTGGCCCGGGCTGCCTGTGACTTGTGCAGAGACAGAAGTCCTAGCCCACCAGCAGTGCTGGGACTTCCCGGTCACTCGCTTTCCGGACAGATGGGCATCAAGGAGACACGTGTAAAAGGGCAGGGGCCAACCCAAGCAGTCCAAGCACAGATGGGGAAGTTGAGTCAAGAGGAGATTTCCTTAGGTCTTAGATCCAGCTTCATCTCAGTCTTTCCGCCACTAGGAAACCATCCTCAGAAGCTGAAAACTGTAACTTCAACTGGGAGTTGAACATGCTACTTGAACCAACATGCGTTCTTAGGGTCCATTTGGGTCCATGCCTGAGATTAAGCCGGGTCAGGGAATCAAGCAGCTGTGCGAGGGCTTAAATAAGACACTTTCGTCTCCAGGAGGTCAGTGTGCCCCCAAGCTAAGGCCATACGGACTCTGACACCACAGAACCTTTTTTGCTGATTCATTTCAGGATATGAACGAGCCATCGAACTTTGTGGATGGATCTGTCAGGGGCTGCCGTGATGAAATTCTTAATAAACCACCTTATATGCCATGTATGTACAGTGACGACTTCATTAAATGACCTCCCTGCTCAAAACCCTCGAAAGCTTTCCCCTCGTTGTCAAAGTGAAGCCTCATTTTGGAGTGAGGAAAACATTCTCAAACATAAGCTGAAATCCTGCATAGAATAACCTTGAATAAAGTGCAAGTAAATCTAATCAAGAGTAGAAATAATGACTTGATATGGCATGGAAGAAACCGAGCAATGTAGGGTGCATCCAATGACATTGGTAACTACGAACTGATGGCTACTAGGTAAATACCTCCCCCCCACACACACTCACATGTGCCCTGGTTGTCTTATGCTACAAACAGAAACAGAGAATCCTAGGCCTTGAAGATCTAAGGCATCTCAGAAAGTCGAGCTCTCTCATCTTACAGAAACATGGAGAAGGAGGAAGTGACTCACCTTCCTAAAAGCACCGTGCCAGTAATTTGTGAGATGAAATCTGGAAATCAAGTTTTTTAATGTCTAGGTCACGGCCATGCTTCCTTTCCTCCCTCCCTCCCTTCCTCCTTCCCCGTTTTCCTCCTTCCTCCCTTGATTTAATATTTGTGTATCAGGCAAACCAGAACGATTTAGCAACGTCAATACAAACTTGATTGAAACCAGATCTATTCCCTTGAGAACATTGCCATCTAGTGGGAGACACAGTCATGACACCAAAGGAGTGTGCTTTTACCAGCACCATCCCCTGTCCTTACCCTTCATTAGTTATAAGGTCACAGAACATTGATTTTTTTTAAGACAAAAGCAATTCACGAAATTGGAGCTGTTACTGGTAACAGAGTCCTTGATTGAAATAGAGCAATGCCAGGGTGATGGGTGTTTCCAGTGAATGGGCGGTTCAGGTTGTTCAGAACATAACTCGTCATTTCCTCTCAGATTTGGAGTCCAGGGACCGGGGTCTGAGCAGCAAGACCCTGTGCATGGAGAGCGAGCAGGTCCTGCCCGACGGCTCCCGGGTGCGGCACTACGACGTGCACAGCCTGTACGGGTGGTCCCAGACCAGACCCACATACGAGTGAGTGTGTTCAGTCCCTTGCAGTAAGGACCCTTTTCTACATTGTTACTGTTGTCTTGTTGTATATAGAGGGATGCGCATTTAATGGATGAAGGTCAAACTATCAGGAGTGGTTTCCCTGGCGACTGCACCACCTGGAGTTGTATCAACCAAGTAGGTTGCTAAAGTCACCTGTTTAAAGTGAGCAGGCACTAGTCATTGCCACAATGGCATTCTTACTACAATATATAAATATCAAATTAACATGGTGTGTACCTTAAATTTACACAATGTAATGTGTCAAATGTACTTCATTAAAAATAAGCTAAGTAGTTCTGCTGCATTTAGTATATCCACAGAGTTGTGTAGCAGTAACTACCCACCAGCAGTCATGCCCCACCCTCATCCCCACCTCCTGAGCCTCAGAAACTGCTGGTCTAGTTTCTATCTATATAGACTGCTTAATCTGGACCCTTCGTATAAATGGAACCACACCACATGTGGCCTTTTGTGTTCCTTTTCAAGATTGTTTTAGTTATTCTGGGTTCCTTACATTTTTTAAAAAGATTTTATTTATTTATTTTTAGAGAGAGGGGAAGGCAGCGAGAAAGAGAGGGAGAGAAACATCAATGTGCGGTTGCCTCTCACACGCCCCCTACTGGGGACCTGGCCTGCAAGCCAGGCATGTGCCCTGACTGGGAATCAAACCGGCGACCCTTTGGTTTGCAAGCAGGTGCTCAATCCACTGAGCCACACCAGCCAGGGCAGCCCCTTACATTTTATATAAATTTTAGGATTAGCTTGTCAATTTCTGCAAGACAGCAACAGGGAGGTTGGTAGGGATTGCATTGAATCTGTGGAGCTATTTGGGGGGCCATCTTAACAATGTTGTCTTCTGATCCATGAACATGGGTTGTCTTTCCATTTCTCTAGATCTCATTTCATTTCTTTCAGCAACGGTTTACAGTTTTCAGTGTGTAAGTTCCTGGGCACTATTTTTTTAAATATTTTTTCTACCCCTCTTTCTTTTCTCCTTCCAAGGTCCAACTATGTGTGTGTTGTTGCTACATTTGATGGCCTCTGAAATTCTGTTTCCTTTTCTTCATTCTTTCTTCTTTGTGTTATTTAGACTGGATCATAGCTATTGACCTATCTTCAATTTTGCTGATGTTTTTCTTCTTCTAGCTCAAATCTGATGTTGAACTCAGTCCCTCCAGGAAATCTGTAATTTTCGTTATTGTGTTTTTCAACTCCAGGATTTCTATTTATTCCTTTTCGAATAAGTGCTGTCTCTTTATGGCCATCCTCTTTGTAGTGGGAAATCATTGTCATACTTTGTTAATGATTTAATATGCTTCCCTTTAGCTCTTTGAACATATAATAACTAACTTAAAGTCTCTGTCTGCGAAGCCTCTCAGCAACATTTTCTGTGACTGCTTTTTTTCCTGTGTGTATAGCACACTTCCATGGGGTTTCTCTTGCACCATAATGTTAAATAATACATTGTAAATGTATTATTTTATGCCAACTCTGGCATAAAAATCTACCCCCGCAGGGTTTGTTGTTTCTGTTGTTGCTGCTTTTGTTTTTTCACTGGTTGCTTATTTGTTTAGCAACTTTGCTGTCTCATTTGATAGATTTTGGGGACACAGAATTTGCAGTTAAAATTTTCTAAAGCAAATGGTCTCAAAGGGAGGTCAGGGTCGGGTCTTAGAGTCAAGAAGAAGCCTGCCTGAGGTTAGCCTTCCCAGTCCCCTTAAATGTGTCTTTTGCCCCTTGCTCAGGGGATGAGTATGAGAAGGCTCACCTTCTGGCTTCAGGCAGTTTGTAAGACAGCCTTTTACTGCCTGTTTGCTCAGGCCTTTGAATTCAGCTGGAAGTCAGTCCCTGGAGCCTTCTCCTTCCCTGGTTCTTTCTTGGGCACGCACAAAGCCTTGTGCTTACACAGTCTTAGGTTCTCAAGAATATGTAGGAACTTTTCCAAGTTCTCCATGGTGATGGTGCACACGCCGTCTGGCCCACCCAGCCCTGCTGCAGGGGGTTTAGACTGCAAACGCTCCAGGACCTGGTCCTCCTTCCGGCCAGCCTGGGGCTCAAGAAACCCTTTCTTCTAAAAAGCTTTTGGCTGTGAAAGGTTTTTTTTATTTTTTTAAACAGGTTCTAATTCTCTGGGACTGACTTTTAAATTACCAGCCAAGTTTTTGTTTGCCCCCACTGAAACCACAGCCTGAGTACCTGTGATGTTGCCAGAAAATGGTTATTGTTTTAGTCATTCCCTGCGGGGGCTGGCGGGGAGGCGGGGGGCTTTTTCTCTCTGCTGAGTTGAGCTCTGAGTCTAATCAAATGGCCACAACACCTTGGGAACAGAGATCTTCCAGAGGACTGGAAGTTGGAAATAAAAATTTTATTGTGCTCTTGGGATGGGGCTTTTAACAGGGCTACAGAAATGGTCATAGCTCTCCGTTTGCTGCAGGGCTCCTGGATTTGGTGCCAGTGAGCTAGGGGAGGGTCAGGCTGGAAATAGACCACGTTAAAATTCTGCGTAACTCTCTGTCTTGCCAAGATTTAGTAGTTTCTCCTGGATAGACAATTTTTTTTTTTTTTTTGCTTCTTTGTATGGCTAGTTAATTTCTAAAGTTCTGAACTGGCCAGTGGCAGAATTCTTTGCATCACTCACATCCATCCTGACTCTATATCCCTGCCTATGGCAGGCCTGTGTTATCTTTTACTCATGTGTGTGCACACATGTGCCCAATCTCCATTCATTTTTGGATTTATTTTGCTGTGAAATATTGGAAGTGACCAAAGTGGGTTAGTCTCCCCTACACTCACCGGCGTCTTTTCCAGACATCATTTATTGAATAATTCATCTGCGTCTATTGATTTGTGATGCTTTATTGAGCAAATATTTGGATTGCATTATATACTAGCATCTGTTAATAGACTTTCTCTTTGGTTGCATCGATTTTTCTCTCACACAAATTGTTTTTATTTTCTGACTGGGGCTGCGTGCAGAAGGCCCACCTTCAATCAAGAAATATTTAAACATCTTTTCTGTATATTTGTCTCTGTGTGCGAACGTGACTCTGCTTTTTGAGGAGCTGCATAGGAGAGTGAATATTACCAAAAAAGCCATAGTCATATGTGCTTTTATTTAGGTCTCATATCTGCCTCCTTGCTCTTCCAGTGACTCTTGACAAATTATCTAACTTCTCTGAGCCTGTTTCTGAATAGTACAGGAGATGAAGGGAACCCTCCTTGTGAGGTAGTGAGACATGTACACGAAAGCGACCAGTATAATACCTGAAACAGAGTAATTGCTCCATAAATGCATCGGTCCTACACTCCACCCCTCCTCCTACCTTCATGTGGACAGCTAGTTAACTCGATTTTTTTTTTTTAAAGAAAGGAAATCCACATCTTAGGTGATGCCCTGTCTCTGGTAATCTGGCTCTGAAGTTTCCCCAGACTCTCAGCCCCACTCTTAAATAGCAGGTGCTCGAGGGAAGAGGCTCTCTGGCTGAAATTTAGCCCCGCTGCTGCCCGGTACTCAGGGCTGAAGCTTTGCTCCTTAGTGAAGTTCCGTGGCTGTCCAGTCCATCCTCCAATTCACCTCCTTGTGCCCCTCCAACCAGAGCTGTGCAGGAGGCAACAGGAAAGCGAGGGGTCCTCATCACCCGCTCCACATTCCCCTCGTCTGGCCGCTGGGGAGGACACTGGCTGGGAGACAACACGGCTGCGTGGGACCAGCTGCACAAATCTATCATCGGTGCGTGGTCATCCCGGGGCCTGTGCGTTGCTTATGTCTAATCACCATCCTTGTGGGCAGGTGCTGAGTTCTCCAGGGGGGTGAGTTTCAGTCTACACCCATCTTTTTATTTGTTCACCACGACTGGGTCTGGGCTTTTGAATGGGGTACAGAAGAGGCAGGGCACACCCGCCCTCCCAAAGGGCTGCCCACTCCAACACAGCTGTGTCTTGTCATTGCAGGCATGATGGAGTTCAGCCTCTTCGGAATACCTTATGTAAGCCGTGCTGGAGCCGTTGCTAATTACCCAGGTGGATTTTGGGGGGTCCGCACCGTATGACAGTCCCGCCTCATGCCCTGATTTTGCATCTTCTCAGACAGGAGCAGACATCTGTGGGTTCTTTGGAGATGCCGAATACGAGATGTGCATTCGCTGGATGCAGCTGGGGGCCTTCTACCCCTTTTCCAGGAACCACAACACCGTGGGGACGAGGGTGAGGCAGCAGCTGGCGCTGCGGGTGTTTCGTGTCCTCAAGTCACGACTTTGCTTTTGATGTTAAAAAGGACCGTAATTATTTATGGAGAAAGCTCATACAGATCAACAGAGCCCCATTTCTTAAGAAAATCCACCGAGTTCAAAAACCCATAATAACCAACGATTTTTCAAGAATATACTTTTTCTCATCTCTTGGTGGAATTGTTGACGGTGCCTGCCCTGTGGGGCTGAGATAAAAGAAGCCACCTAGGCCTGTAGGAATAGTGAATATGTATTTTGCTCCAGTCTATCCAAGAGATGTTAGTGCCTCCCCAAGACCCATCCCTCTGCACATGTGCAGGGCCTGAGCAGGGGAGGAAGGAGCCCAGGATAAAGAGGAGGAAGCAAGAAGCTGGGGCTTAGTAAGAAGGCGCGAGTGGGGGGAGGGGCGGGGTAGAAATGAAGGGAGGAGTGTTGTGGAGCCTACCTAAGGCGTGTGTGCCTTCTGGTACTTCTCTGATGTCCCCAGGACAGAGTGAAAAAGAAGCACTCTTTCCTATGCTCCTTTATCCCCTTAGAGACAAGATCCCGTGGCCTGGAATTCAACCTTTGAGATGTACTCGAGAAGAGTCCTGCAGACCAGATACACCCTGCTACCCTACCTCTACACTCTGATGCACAAGGCCCACGCGGAGGGCAGCACTGTCGTGCGCCCCCTTCTGCACGAGTGAGTGCGGCCTGTTTCCCTGAGCAGCGGGTCTGGGCGTGGCCTGTGAGTGACCCTCCGCCGCGGTCTGCATGGTCTGAGTAGATTTTCTATACTTACTTTTAAAGGTTCAGCGAGGACAGAACAACGTGGGACATAGACCGTCAGTTCCTGTTGGGCCCTGCCGTCTTAGTCAGCCCCGTGCTGCAAACTGTGAGTTTTCCGTCCTAGACCACAAACCCTCCGACCGTGACCTAGGAACAGGAAGGGCGTTGAGAGACCATCTGGTCCAGATCACTATTTCTAGAATATTTGGGGGGATTTTTCTTCTTTTTTTTTTTCAAGGTCTCCTTTAATGAAAAGTTAACCTCAGTGGATTTCTTGTTTTTTTAAAAAAATTATTTTTTAATCCTCACTCAAGGGCATGATTATTGATTTTAGAGAGAGGGAGAGGGAGGGAGGGAGGGGGGAGAGAGAGAGAGAGAGAGAGAGAGAGAGAGAGAGAGAGAGAGAGAGAGAGAGA
>CM052549.1:76311724-76323560 GCA_028533065.1 Trachops cirrhosus
ACCAACTGAGCCACATTGGCCAGTGCTGATTTCTTGTTTTAATGTTTTGTCACCTTCCATCCTTATACAGTTGACCTTTTTAAAAATTTTTATTTTTCTGTGTATTTGAAACAAATTTCCCAGGATCTTTCTCAACAAAACCTCCCAAACTCTTAAAAATCATTAAGAAAGCTCCCATTTTTATGTGAATGCTACAGAGAGAATTTTTTAAAAATTAAAACTGGATTGTTGAGATATTCACATGGACCCGTTGATTTTCTGTTTCAGAACACGTTTGAGATCCAAGCCTATTTTCCCCTGGCCCATTGGTATGACTATAGCACGGTAAGAACGAGCGGAAATATTTTGGGAAGACCCGGGGTGCTCCATGCAGGCTGGAGAGGTGGCTGGAGTTTCCTCCTGACTTCCAGACACCCATTTGATGGGGCAATAGCGTTTAACCTTTCAGCGGTGCAAGGTTTCTTTAAATAAAAGTATCCAGTAAAGCGTAACTAGGTCAAATCTGACTCCCACATCACCCTGAGTCCTTCCCCATCCCCCACCTTTCCTGGAGAATAAAGAGAGAAGACCAGATTTCCAGAGTTTTCAGCAAAGCTGAAAATCGGAGATTCTCTTTCCGATCTGCAGTGTTTTGCTGACTTCCCAACACCCTGCCTTGGGGAGGACGCACTGGTGATGAAGCATGCGTTCGTTTCCCCTGCGGCCGACCCTTGCCTGCGTTCTCTCTCCACTCTAGGGATCTGGCAACGCGTCGACAGGCGAGTGGAGAACCCTGCAGGCTCCCCTCGACCACATCAACCTTCACATCAGAGGAGGCTACGTCTTGCCTTGGCAAGAGGCGGGAATGAACACCCACTCCAGGTGAGAGAGGCGCGGTGCCTCAGGCGGCAGGCTCGCGGGGGGGCCGCCCACTGCGTGGGAGGCTCTGTGCAAATGTAACCCCGGCCCCAGGCCGTTCACTCCTCCGGTTCTGTGAGCGCCCTCGGAGCAGGACCTGGCGGAGGACAAGTGCATCACTGCGGCCTCGGCCTCGGGGAGACGGTTTCTCGGGAGCTCTGTGTCAGAGGGCAGGGCAAAAAATATGCGGGGCACAGCAGCACGTACCTCTTTCTGTACTATTAAAAATTTGGGACATACTGATGAGCCCTTTGATTTGTGGTGGCTCTCCAGTGCTCATTCCCTGTTCCGAAAGCTACTGGAAGGTTTCTGTTTGTTTATTTTGGGGGTGTCTTCTTCCTATAAAGAAGTAGTTTCTCATCATATTATAATATGTAAGTAAAGGATGTGTATTTGGTTTTTGAAAGTTGAAGTTTTACCAAATGTTTCATTAAACTTTAAGTATTATTTCTCTTACCTTTGCATTATCTTGTATTTTATCTCATATTACATGTTTTTGGAGATTTATGTGCATTTAACTCCAGTACCTTTATTTTGTTGTTCTGGATGAATAATAGTTTCAATAGACGCTGTCTTTTATTCTTACAACTTACTATCTAGAAAAAAATAACTTTTTTTTCCCATAGCCGACAAAAATTGATGGGATTGATCGTTGCTTTGGATGACACTGGGGAGGCTGAAGGCCAGGTGTTCTGGGATGATGGAGAAAGCATCGGTGAGTTGGAACTTCCCTGTTCTCCACACACGCCATTCAGAAAAGCCGCAGACCTGCGGTTCGGGATGTAATCGGCATAAACTGAAAATCCATCTCATTTCTGCTACCATTGGTAAAGCAGTGGCGTTGGGAGAATTTTTGCACCATTTGCCTGCCCATCTTGATGTTGCACTGTAATTATTATAGAAGAGTGTGTGACCCCCAGCTTTGCAGGTTCAGCAGACTGATGTCATAGCTTCAGCTGGGGTGGACTGTCTCTGTATCACCGTCTCTCTCTCTGATAAAAAAAGAAGTGTGGCTGCAAATATCAGGCTGACAATTCACTCAGTTCGGTGGCCCACAAACCTGGCTGTATTATTTGGGCTAGCCGGGTATCCCCAGCCACCCTTTTCCTCCTAAGCAGGACCACACAGGAGACAAATTGGAGCTTAGAAAATTCCCTAGTGTCTCAGAAACAGGGAATTATATATTGTCCAAAGGATACCTTTATCAAAGAAATAATACCAGGTATGCTTCCTTTCCTCCGTCTAGGGACGTGGTAATTCTACTTTAGGTAATTGGTATTTGTCACCATAATGAAAACATCCTCACCCTGAGACATTTCCGTGGAAATGCTGATGCACTGTTAACCAGCCAACCCCATTTTCCAATGCTTATTACTGTGGACCACCCTAATCCTGTAATATGTCACATGTTCCACAATTATAGCTTATTTTTCACTAGTAGTATTTCTAAAGGTTTCCTGTTATGCTGGAATAATTAGCATATTCCATTGAGAGACTGTGCCATAATTTATCTGTCTATAATTATTTTCTGTACAGGATACAGGATACTTTCACTTTTTATTTTTGTAAATAACATCCTTGAGTATTAACCTTTATTTTTATTTCAGATTATTTCCAGAGAATAGATTCCTAGAAGTGAAATCACTGTTTTTTTAAAAATCAACTTTATTGAGTTATATTTTATAAATTAGACATATCCATTTTAAATATACAGTTTACTAAGCTTTGGCAAATGTATATAGTTGTTTAGCCGTCATGATGATCAAGGTAATGGAATCTTTTTTATAAACATAGAGGTTTAATTACATAGACAGATAACATGTTTTAATATATACAGAGGATTCCTGGCCCATGAATACTGATAAAAAGTATCATTATCATGCAAGATAAATAAACCTCCATTATAAGCTGTTAAGGTGAGATATTTTACACTTAAATCACTGTGGTTAATATTACAACAGAAAGCTCCAACGTCGGAGAAAGGAGATCCAGGTTTTACGGGAGTGGCAGGCCCCAAGCCTTGTGAGAGAGGAATATGCCACATGCCATGTTGTAAATGTAACAGCAGTTTATTAATGGACTAGAGTATTCCCACCTACTGGGAAATACATATTTCTTCTTCAGTTAAAGATGAAATTTTCATCAAGGATTTGTTTGGTGAGCAGGAATTCACAGCAAAAAGAGTTAGTGTCCACAATGAGGTGTTCAACACTGTCGCTTCAGAGACACGCTTGCCAGAGTGGCTCCAGACAATTCGCATTGTCAGACCATGCCAAGAATATATGTGGGTGATGAGGCAGGAAGTACTGGGTTGGCCAAAAAGTCTGTTACTTTTTTTCCATATGATGGCTCAAGTAGTGTTTAGTTGTCTTTAACTTCGTTAAAAAAAACAACAGTTTTGTTAGATTGTATTCTGACAGCTATCATATCAGCGTGCATTAAAAAAAACTCATCAAAAATTGGTGAATTTGTGCGTAGCCATTTTAATATTGAAGATGGAAGAAAATGTGCAATATTTTCAGCATATGATGGTTTATTATTTCAAGAAAGGTGAAAACACAACTGAAATGCAAAAATGATTTGTGCAGTGTATGGAGGAGGTGCTGTGACTGATCAAATGTGTCAAAAGTGGTTTGCGAAGTTTCTTGGTACTGTTGACATTTTGGCCAAAGAATTCTTTGTGGTGGGGCTGTCTTCCGCATTGGAAGATGTTTAGCAGCACCCCTGGCCTCTACCCACTAGAAGCCAATAGTGGGAGATAGCCAACATACTCAAAATATCCAAACTAATACAGTTATTGGTGAAAATTTAAAAATATGCCTTTTATTTTACAGAAAAAACTAGATGGAGTTTTTGGCCAACCCAATAATTCCATCATCATGGTATAGAATGTGGGCGATAAAGCCAGTTTAGGGAAGAATGAAATGTGAGGTCAGCTTGGCACTCTTGGCGTCTGAGATGCACATGGGGTCTCCTGGTTGGAGAGAGACAGGTGGAGTTTGGACACGTGGGTGTGATGATTGGCTGAAACCCTGGTGAGGAGCAGAGCATAGACCTGGAGCATAGATAGACCTGGGAGCATAATGACGTGTAAAAAGCACACACTAGATTGTAAAGGTGAATCAGTAGAAAGTTTTTGGGAAAAGTGTATTTTTTATGAAGAAGAAATACCTTCTTTTTCTTTTAGTTCTTGGTCCTGACTTTACATTTTTTATAATAGCATTATTGAGATATAATTCACACACCAAGTAATCCAGTCATTTAAAGTGTACAATTCATGGTTTTAGTCTATGCACCAACTTGTTTAACTATTATGCAGTCGATTTTAGAACAGTTTCTTCACCCCCAAAATAAGCCCTGTACCTCTCAGATATCACCCCTCTACCCCCCCCCCCCACTATTCTCTCCAACCCCAGGAAATGCAGCCCTAGGCATTAGCTGATCTACTTTCTGTCACTGCCTATCTACATATGCTGCAGATTTCATATAAATGGAACCATGTGGAGTCACACAAATGCAATAACTATGGTCTTTTATGACTGACTGGCTTCTTTCACTTAACATAATGTATTCAGGGTTCAACCGGCGTCTCTATGTTTAACTTTGTGGGGGACTCCCAGGTTCCTTTACAAAGAGGCTGCACCATTTTACATTCCCGCCAGCAGTGTATGAGGGGTCCAGACTCTCTGCATCCTTTTCAAGACTTGTTATTTTCTGCCTGTTGAGCACAGTCATCCTACTGGGTGTGAAGTCATATCACATTGTGGTTGCAGTTGAGTTGCGCTTCCCTGAAAGCTGATGGCATCGAGCATCTTCTCATGTAATTACTGGCCGTTTATGTGTCTTCTTCGGAGAAATGTGTATCATAGCCTGTGCCAATTTTTGAATTAGGCTGCCTTTTTATTATTGAAATGCGAGTGTTCTTTACATTCTAGCTAGACGGTAAGTCCTTTGTTAGATTTATGATTTGCGAATATTTTCTCCCATCTGGTGTACTGTCTCTTCACTTTATTAAGTGTCCATTTGGAACATAAAGGTTTTTCAATTTGATGAAGTCAAATTTATTTTTTTCATTTTGTCATTGGTACTTTTCGTGTACAGTTGCCAATTCCAAGGCCACAAAGATTTACCCTTTTTTCCCTAAGAGTTTCGTAGTTGCAGCTGTTATGTTTAGGTCTTTGAGCCATTTTGTGTGGATTTTTGTGTGTGGTGGGAGGTAGGGGGTCCAACTTTGGTCTGTGCACCTGGATATCCAGCTGTCCCAATCTTTTTGTGAAAAGATTATTTTTTCACCATTGAATTATTTTTTCTTTTGACACCCTTGTTAAAGATCAAGTGATTTTAAATGTGAAGGTATATATACCCAGTTGAAGACACAGATAAAACCTTCACATTAAAAAGATTATACACGGCCCTGGCTGGTGTAGCTTAGTGGATTAAGCGCGGGCCTGTGAACCAAGAGATCGCAGGTTCGATTCCCAGTCAGGGCACGTGCCTGGGTTGCAGGCCAGTTCCCAGCAGGGAATGCACAGGAAGCAACCATACATTGATATTTCTCTCCCTCTCTCCTTCCCTTCCCCTCTAAAGATAAATAAATAAAATCTTTAAAAAATCTTAAAAAAAATAAAAAGATTATACACATATATATTATATAATTATTATATATAAAAGATCATATGTATGTGTATATATATACATGTGCCAGTACCACTCTGTCTTGAGTACAGTTACTTTGAAGTAAGTTTTGAACCCAGGAAGAAAGAGTCCTCCAACTCTCTTCTTTTTCCTTTTTCAAGGACCTGGCTTTTTCAAAGCCAGCGTTCTCAGTCTCAATAGTATGGACAGTTTAAGTGCTAAAGTTCATTGTTGCCGGTGATGGCTGGGCTGTTCCTTACAAGATGTCTAGCAGCCCCCCACCCTCTACCTGCTAGATGCCAAAGTATTCCCTTCAACCCCAAGTTGAAACAACCAAATGCATCTATGGTTTTTGCCAAGTGTTTCACCAGCAAAGTCACTGCTGGTTGAAACCAGTGTTTTATGGGCATCTGGAGTCTTTTTATCAGCTTGGCCTGATCGGGACTAGTGACCGATGTCATCACGGGTTAATAACCCCACAGTTAGGGTGTGAAACCAGCCCTCTATGGACAAGAGACAGGGTCCAGGAAAAATAATGCCCCTTTTTTATTACAAAATCATAAGCATGTGATTCTGTAACATAACAATATCACACTCAAGCACACCATATGACATTTTAGGTGACATGTTCAAATTAAAACTATAAATTATTGCACCCAGATTATGACCCCACCAGCCACACTCAAGCAGGCATTCTGCTGGACCCTGTATTTCAAAAATTTAAGAGAAAAACCAATTTTCTATAAAATTTTAGGTTTTTACAAGGAATAGGTTTTAGTATCAAGGTTAAAAATCAATAGTCCCTGAAAGTTTTAAACTTTTTAACTTCTCTAGAGAAGCTCTCTGCTTCACCAAGCAGACTTATACATTCAAATTTAAACTAACAAGATACAATATAAGCCTAAATTTAATAGAAAGTTTTCATTAATAGGTTTGTAACTGTTAAGCTTTTCCTTACTTACATAAGGAAATTTCATAGCTAGTTTAAGGATCTTAAATCACCTATGTCAACAGAATCTTATTCTTTAAACATTTTTTTCTTAAAAAAGATTTCCTTTATTTTTAGAGAGAAGGGAAGGAGAGAGAGAAACATCAATGCGTGGTTGCCTCTTGTGCCCCCCCTACTGGTGGCCTGGCCCACAACTGGGAATGTTCCCTGTGCCCTGACTAGGGATCAAACTGATGACCCTTTGGTTTGCAGGCGAGCGCTTAATCCACGAACCCACACCAGCCAGGGGTCATTCTTTGAACATTCTTTAAAACTGCTAAAATAGGCTATAATATTTGCTTAGGTTCCATTTCCTAGCCAAGATTAAATTTTAAAATAGCCCTTTATGATTGTTTGTTTCCACAAGAGTGGAGGTGATTTAGAAAATGAAGCAGAGGATTTGCTGGTTCAGGGAGAGAACATGTAATATTGGTAAGAGGTGGGATGACGACAAGGGCCAAGACAAGAACATGAAGTGAAACTGACTGTTAGAAAACAGGGGGTATAGAAGCCTCATGAGTATCAAGATTTAATTTACCACGTTATTGGTGGTTTTGAAAGGATCCAACTCAGCAAAAAAAGGACACAGGAGCTTTAGTGTAGGAGATGGAGGATTGAATTATGACTTGAGTACGCAGACATAACAAGCAGCGGCTACTTTTTTTTTTTTGAGACCTATGGCACTAGATAGGAGATACGGTAACTTGATGCAGAGAGAAAAAAGTCAGGGATTTGTCGGAATGGAAGGCTCTGGAGTGTAATTGGAGCTTGGAGGAGTAGGTGGGGATGGGAAAGAACTGATGGAGCAAGTCCTGGAGAGGTAGGGGGGCTTGGGATGTAGAACACTGTGGAAGGGTGAGCTAAGTGTAGGGAGAGCAATAGAGATGGAGACGATGGTGATTCTGGTGACAACAGTGAACCACAATTTTTGAGCACTCACTGTGCACAAGGCATGGTATGGATCTTATTGCCCATTTTTAGAACTAGTCCCATTCTTTTAAATCTCTGTTTTCTGGATGATAAAATGTTAAGGAACTTGCCTGAGTTTGCACAACTGCTAAGTACAAGGGTGGGGATTTGAATATCAGTCTGACTTGACAGCCCGAATCCCTAACCGCTGTCCTCTGCTTTGGGCCTGTCTCATCACGGCCATGTGAATTCTCATGGCCATGTGCTTGCTGTGTTGTCACAGAAGAAAAAATCAGTAGCCTTCACACTTCTTCACCTGTGATAGCAGACCTTCGTTCAACCCAGGTTCTCGGGTCTTTGCAGCCACCTGACCCTTACCCCCAAACGCCCTCTGCCACATGCACCTCCCCGCACTGAGCTGGAGTGGGGTAGTCCCTCAGCTCCTCCCGTCTCTGCTCCCCGGAGAAGTCGGGATCATCCTGACCAGGAACTGCGATCCCATTGAGACACGTTCAGACTCTATGTAAGATTACCTGCTACGGTTGAAGGAACGAGTTGTTGCTTATTTTGTTTCTTGCTTGCAGATACCTATGAAAATGGAAACTATTTCTTGGCAAATTTCACAGCAGCTCAGGTAAGACTTTTCAAATCTGATTTTAGAAATCCTCTTTCTGTTAGCGACAGATTAAATATTGTCCATGAACTGTGTAAACGTAGTATCCCACGTCTTCATGGGAAGACCCCCCTGCTTTTATAAATCAGGTACATGGATGTTAAAATAAGGAAGAAACAGCCCTTGTTTTGATAATTATCCAATACGCCATCACTCTGTAAAAAGAAACTTGTAATTCATCTAATGCTGGGGGGAAATGAGTCTTTTATACATAACAGTGCCTCAGGCATTGCATGGGGTCTGCCTTATATACTGTCTGTTCCTTCTTGGAATTATACCCTCCAGGCTAACTCCCCCTGTTCTGTGCTTAAACTAGTTTTCAGATCTGATTATTCCATTTGGACTACTATTAGTATAGATTTTGCTTAAAAATGGTACCCAGGATTTAGAGAAATTCTTAGAGCTGCATCATCCTATATGATCGCTATGTTAATATTTGGTATCAGCAAGTTCATTGTTGCTGGTACTCAGAAAGTATGTCTTCATGAAAGTGTTTAATTAAAAGTAAAACAGCAAACCTGAACAATAGTAAGCTGAGGTTTCTTAACATGTTAATGTGGAATATAGTTGATCAACAGATGTAATGTGTATTTTTTACCTTTATGCATTCTTTATAGAACACACTGCGAATCCAGACCATACACAATAAGTATTTGAGTAACTCGAATCCACTGAAAGTTGGAAATATTACAATCTGGGGGGTCCACCCTACTTATGTGACACAAGTCCGTGTCACCTATGACAACCAGCAATCCATGGTGACGAATTTCATCAGTGACCCTTATCAACAGGTATGTCTCAAAATAATGTCGTTATATCCTACATTAATTTTGTTATTCTGCAAAGTTATCACCACTATTATTATCATTTATATCTGAGAGGTTACAGGTGTGTATAATCAATATGTTCCTGAAAAGTTGTGAGTGTTGAATTATATTGTAAAATATAAAATACCCGTGGCTCTCCCAGGGAGCGATGGCCAACGGTCTCCTGAAACCCTTTCCACACATGTCCCAAAGAGACTTTGCTCTTTGTTGAGGTTGGTCTCCCAGGCTAGCACAACAAAACTTACGCCTGTGGCAGAGGCTCAAACAAAGAAAAGGGTGATCTGTAAAAATAAACCGAGTTAACTAGCTGTCCACACAAAGGTAAGAGGGCAGGGGACAAATCGGTCTTCTGGGCTGGTGAAAACTGGCAGTGAACTGTGGTGATCGTGAAGACGAATACGCCCCACCCTCGATGTGAGATCAATTATTTGGTCAACAAAGCAGCGACCTAGATAACAGACCTTACCAAACCCTCTCGGAAAGGGTGCTTTAGAAACCACAGCCAACTAGTTGGCAGACAGATTGAAAGTAGAGTTACGGAGAGTAACGAAAGAGGGAAGAGTGTCCCACTTTTGAGTACTACCAGATCTTTCATAAATACAGATGCAGTAACTCAGAGAGGGCGGGTTAGAAAAGTGAAAATGGGTAGGAACAGTTACGGTTTTCTAAAAGGTCATAAAGTTGCCATGTTGGTATTTGAATTTTAGGAAATGACCCAAGGGGAAAAAATAAAGAAAATGGATAAGTATAGTTACTGTTTTCTAAAGGTATTTGAATTTTGGGAAATGACGCGCTGGAGTTCAAACAGATTCTCTCTCTCTCTAGTTTCTTGTAGTTCTCCACTTCAAAACATTTTTCTTGAACTATTGAGTTCAAAACCACTCTTTATAAGTGAACATTTCTCCTTAAGACTGATAGAGGAAGATCTTTGAATACCGCCTTTTTGAGAAAGTTTGCAGCATATCATACCTATTTGTTTTGTGCTGGTCTCAACCTATCAGTAACGAAGGTAGTGGCCAGACTAGCTCTTGTGGTTCTTAATATGAATGCAAGACGTTCTTCAAGGATAACCATCAGGAAACTTTGGAAAGGTACAGGCTTATAACAAGTCCTGGAAACTGCACAGCCCCGGGGCCATACAAGGAGGTCCTGGGCAGAGAGAGAGAGAGCCTGGGCGTGGGCCTAGGGGTCAGCACTTTTGGGGGTGGAGGATGGGGAGGTCTAGTGCTTCCAGGGATCACCCTTTATTGGTGAATTTAAAACAGCGTAAATTTTGCCCTGACCAGTGTGGCTTGGTTGGAGTATCGTCCCTGTACACCAAAATGTTGGGGGTTCAATTCCCAGTCAGGGGACATACCTAGGTTGCAGGCTCCATCCCAGGTTGAGTGTGTATGGGTGGTAACCAATCGATGTTTCTCCCTCTCTCCCCCGATCTCTCTAAAATTAATACATGTTTAAAAAATAATAAATAACATGATGAATTTCCAGCCTGGGAAGAGAAAACAAACAAGTAGCCCAAAGGTCAGTTATTAAAATCAACTAAGATCTGGAAAACAAAGGAGCCTCAATGGGCTTGTGGTGGATGTCTCTTTGGAATGGACAGATCTGGCAGATGAAGCTTAAGTCAGACACACATAATAAAAAAGAAATAAAACCCAAATAGCAGGGCTCACACTACCCCATTATGTGCCAGGCAGTGTATACTAGGGGTTGGGGTTGGTGGAAACAGGAAACCATCCTGCCCTCAGGAAGGTTAAAATCTAGAGGCAAAACCAAGAGATCTTTATGAACATTGATTTTATCAAAGGCTCGATTACTTGGGAGTCGTGTGGTTCCAACTAAATGAAGTACATAGTAAGAAACAGTCCCGGCACATCTCTCCATATGTACCTGTCTGAATCAGTGTGGTGTAAGAGCAAACCTTTTATTACTCTCTGGGAAAAAAATGATACTTCATTTTGATAGTTGTTGTTAAATGTGGCATTTAAGAAGTTCTAAAATACTAATGTTACTTCTTGTTTTCTGGCAGATACTAAATATTCAATTGGGTGACAAGATTATCAGCCTGGAAAAGTTAACTGAGGTCAGTTGGATTCATGGTGGCCCCATAGTTTCTACTACACCGAGGACAAGTGCCATCTTGCCGACCTCTCCACACTCTACATTCACTACTGAGGCTGCCACTTCGGGGGCTATTGTCACTAGTTTGGTTACTGCAACTACCACTGCTGCCCAGCTTAGCACAACCACTTCTTTCTCAACAAGCACGATAGAGTTTACCCCAGATACTACTGTCCCTAACATTACAACTTCTTTCCCTGCAAATACTACTGCTGCCAGCACTAGTACTGACTTTCCTACTTCTTTCCCCACAGGGGCTCCTGAAGTCACAACTAGTACTACTATTTCTAATATGACTACTCTTTTCCCTACAAATTCTACTACTGCTAACACTAGTACTGACTTTCCTACTTCTTTCCCCACAGGGACTCCTGAAGTTACAACTAGTACTACTATTTCTAATATGACTACTCTTTTCCCTACAAATTCTACTACTGCTAACACTAGTACTGACTTTCCTACCATAACCACTCCTTTCCCCACAGGGACTCCTGAAGTCACAACTAGTACTACTATTTCTAATACCACTACTCCTTTCCCTACAAATTCTACTACTGCTAACACTAGTACTGACTTTCCTACCACAACTACTTCTTTCCCCACAGGGACTCCTGAACTTACAGCTAGTACTACTATTTCTAATACCACTACTCCTTTCCCACTAAATATTACTACTGCTAACACTAGTACTGACTTTCCTACCACAACCACTCCTTTCCCAATAAGTACTCCTGAAGTCACAACTAGTACTACTATTTCTAATACCACTACTCCTTTCCCTACAAA
>CM052549.1:76323660-76355341 GCA_028533065.1 Trachops cirrhosus
ATACCACTACTCCTTTCCCACTAAATATTACTACTGCTAACACTAGTACTGACTTTCCTACCACAACCACTCCTTTCCCAATAAGTACTCCTGAAGTCACAACTAGTACTACTATTTCTAATACCACTACTCCTTTCCCTACAAATTCTACTACTGCTAACACTAGTACTGACTTTCCTACCACAACCACTTCTTTCTCCACAGGGACTCCTGAAGTCACAACTAGTACTACTATTTCTAATACCACTACTCCTTTCCCACTAAATATTACTACTGCTAACACTACTACTGACTTTCCTAGAACAACTACTTTTTCTCCAAGTTCTATTGAAGTGACAAGGAGCACCACTGTTGCTAACATTACTACACTTTCTCCTGCAAATATTACTACCGTTAGCCCTTACGTTACATCTCCTATCACAAACACTCTTTTGCCAACAAGTACTACTAATACTACCATTGATACTACTGCTATTTCAACTGCTCTTTCCCCCACAACTGCTGATGCTACTAGCACTAATAACACTGTTCTAGTTACAACTATTCCTTCTCTTACAAACACTGGTATTGATACTACTAGCATGCATTCAGTTACTACAAATACTTTAAATGGAACCACCACTGCAGGAAGCACAGAAACAACTACAGGCATCACCACAGTTACTGTGGTTTCAAATGCTACTTCTGAACAAGCTACCACTCAGATCATGCCCATGGCAGTTCCTACAGGCACTGTTGGTACCACCACCACAGACAGTGTGTCTCCAGTGGCACCGACCAGTGTCAGTACCACCACTTATCCTCCAGATACCCCTACCCGTGCTTCAAGCACCACATCCATGGGCACCAAAAGCACCCCTAATGCAAATATTACCAATGTAATAACTGGTGTTAGTGACATTACAGGAACTCCCAGTAGAGACAGCCCAACTACTGTTAATGTTAACACCACGACAATTCCTATTGTGAACACTTTTTCAACTACTGCAGACACAGTAATTACTGGTACTGAAGACTTGACCACTTCCTCACACATAAACACGACAGGTATTGAATCTCCTACCCCAGTGACTGAAAACGCCACCACGGCAGATACTGCCACTACCACTACACATATTTTCAGCACTGAAACGACAAATTCAATGACCACTTCGGACACAGTCCTTACAAACACGTCCATTGCAAGTACCACAGCTGTTCCCACCCCCGAAACTGTGAGCAGTGCAGAGCACACAGTAGGTACTGCTGATGCAGGTAGCTCCAGGAGTGTTGCAGGTGACACTGCACATGTTTCTATTCCAAACACCACCGTGGCCGCAGACACGTTAGCCTCTGCTCCCCTGGGTACAGCGACTGACCGTCTTGTGACCGTAAATTCTACAGCCCAGTTCTTACCTGTACTTGTGACTAATGCTACCACAGACTTTACACATGCTACCATATATGCTTCAAATACTACCGCTCCTGAGAGAATGGCCGTGAATGCTGCCACTGCATCGACTTACGTTGCAAATACCACAGACACTGCTCTGGTTCCCTGAATACTATTCAGGGCAGGATAACTACCCCAGACATCTCTTGAAAAACAACTACTGCAGACATAGGAAGTCACTGAATCGATACACGATTTTATACTACATGTGTTTTCACAGATATTAGCATGAGCTTTTATAGCTACGGCTAATGCTAGCACTGTAGACATTGAAGACAGATCTCCAGATGTGCCCAGGACTAACTTTGGAGGTACTTTTTTTCAAACCAAAATATATACTACTATTTTGTAAATTAGAATTATACCTCTGATAGTCCCATCTGTTAAACTACACATATTTTATACATCTTGCTACAGACTTCACATATGATTTTGATATCTTGGATAATACTGTAAATACTATTTCTCTGTAAATACTATTGCTTTAGATGTTGTCATTGAAATAACCCGACTTGTTCTGTAGTACCATACCTCAGTGATGACATCACAGGTGATAATGCCACACCTGAGAGCCTGGTGATGCCTGCCACTCAAAGGACTGCTATAGAAGAGCTATTAATATTATAGTACATTATTTAATTAGAATGCTAAACACTGCACTTTAGATTCCTAAGAGCTTCTCCAAATACCATGGCTACCAATGTAGTAATCTGCTATTATATGTACTGAAAGTGTTATTGCTTCCAATGGGATCCTATCTATAGTTATAAATATGAAAAACGCTACCATTATAGATCTTCTATCTACTTTGATGCCAGGAAGTGAAATTATTAAATGAGGAATATTACAGGTTACTTTATTATAAGAGGAGGTAAAAATATGATGACAGATGTTAAAAACATAACTTCCCAAACTTGGCAACCATTCCTGCCACAGGTACTACTGATACTCTTACTACAGATTTGATAAGCACTTGTATTTATAGACAGTAAACATAACTCCAGGAAATCACAATGAATCTTACTTAGGAGGTAATTTGAGATCCCTGCTGTTGCCACGAATGGCTGGGTTCACTTACAAGCATCTAATCTTTCGGAGACCAGAAGTCACCCAGGCAGAGATGCACACGTAAAGCTACAGCGTGAGGGAGGAGTTTCTGCCCTGGAAGCGGAGTTCATATTCTTCTCTGTTTTTCCTTGTATTCACAAGCTTTTCCTTTCTTATTTTACTCTCCTTCAAGGGGTTAGGACTTCCAGCATGTTCTTGGTCTTTCATACCCAAATTCACTCTTTATCTTTGATCTATTACTTTCTTATATCCCCCAGACGCCCTTGCGTAGACTCACGGTTGAGTGCTGTTGAAGGCTTAACTCCAGCGCAGTATTTTCAAAACGTAGTTCGGGGACGCAGGGGCAGCCTCAAAACTCTTCCTTGGGTGTACAAGCTCAGATCTGTTTCCATCATATTATGTGGTTGTTCGCCTTCTTCACTCTCATTCTCGTTAGGATAGAGTGGCACTTTCCAGGGACTCTATGCTGTGTGACGTCACCGTAGATGAATGTGGAGACAGATACAAGAATCTGGCTGTCTTCTGTTAAACCAGACACTAAACAGTTTTATAAAATAGAAAATCATGTCATTCTTTTCACTCATTTTGTTTTTGCTTTGGAAAATATAGTTGTTTTTCATAAAAATTGTATTATTTATGTTAACGTGGAGTTGCTATATTGTTATTTTTAATGAATTAAAAAATATTTTACAGAATATTGTACAAATGACTCAACTTTAATATCTAATGCAGTAAATGTGAGCAGAGCTAACCCATCTACACAAAGCATAGGGCCTTCACTAAATTTGGATGTAAAGGGGTCCTGAGATCAGAGGGTTTGGGGAGAGCTTCCCGGGGGCAACACCATCCTAGTTTCACTCTCGGGGCCCGGTCACTCATGCTATGAGCTTTCCCGGCACGTAGGAGCCACGTAGGAGCTCCAGCACCTGTGGCTTAAGGTCCTTACTGCACCTGAATGTGCACCGTCTACTCTGAACACATTTGCACAACTTTCTGACCTACTTCCACGGCTGTCCGGTTATTGTCTGGGTGGCTTGATGTCATTCCACGTGAGGGGCACAGATCATTGGTTAGCTGCATTTGCCTTTTGGAATCCAAGCAGAAGCGACCGTCCTCTGAACAAAGTTGACAGACCTTACGCCAGGGTACACATGCCTCTTAACATGGCCTTCCAGCTCAGGACACAACAGGACTCCTAATTCTCAGCTGTGCCAGTGGAGTTGGTCGTAGACTCGCTCACGTGGTTCTTAACTGAGGGAGTCCTCAGTGCACTCATCGTGTTGGCACTACAAGCCCTGACAGGGGACAAGGGGTTCTGGGTTCTGAGGCACACCTGTCGTGCGGCCAGCCCCACACCAGCGCAGACTTGCTGGCCAAAGGCTTCACTTAAAACACTCGGAGTTTGGAAACCTGAGGATGAATTTGTCTGGACAACCATAGGTCTGCAGTTTCTAAAATTCAGTCCTTCGAGTGTAGAATTCAACGGTGACTAAAGCATGGGATTTTGAACGCTAAGTACTCCTGAAAACAAAACAGAACAACCAAACAGAAAAAAGAAAACCTGGACTTAACTTCAGATGGTTGAAGACACTTGAGAATTGGAAACTCGGAATCTATGCATGAGATGCGGCCCTGGAAACAGGCAGAAAACCTGGGGAGGGAGGAGGTTGCAGCAAACATCAGCGCACTGCTCTGACTCTGGGGTCTGCCTGTGCCCGGGCCTCCCCCAGACCCCACCCCACACAGGGGACTCCACGGGACCAGTTCTGAGAGCGTCACCCGCTACCAGGTGGGTGCAGGGACTACTGCTTCCGGGCAACACTCCTTTCTTTCCCTTTCCTGTCTCGGTGTGCCCACCTATAAGGTGACATAAACATCGGAGCTGCAGTGTTCAGCGATGCACTGTCTGTCTGTAAAAGCCGATGCAAGGTTCATCACGGCTATTACACTATTCCTGGAGTGTTCCGACGTCCATGTAGACTTTTCCCTTCTTCTCCCCTTTGCCTTTCCTGATAGCACAGCACATTCTCCCCAGTGCTGGCACTCTATGAGGAGGCTGCTCTGAGTCTCTTGTTCTTCAAACTGAAGTTTTGTAAAAGAAAATTCTTCTCCAGGAGCGTTTCCAGTGTGTCTCAAACTGGGCTTCTGTGGAAAAGGTTGTTTTCTGTTTGCTTGGAGCTGAAGCAAAATGTTTCACCGCTAAGTTAAATAATGCCCATCTTCCCTCACTTTACAAAATTATTTAGTCAGTGGAATGTTGTTATTTTTCTTAAGCTTTTTATACGTGCTGCTATCCATAGGTTGCCTTCTAGAGCGCTCTAGCTGAGAACGCAATGTACCAACAAATAGCAGAGAAGAAAAAGTTTGAAATAGCCAATCGCGTTCACATGGGCAGTGTGTGGGTGTGTTCGTGCGCATTATTTTATAGGGCAAACATATTTCCCTATGTTGTCTTTGGTTTGTGTGATGAAATTCAACTTATCAGTGTTTTTCAAAGAGCCCTGTTATTTGATGGTGATTCACTGAATAAACGTGAGCGTTGTTGCTTCGTGGGGGCTTGGCTTAGTTAGCCCTGCCCTAGAGTGAGACGTTGAGCTTCACGGTACCTGTCCAGCCTCTGCTCTAGGTGTGGACAGGCTGATAGCTCTTCCTCAAGTCACCTGCCCATGGTGAAGGGGTGTGAGGCGAGATGGGGCAGGTTCCGTACTGGGAGCAGAAGCAGCAGGCGCCTCAATGACATGCAGTGATGGAAAAACCTCAGAGACATTGACCTCAGCTCAGGCAGAACTGCTCCTTTCAGCACAAGGTGCCTAAAGATCTTTGGGAAGCCGCCCAAGGCTAGAAGTTTCATCATAGGATAAGGACAAGAGTAATATGAGGCACACTAATTTCAAATTAGGCAGAGGTTATATTTTTCTCCCTGGCAAGCTATAATTTATCATCACAACAATTCCCATGACCTTCATAAATATGTATATTTCTAATTCCAGCTGGAGAAAAAAATTAGTCTTTTATTTAATTATTTAAAAAGATGATTCATTAGAGCATTGCTAACGTAGACGACAGACTGTGTTATGGATGCGACACAAGTTTATCTCCCAGGGCTCGCCCGCACAGAAGCACACCGCGCGTGGAACAGACGTTAGAGCCCACACGGCTGGACATTCCCAGCTCCTGAAAGGGTTTCTCTCCCACAGATCTTTCGAATCCTCGTCAACATCCACACACTTCCTCAGAAGTTCGCCCATGGACTTGTTGGGCAGCGTTAATTTTTCTGATACGGAGATAACGTTTGGCTTCTCGGAAGTCCATTCAAAAGTGGATTTTTTTTTTCATCTTAAACATCTCTCTGCTAGCCTTTCATCTTTTCAATGTGGCTGCCGTTTTCCTATGAATCATCCAGATCTAAGCTCCCACTTTCTCAAACACCCCTCGTGACCTCTGGTTCAGAAAAAAAAAACACCCCAGACCGGCTGTTGACTTCTATCAAATGTAGCCATTTCAATAACACAGCCATTTAATAATTGTCTACAAAATCTAGTGATTCGCAGCTCTGAGAAATGCATTGTGTCACTCACTTGCTATGCCTGACAGCTGAAGTTATCCTACAGCATGCAGACTGGGGGGGTCTCTGCTCAGAGGGGTCAAGAACTCCTGCTTGGGAAAACGGTCACTTTTCTGAAAGGAAAACTTCCATTTTCCTTGCGTGATGACCACAGAGATGCCCAAAAGGGGGGCAGAGACCCTCTGGTTTCCGGGGAGCCTGGTTTTCCCCTAGTTTCTGTGAACTTTGAGAAGCCTTGATTTGAAGACAGCAAGCCCCTCTGCTGAGTGGGCCCAGGCGCTGCAAATGCCCAGCGGAGATGGGAGGTGCTAAATGTGCACACCGAAAGGCTTGTGGGATCTCGGAAGGGAGCACCCAGAATCCTCCAGAAGGAATGACAGGGAAGGTAAGGGGCTGGCTACCTCCCATGCGCCTCACCATTCCCAGAGGGTGGGTGTTGTTCTGCCAGGAATCTGCCAGGAATCAAGATCCGTCTCAGCACCTGGGCATAGCCAGAGTAGCGATCCCTTCCACCGACATGAACGATGAACCAGGCAATTCATAGAGCAGCTCAGTGGCATTAAACCCCGAAGGACAGGGTGACACAGAGCTTCTCAAGCTTAGAAGACAGAGTGCCCCCAGATGCTCTCAGAGCAGCCAACCCCAGCACCAGCCTGTCAACGGTGGTTGCAACCTGCCGGCTTTGTCCGTGTGGACCCCCTCGACATGGCCTGTGCCCCAGAGCTAAAGACTTTCCCTCCCCATCTTGCCCTTGACCTGTTCTCAGAGCCCAATTCTGTTGGCCTGTCCCCAGAAGGCTCTCCACACCTGCTGACTTGAGTGTTGAGAATGTGACATTTGATGGGATAAATAAAGATCATCCAATGGCAGAGACATGGTGAGGACAGCAAGGACCGCATTTTATGTGGTATTTGAGGGTGTCTTTTACCAAGTCATTCGAGAGATTTCCCAGCTGTTTGTCTGGGACCAAAGGCTTAAAGGAAAGAAAAGGCGCCAGGAAGCAAGTTTAGTCCTATTTAATGTGATGTATTAAGCTTGTCCCTTATAAACACAGCCTCTCTCAACCACATATCACCCATGTGGCTTGCCATCTCTGCCTCATGGGAGAGGCGGACAGAATGTCAGAAGAAGAGAGAAGCAGGAGCCCCCTCAGGGGCCAGCACGGGAGAAGGAGGGGTCTTGGTGCTCTCCATCTGCATTCGAGCCCCCTCCTCCCCATATGGCCTCCCGCTGAGTGAGCCGGAGCAGGAGACTTCCCAGGAGTGTCCCACTGCCTCACACCTACCCTCGGATCCCAATTTTGTCAGAACATCTGTGGCCCCACCAGGGCTTCTGAAGCTTTCAAGGATGAATTGCATCGCTTTACAGAGTACCACAGTGCCCAGGCCTGCAGCGACGTGCCACAGATGGGGAACTCTGGGGAACCAAAGCAGAGGGGGCTTCTGGGTTTGATGGCCAGGGGAGGAGGGCTGAGCAGACAGAGGCTTCAGGGTTGGACGGGGGAGCGGGGGAGACACTATCAGACTCCAGCCTGCAGGGTGGCGAGGAGCCAAGAGAAGGCCCCCTGCCCAAACAAGAGGGCAGCCAGGGGGAGGTGGCTCAGGGTGGCCGTGCCCGAGGCTGAGAGGGGTATGGGGGAAGCAGCCCTGAAGCCCGCAGGGGTCTCGTCCTGCGGCTCCACTTTGCCCCCCCAGGACTCCAAGCAGGGCCCCCGAGGTGAGGGGATGATCTCCGGAATCCAGCCTGTTGTGTTTTCCACTGTCTCCTGCAGGAGAAGGAAAAAAGCAGGTTGAGGTAGAAGACCCCCCACCTCGTTTCTTTTCCTCGGACCTTACTTGTTCATTCCCCTGTCCGCACAGCCTCACAGGCTAACTGGGAGACTCCGGTCCCACCCCCAACCTGGAGCTGCCTCAGCCCAACTGCCTGCTCCCCCAGCTGCTCCGCCCCAGCCCTGTGTCCCTACCATCCTGCACCTCCCTCACTCTTCTCTGTTCCCAGCTTCTCCCGACGCCATCCCGTACCCCCACCTCCCTGACTGAGGTGGCCGTGTCTCCGGGGACACTCACGTCAATGGTCTTTATTATCACCATCTGCTGCACCTCCTTGCAGGCTTTCTCAGCCGTCCTGATGCTCTCCGGGGTCCACTCCACATTGTTCATGGCCATCACGGCCTCCATGGAACTGTGTGGGTGGGGGCGGAGGGAGGACAGTAGCTTAAGATCGACTCAGAGCTTTGACCAAATGTGTGTGAAATCCCTTCCTTTTCGTCAGCATCAGTTTCACGTCTGCGTAAGCTCTAAGGAATGCCTTAGGACTGCGGGAGACCATCAGGAGTTTGGTGAAGGAGAAGTATCATCGGAACTCAGAGCTGAGAACTTTTATGAGGGGGAAGGGAAACTTCTGATGATTTAAAGGAGTGGCTTTTAATCTGCAGGCCATGAAATGCAAGGAGGTTGGTGGACAGACTTCAGGGAACCTATAAAAGCCCGCAAATCGTGCATGAAATGGGGCGTGTCTGCACTGATGTGCCTCTTTCTTGCAAAGGAGTTTCAGAGTTCTTGTGGAGCCTCAGGGAGGACCCTTGCCCCCAAATAATAGAGTCACCACCAGAAAGTGAACACAGTCTGGCTGAATCAGGTTGTGCACGAGAAAAAGCTGGGTGGAGAATCTGTCCATAAGGGATCTAACTTTGCGAGGTCACACTGTGGGGGGTCATCATCGGGGGGAACTCACTCTGACACCTCCTCCCCCAGCTCGTGGGCCACGGAGATGATGTCAGGGTACCCCATGCAGCTGGAGATATTGTTCCGGGGGTAGTAGAAGAGGAAGATGAGGCACATCTCATTGATGGTGCTGGGACCGCCCTGGAGGATCAGAGGGGGCAGATGGAGAGACAAAGATACAAATGCCTGCAGGGGGAACAAGATGGGGGAGGGGTGGGGGAGGGGCCACCCGCCCCCCAGGGTGCTTTCCTTTCCCCTTAACCTCCAGCCAGCTCACTGACTCTTACCTACCCCTGCTCACCCAACCTCCTCCTTCCTCCTCCTCTATTTCCGACCGGCAGACAGCTATGGATATTATTTCCAAAAACAATCCCACATACCTGCCCCATCCTCTATTTTTCCATTGCTACTGTCTTGGTTTGGGAGGATAAGATACAATATTGAATTTTTTGAAAAAAGCCACTCCCTCAGGAACCCCTTCAGAATGCCCCATCAGTGCACAGCTAAAGTGGGACCCACCCCAAAGTGTCACAGGTTCATATCGCTGTGACAGGATCTTACAGTTGTCCCCTGTGAATTCCCCTAGAGCGTTCTCTCCATCCTCCTCCTAATACACCTCACTGCCGACCTTGTATTAGAGCCCTCTGAACGGCTGCTGCGTTTTCTTCCTCAATGACAATGACAAGCAATGCCTTTTGTCTCCGACAAGCCTGGCACCATCCCTGACGCACAATAGCTAACTCTAACTGAGCATCTCTGCAAGCCAGACAATGGCCTTGATGTTTTACCTGCATCAGTCGAGTCTCACAACACTCCTCCGCAGTAGGTAGTATTGTTGATTCTTTTATGAATTAGGAAACTGAGACTCGAAGAGGCTGAGTAACTTGTCTAAGGTCAGAGAGCTACTCATGCCGGTGTTGGCATTCAGACCCAGGCCAGGAGGCCCCGAGTCCATGCTCTGAGCTGTGATAATGGGCTGTCTTTCCGGGAATCCTTGCACCCATTGTACAGTCATGGGGGTGTGAGAACCTGAAAACCCCCCTGTGAATGGGCCACACCACTGGAGAAAGGAGGGGGATTCAGCTGGAACAATCAGTTGCTTGACAGCCAAGGCCAGGGATGGGGCTGCTTGCTGAAGCTGTCGTCATGGTGACTGTGGTGGGCAGGGAGCTACTTACAAAAGTCAGGGATTCTCGGTCTAGCGTCTGGTACTGACACTCCACCAGCAATTCATCTCCCTATCGAGAGTGAAACACAAAGGCTGAAGGTAAGGCAGAGGGGGTCTGGTGCAGTCTCAGAGCTCTTCTGGCTGACAGTAATGAGCCCCGAGACTGCCTGTCCCCCGGACTCCAACCATGCCTCTCCAGGGCACCCACCGGCTTGATCTCCACCCGATGAGCTAAATCTCGAGTCTCCTGCAGGCTGAAGTCATAGGAATCGTCTTTACAGATTGTTCGGAGTTGTGTTCCATTTCTAGAGTGAGAGGAAGGGAGGGGACAGGAATAAGAAGAGGGGGGTGAAGTGGGAGGGTGCGTATCAACGAAGAAGTCTTGTGTGGGGTCACCCCATGGGTACAGATTGTCCCTAAAGCAATACACTCCTCCTCCCACCGTCTTCCTCCAGGCGTCTCTGCTCTGTGGACGGTTCTGGCTCCTCCTTACTCCCAGCCTTCTGCTGCAGAATAAATAACTGTTTCTAAGCTCTATTTCCCACATGCACAAGGGCAACCTTCAGATGCATGTCTCCTTCCCTTACCTGTACTGCACGGCCCGCAGAGCCCGCCCAGCCAGGTGGGTGTGGAGCAGGTAGCCAAACACCTGTATGTCAGGCACTGGGGTCCCGTTCATCTGTGACAGGGAGGAGGGGCATCTGGTTTGGTAAGAATTCTCATCTTGCCCTGCCCCTTGGTTTTCTGCCCTTAGTATCTGACACCTTCCTCTCATGACTGACATGAACCCCTTCAGTTTTAACCAGGCCCTCCTGGCCCCACAGGATGGACTGACTCATCCATCCTGTGCATACTCCAGGCGAGTGCTGTTCCTGAGCTCCGGGCTGTGGTCATCACGGGTGTGTGGGGCTCAGGCCGGGTGCGCTGTGGATCAGGCCAGATCTGGGGTGGGGACCCGGCACCCTCAGGGCCTGCGCACCTCCCAGCCTCACCTCTTCGAACTTCTCAGTCTTACACAGCCCGTAGGACAGGAAGGACTCTGCGCCCGGGGGGATGAAGTGGATGGGGAACGTGAGGAAGCCCAGCTGCAGGACGCCCATGTCGTATTTGCGCAGCTGTGCCGAGTAGTACATCCGAATGCCGGAGGAGTCGTACACACCTGGTGCAGAAAGGCATGATCACAGGAGGCAGGAGAGGGGGTCCCAACGTGGGGGGGGCAGGTGCAGGAAAGCTGGGGCGGGATGTGAGTGACAGGAGTCCGCTTGCCTCCCACAACCCCTTCCCGACTCCTAAAGGCGTCAGGCAGCCTCCGCAGCCCTTCCTCCGCAAACGCTTTAGATGCTCACCAGGAAGGTTGTGAAAATTGCTGTAATGAATCTCCAGGCGGACCCACTGGGGGTCCGAGGGCATCCCGATGGAGATGCCCACGTCATCCGGAAACTGGTAACTCTGTTGCGTGGAGGGACAGGGGCAGCGAGAAGGGCTGGGAGCTAGTGCAGGGACCCATCCCAGACCTCTCTTGCCTCCCGGCCTTCCACCAGCCCGGCCACCCCAGCTCCCACGGCACAGCCGCTTAGCCACCTAGCTCCTCAAGCCAGGACTCACTGTGCCCCCGACAGCCCAGCCCACGATGACCTGGGAGCAGAGGGAGAAGGCGGGGTCAGCCCCGTAGCAGTCGCTGATGCCCGTGGGCAGAGCGCTGGCGTTGCCACAGGCGTACAAGAGGATGTGGTGCACGACCACGGTCTCGTTGCGGTCCACCAGCCTGGGCTCGAACTGGGTGGGCGGAGGAGGGTGGAGCACAGTCAAGATCCTCCTGTCCCGTCCTAGTCCCCACCTTCCCCTTCCCCAAATAAAACTACACCTGTCCCCTGCTTCTCTGTGTCTCTTTCCCCTCCATTTCTTCTCTTTTTCTCCCCAACCGGTTGTCCCCCTGTCTGACTCCTCTCTCAGCAGCCGTCCCCGAGAGCATGGCGCACCAAACCCCGGGGCGTCAGCCTTTCCCTGAATAACCCCGCGGGGCCGTGCTGTCTGGGCGCGTAAGCACGCCTTGTTGGACTCGCTCTCTATAGAAAATATGGCTCCCACACGTTTGCCACGTATTCCAAGATGGCACTTCTATTTATATGACCAAAATTGGAATTACCCAAAGGTGACTTCGGGTGCCCAAGTTCCTGTTCCCTGCCGCCAGACATCCCTTGGCCACGCCCCTCCCAGCCAACACCTCCTCCTGCGCGGAGGGTCCGATTCTGGGGCCAGGGTGGGGCTGGCACTTGGTTGTTTGCAAAAACTAATTAACTCCTAATTAACTCGTGACCTTCATCACCATCTCGGCTGCAGTGTGGGGCTCGAATGAAACAGTGCTGGGAGCTGAAGCTCCAGGCTCAGGAACTCCCGACACTCCCACGTCCACCCCACCTGGCCTGGCCCGAGTTGGCCCCGCTGCTTCCTCCCAGCAGTCGCCGGACCGACGCCATCCTCTCTGTGCCCGCTGTGCCCACTGAGCTGCCTTGACAGGGTCCCTGTCAGTCTCGCCCGTACCCTGTAGATGTGGTGTTTCTTGCTGACGATGGGGAGAGGCAGGAAGGTGCAGGCATATGTGGTGTCGTCCTCAGGGATGAGGAACTGGAGACAGAGACACACAGAGGCTGGGCTGGGGGGCGGGGCGGCGCCGGGAGAAGCGAGGAAAGGGCCAGGCCAGGGAAGGGTGTTCCCTTCGAGGCCCGTTTGGCTGTCCTCCCGGGACTGAAGGAAGTCAGAGAAACCGCAGTTCTAGGAACGCACTGTGAGTCCTGGGGACTAGGGGGGGATCTGGCCAGAGCCGGACGATGGGAAGGGGGCTGGAGCAGGCTGGGTGGGATGGTGGGGGGTCTCACATCGGTGATCTCCAAGTCGTGGATGATGATGTTCTCAGGGATGTCAAGGTCGTCCGGGTGGAATACTTGTAGCAGGAAGATGGACTTGACGAATGTGCGCTCCCGATCCAGCTTCAGCGTGTCGTCCAGGCCATAGGCGGCCAGCACCCTCATGGTGTCGCTCTGGGGGTCACAGGCATTGAGGTGACACGTCCACAAGCCGCACTCAGCACTCACCCACCCCCAGGGGCTGACACAAGCCATCTGCTCACGTGTACACAGTGGGGTGGAAAGGGCTTCTGTCTGGAGGGTCAGAACCCGTCAGGGCCCAGTTCTGGCTCTGAGGCCAACTTGCCGGGAATGTTGAGCAAGTAACATCCCCTCTCTTATTCCCTCTCTATGCCTGTGTCCACATCTGCTAAGTGACACTCCAAAGTTCAGTGAGGCCGGGCAGGGTTCTTCAAGAGGGGAAGGCTGGGGTGCGTGGGGTGGCCGCTGAGTCAGTGGGAAGTCACCCTGCCAAGGGCTTGTGGATTCTAAGAGGGGACAATCGGGACAGGAGGGACAGAAGTCCTGGGGACTATGACTGGCTACCTGAGATGCATGGGCCCTCCAGCGTGGGGGTGACCATACCCCCTCACCCCAGAAGAATATGCTGCTTGTGAGCCAATGTTTTTCTCTCTCCCGAATGTACCGTAATGTCTCGGTCGTGAGGGTCGCAGGAACGGAAGGGCCTGGAGAAGCGCATGGTGGTGTAGACGGCATCTTCCGTGAGCCCCAGCAGCTCAGCGTCCTGACTGCTGTCCTTCTCCAGGGTGTCTTCATCCACCAGGTGCTGATCCTGGGGTCCAGGGGAGGTCGAGGAGTAAGAACCAGGAGCCCCAAGTGCTCACGACTTAGGAGCAGCCCTGTCCCATTAGCTCCCCCAAGGCGCCAGCTGAACAGAACCCAGGGCTTCTCTATTAGGGAGCCTGCTCCTAGGACAGACCACGGTGTCAAGGGCGGAGCCTTTGGGCAGAGGAGTGGATGGCGTCTGGTGGGAGTTTCGCCACCTGACCTTGCTTGAATTCCGTTTCAAATCTCATCCCTGTCAGTCCCGGCATTCCTGTATCCCTAACCCTGGAAAGCTCACTGATTCTCTGAACTCTCTGTGCTGTTCATCCCGTCCTGTGGCTCTTAATGTTGACGCTTCCCTATAAACGCAGTTGAGAGGGATGAGATGGGGAGACGGGTGAGCGCTTCATCTGAAAAATGGAGTAACATTCACCCACCACATAGTGATGCTGTGAGGTGTAACGTGCAGAGGATTGGGAGCAATGGCTGGTTAATCAAAAGTGCATGATGATGGTAAGCTGTTAAGGCCTTGGGGGCTGTGGTTATTAGACTATTTCATGCTGTGGTCTACCTAACAGAGCTTCCAGGAAATTGGGGATGAAGATCGTATCTCAGCAGCTGCGCCTCTCCCCCCAGTGACCTGCATTTAGGGGCTGTTAGCAGGCATGTGGGTGAGGGTTCTCTCCTTCCAGTGGGTCTGTTCCCGAGCACTGAGGGATGCTCAGTCTGGAAGGTATAGATGGAATCCCTCCAGTGGATCCCTTCTGCTGGGAGAGGCAGCTGCCAGCTGGTGTTCTGGGCATGTGCCTCCCTGTGTTTGGAGAATGTGGCTCCTTCCTGGCTTCAGAGCCATCCTGAACCCAGCAAGAGACCCTCACCCTGGGGAGAAAGTCGCCCTGGGACTTACCGAGAAATAAACATTGCCCTCCGGCAAGACACCTCCGACAACCAGATCGCTGCCCACGGTGGTGTAGCGATTCGTGATGCCCAAGCCCACCCAGCCAGCTGTCCGGACCTGGAGCTCAAAGGTGATTATCGCAGCCTCAAGGTCAAAGTCCCAGCGCAGGAAAACGGCATTGGAAGGATCTAGGAACCTGGAATAACGCAAGTGAGATGCTGGACCCTGACGGCTGCCTCGCAAGGGGGCTGTGAGGACCGTAAGTAGGAGGAGCCTGAAGGGGAGGGTGCAGGCCATGGCTCCTGGGGGCGGGGGCATCTCTCCCTCGGTGGACGCTCAAGAGCTGTGGACTTATATGTGCTTCTCCCTGTGCTGGGCACCGAGCCATTGGGGAGGGACGGGCTGGGGCTCCTCTGATCCGATCGTCATCCCCTGGGTTCCGAGCGGTGCCACTTACATAATCCCGGAGGTGTGAGGTGTCCAGAGAGCAGGTGGAGCAGCTTGCTTTTGCCCTGGACTGGGGACCTGGCACCAAATTCTCAGGAGTGAATCTTTTAAACTCTTCTACCCCAACCTCATGCTGGTGTCCTGCCAACAGGGACCTCACAGAATCAAGGAGGTCTCACCTCTCCTCTCTTCTCTTCTCCTCCCCCTCCCTTCCTTCCCCCCATCCCTGGATCCTTGGAGTCCTTACTGAGCACTCTGTCCTCAGGCACGTGTCCCCCACCCCAGTTTTTATGGGCAGTTTCTGTTTTGTCTCTATACAGAACTGGAGCATGCATACGGGTGCCATAGGGGTGCATGGGAACCTGCCTTTCAGCCTCCCAGTCCAGCAGGAAGGAGAGACATCACCGGGAGAGGTCAAGGGAAGGTTGCGATTTCCATCTCCCTGAGGAGTCTTTGCTGCTAATCCCGGAAAGGACATACAGAGGTGAAGGAGCCGTAATCAGCTTTCAGGTGGGCGAGACTGGGTAGCTTTGCATTTCTGCACATTCTTGGGAGGAGCAAGGGGGAGGGGGCAGTGAGGGGAAGAAGAGGGTGAGATGGGGATAAACATGAACTTGCATTTGAGAGGCTCTGTGCTTTATCCTTCCTCCCATGCCTGTCAGAGGAGTCACCTTTAGGGCCTTCCACTGGAGGCTTGGCCCAGTGTCCCCACGGGCCAGCACTTTGGTATCAGGCAGATAATAAAAGGGCAGAAGGAATGTTAGAATACGAGAACACACTAGTAAAAAGGAGTATTAGATCCACTTAATTTTAGAAACATTCCAATCTACCTAATTTTTAGATGAGGAAACAAAAGGGTAACATGAATCGATGTCACCATGCAGGCAGAGCTAGCACAGGACACAGGGCCCTGCCCCCAGGCCAGTGCTCTTTCCACCCTTCCCTTAGGACCCCCGTCCCCCAGCCTCAACCCCGGCTGTGCCCTCCCACCAGGGCTTGTCCTGGAGGCAGCTGGTGTCATCGCTGACTGCTTCTTAGCAAGGGCACCAAAGTCCCACTCTGACCCCAAAGCTCTTTCCTTCCCAGGTTGGACACAGCTCGTCTGCAGCAGAAAGTCACCTCCCTGAACTCTGGGGTCCATCCTCCAGGAGTCAGTGGGGCAGCTCAGAAAAGTTAACAAGGACACGTGTCTGGAGAGCCTCTCCCGGCACAGAAACTGGACCACCCCCGCCCCCCACAGAAATTCAGCTCAACAGGGGTGGACAGGACCTGGAGCACCTGCCCGTGCCTCCATTCAGCACCTGTGTGTTCTTATTGCCTATTGAGTGAGTCCTTCAAAGCCGCTAAGGACCCAGGTGAGGTGGTTTGCAGCGGCTCTAAGCCCCTGAGTAGTAACTGGGGTGTGGTGGGGGAGAAAACACATTTCCTAGGGGGACAGCCACAGTGCCCAGCTCGGGGCATGGGAGGAGGTAGGGAGCTAGGCAGCCACCTGGAAGGAAGAGGCTTACCTTGGCCCAGGATGGGAGCTAGGCCAAGACCAGACAAGGAGCCTGGGGAGGCAATGACCTTGAGGAGCAGGGATTCCGGCAGGAGATAACAGGAGTATCAGAGACACTCTGATCCCAATCACATTTGGGGATTAAGGCAAAGGGAGGGGTGGCAGGGAGACAGGACCGCCAGCGCTGTAAACTGAGCTGTGCTCAGGGTTCCTTGGGCTGCAGTCTGTCCCCTGCCTCAGCACTGGCCTCAGGAGGAGGCGGAGTCATGGGAAGGAGCTGGAGCCTCAGCCACCGAAACTCAGGGAGTCTGCTCGAGGCCGGGCAGGCTGCTACCCACCGCCTCCCTCTCTCTGTCCTCTGTTCCCCACGCCTCTTTCCTTTCACTGTCTGATCCCCAGAGTGACTCTCCCCACAGCAAAACGCAGGATGAAATGCACTTTTCCGGTATTCAGGACGCTTGATTTGGGCGATGCCGCCTGGAGCTTCAGCCCTCTCCCTCTGCAGGTGATGAGGTTGGGGACAGGTAAGGGAACAAACGCGGAAGTGCATCGGCACGTTACTCAGAGGGTGGCACAATGGGCATTTTGTGCACAAGTAGGTGATCGTGCAATTTTGAAATGGGGTGATACCAAAAAAATCAATGAAGTCACTTCATACACAAAGTTGTACAGAATGAAAAAACTGTCTTTTGTTTAAATCGAAAAGCACACAATTTCAAAGTCAGCAAGCCAAGCGAGTTTATAAACTGCATTACGCTGCCACCCCGTGGATCCTTTGACAAAAATCACGGGAACCCTATTGCTGTATGTATTAAAACTGCGGAAGAATAAAGCAATGAACAGTGAATCTGCTAGGTGTAAACCCCCAGGACGCCAGGCCACTGCTGGGCCCCCGATGTGGGGATTCTCCTAGGACGTGGCTCCGTGGTCTCGCCTCGTTCCCATTCCCGTCTTCATTTATTACCTGCGGTGAATAGACACCCACTTGGAACACGACTTGAAATGGAGAAGTTCCGTTGCTGACCCCTGTGTCTCTCTGGACTGTTATCTGTAAAATGCGGAGGTCGGAGACGTGGGAGATCACTGGTTTCCGAACCTTCTGAGAAACGAGGCCTCTTAATGTTAAAAAAAGTTAGAGGGACTTGTGATTTTAATCTCTGTTGATTACTAAGTGATAGACAATTAGAGAGAGATAAATGCTACTATTAATTCGATCATATTTTAATGGAATTTGAAACTTGCCACTGAACAATCGAAGTCCGGTGTACAAAGTGCTTACTCTGTGCCAAGTGTTACTCTAAGAACTTTCCGTGTGTTAATTTATTCCTATGAATTCGCTTTCTTTTCTTTTTTTTTAAAGAAGTTTTTTACCCATTTTTTGAAAGATTTTATTTATTTATTTCTAGAGAGAGGGGAAGGGAGGGAGAAAGAGAGGGAAACATCAGTGTGTAGTTGACTCTCATGTGGCCCCCACTGGGGACCTGGATTGCAACCCAGGCAGGTACCCTGACTGGGAATCGAACCGGCAACTCTTTGGTTCATAGCCCGTGTTCAATCCACTGAGCTACACCATCCAGGTATGAAGTCGCTTTCATTATTATCTGCATGTTACAGATGGAGACACTGAGGCCCAAGGTCACACCAGTACATAACGCAGCACAATGAGTCACTGGGAAAATACAATTGAAAACAAAATCTCCCAACTCCAAAGATCTTGTCCCAAAGGCAGAAGAGAAAGAAAGTCCTTCCATTATTCAATCAGCATTAAATCAGAACGTGACACACACCCCTGGCATTTCTTTATTTAACAGATTTCCAAGACAAAGAAACCTCAGCCTTTCACACAGGCCTGGAGGCACAGCCCATTACTGGCATGTTCTTGAGATAAGCGAGGTCTGGTCCTCAAAGGAGAGGGCCTGACAGGACCCTCTGTTAACCCATAGCTCATCCCAGAGTCACTGGGCAACTGGGGAGTCCCTCTGTGTTGCTAGTTGGCTTTATCTGAAGGAAAAATAAACTTGGCATATCTTTATGACAGGGAGTCATTTGCGACTTGGTGTGAGCCGTCTGGTCTGAATTAAGTTAGGCTCATCTTCCTAGATGTTTACGTTTCAAAGGGATGGCTGTGGGTTTTTGAGAATGGCATTCCTGGGTCTTAACCCTGGCAACAGCTTTTTGTCTTTGAAATTTTTTTTTAAATCCTCACCTAAGGATATGTTTTGTTTTGTTTTTTTTTCACTGTTTTTAGAAAGAAAGAAAGAAAGAAAGAAAGAAAGAAAGAAAGAAAGAAAGAAAGAAAGAAAGAAAGAAAGGAGGTAGGGGAGAGAGAGAGAGGAACATCGATCAGTTGCCTCCTGTACATCTCCTGACTGGGGATCGAACCTGCAACCTAGGTATGTGCCCTGACTGAGAATCAAACCCGCAACCTTTTGGTGTATAGGACAATGCTCCAACCGAGCCACCTGGACAGGGAGAGCTGTGTGGCTTTTCAAAAGATTTACATATAGCCCTGGCTGGTGTAGCTCAGTGGATTGAGCGCGGACCTGGGAACCAAAGGGTCACTGGTTCAATTCCCAGTCAGGGCACAGTCCTGGGTTGCAGGCCAGGTCCCCAGTAGGGGGCGTGTGAGAGGCAACCACACATTGATGTCTCTCCCTCTCTTTCTCCCTCCCTTCCCCTCTCTAAAAATAAGTAAATAAAAAATCTTAAAAAAAAAGATTTACATAACATTTCAGAGACAGAGAAAGAACAAGTTTTCTGAAGTAAACGCTCTAAGAAAATGGAGGGGAGGGAAGACCCTTCCCTTATTTTTAACCAGGAGAATTAAGCATCTGATGTTGAATTTGTGCTCGCCCTTTCAGAGAGGAATGTGGGAAATTGGAGATGAGCGTTCGCTGTCCATGGCCCCATGTGGCCTGGCAGCAGCCTCTGCCCATAGGTGGCGCACTGGGGGAGGAGGGAGGTCTTCGTGTAATCTTCAGGGGTCCTTTGATTGCATTGAGATGTTTTAATCCCTTTCCAGGAACCTCTGGGACACAGCTGGGAGGGTGCAGGGCTGGTCCTTGAAGCGCTCAGTGACTGTGGGGCGTGTACCTGTGTGTGGGGGCTGGGCCAGGAACTAAAACGCTCTGCAGTTTGAGGTTTGAGTCTCAGTAAGAAGACGAGAGGAGACCTTGTGTTTCCTGGAAAAGCCACTCCCTTTTGAGAGTCAAGCCCAGGGAGTGTCAGCCACTAACTGCCACCTCACAGGCCCGGGGCCTGCTCTTCTGCCTGGCTGGCCCTGTCCCACGGCCCTGTGGGAGAGGACCTGTGGGGACAGGAATGCCAGCACTTCCCATTCTGTGGGGCTGGGTGCTCGTGGCTGCCGTGAGGACAGGTCAGAGCCGGGCAGAGAAAGCCACTCAGTGGGTGGACAGAAGGAAGGTGGGGCAGGGTCCCTGGGGCTCCAGGAGGCATAGAAGGTTTTGCTTCCTGGTCCCAGCCTGGCCCGAGTCCTCCTAGACACAGCCTCTGGTCCTGAGAAAGTATCCTTTCTGCTCCCAGATACCTCCTATTGGCAAATCCCGCCTTCAGGATTTGGCTGCCCTAGTTATTTCTGGGGGTGACCTCCATCCCCAGTACCTCCAGCCTGACCTGCCTGTGTATCTCAGGTGCCACTTCGAGCTTGGTGGAGCAAAGGCCCAAGTGGGCCCTGGTGCGTCGAGGAGAGGCTGAAACGCTGCAGTGCTTTCTGAAGGATACCCAGTACCCCTGGATGAGCTGGTACCAACAGGATCTCCAGGGGCAACTCCAGCTGCTGGCCAGTCTGCGGTTTTCTGGGGACAAGAAAGTCATATCCCTTCCTGGGGCAGATTACCGGGTCATGCGCGTGGATGACAAGGAGCTGAGGCTGCACGTGGCCAATGTGACACAGGGCAGAACCCTGTACTGCAGCTGCAGCAAAGACACAGTGGGAAACCCTCCTTGGACAAATGAATAAAAACCTCCCCGGGTTCCCACCCATGGGCCCAAGCTCCTCCTTCTCTGCCCCTACAGCACCCAAGCCTGGTTGTCCCCGCCCCAGGTCCTCCCTTCTGGCCTCTTTACTGCACGTGGACTCTGCCTGCACAGCACAGGGGTGGCCCACGGTCTCTGGAGGACTCACCTGCAGACCTTGGCTCTGCCATCTGGGAGCTGTGGGGAAGACCCCTTCTCTCTGAAACTTAGTTTCTGAGTCTGTACAGACAGTAACTCTACCCAGTGCAGAGGGCCCTGTGAGGACTGAACACCCCAGTTCAGGTAAAAGCTTTAGTATAAGACACAAGGTGCACGGGAAGCACTTAATGAGCATTAGCTCTTGTCCACACAGTCTGCACAGAAGAAACAAGCATATTGTATTTTCATTCCGATCTCAATGTCCAGAGGGCAGTGGAAAGAAACCTGGAGGAATTCTGGGAGCTTAGAAAGGGGGAGAATGAATGTCTCAACCTGTGGCCCCCACTCACACCCCTGGAATAAATAAACACCCACTTTTCCAATTAGATCCCCATTCTCAGTGCTCACCACTGCCTCAGCTTCTCACACCCCTATCTCAGATTGATCAGTACTTAAAAGTAAGATCCTCCAAGAGGGCCTGACTTGGAAAGGTCCAGGATCCGGAATCCACAGTGGAGGGCTTACTCAGCACCTTTTAAAACGCCACTGCTCAGGGCCGGCTCTGCACCCGGAGTCAGGGGAGCGCAGGGCTAGGCCAGACCCTGCAAACATCTGGAACCGGCAGCCGGGAGGTGCGTTGCGGGAGAGGCCCAGATCCTGAGAACCCTGCAGAGCCCGGAGGCAGGCACGGCCACGGGAGCGGAGCCACTCTGCTTCCAGTTCGGAGCTTCTCCATCCCAAAGGCGCAGGTGACTGGGGTGCGCGGTGGGCGTGAGTGAAGCGCAGGCGCTGCAAAGGCACCGCCGTCTCTAATGGTGGGGTGGGCGGTGCAGAGGGGCTGCCGGCGCTCTTTCCTCTGCGTTTGTGTAGAGGGGGGCGCTTTTTCCATTTGGGGGCGCCATCTGCCCACAGTTCGCCATTATCTGCGCAGACAGAGGGCCACAGGTGTTGCTCTTCTCTCAGCCCCCTCTCAGGTGTTGTGGGGAACACCCGCCCAGCTCCAGAGGCAAAGACAGTTGTGGGAGGAGGTCCAGAGGCCGGCCCGGAGCCCCGGGGGCATTTTGATGCCTGTGTTCTCACCTTCCTCCAGGAAGTGTACCTTTATTTTAGAACACCTTCACTGGGAGACCCTTGGCCACCAAAAGGCTGTTTAATACCGAGGAGATGGCAGGCCAGAGAGGCCCTGGGCAACCTGCTTTTCTTCGAAAGTTGAGGCCCCCTGCTGGTAGCTCTTGAAACTACTACAGCCGCGCATGTGGCTGGGGTGATGGAATCCACCATTGCTCTGATGGGTCCCGGAGACCTCCCAGATGCTGTTCTGCTCACCTAGTATCATTGTCCACCCTTGGTTCCATGGTGATTAGCCCTCCCAGACTGACAGATGGGAGGAGTTCAAACAACGCCTTTTCTTGCTGTTGTTGGTATAGCTTTTAATTCATTGTTGAGAGTTTGGTCGTGCTTTGCCATCCAATCTGAGAATGTTTTGCTTTTTAAATTTTTAAAGATGTTTTCAACTACAGTTGACATTGAGTTTTGTTTAACACACAATGCTTTTTCATTGAGTGAATTGTGCGATCTAACCCCTCGTACTGAGATACCCAGATAGGAAGTATCTATGTGTTGGCAGTCTCCTGTCTGTAGGTTGGTAAGAGTGCTTTACCCATGTCATTACAGAGCATTAGCAACTTTATTTTTATTTATTTTTAATAGTTAATTTGTTACAGTTGTCCCATGTCTTCCCCCTTTGCCCTCCTCCGCCCAGCCCACCCCCAACTCCCACAGTAAATCCCCACTCCGTTGTCCATGCCCGTGGGTCATTCATACGTGTTCTTTGACTAGTCTCTTCCCCTTCCTTCCACCATTATTCCCATCCATGCCCCCCCTTCCCCTCTGGTCGCTGTCACTCTGTTCCATGTTTCCATGCCTCTGGTTCTATTTTGCTTGTTAGTTTATTTTTGTTCATTAGGTTCCCCTTATAGGTGAGATCACATGGTATTTGTCTTTCAGCACCTGGCTTATTGTGAAATAAGCATGAAGCTCTCCAGTTCCAGCCCTGCTGTCACAAAGGGTAGGAGCTCCTCCTTTCTTTTGCTGTGTAGTATTCCGTTGTGTGAATGTACCACAGTTTTTTTATCTACACATTTACCAATGGACATGTAAGCTGTTTCCAGCATTTGGCTATTGTAAATAGTGCTGCTATGAACATAGGGGTGCGTAAGGTCTTTTGAATTGGTGTTTCGGGATTCTTAAGAGTGTATGTCCAGCAGTGGAATTGCTGGGAAAGGCAGGTCCATTTTTAGTGTTTTGAGGAAGTTCCATACTGTTTTCCACAGTGGCTGTACCAGTCTGCATTCCCACCAACAGTGCAAAAGGGTTCCCTTTTCTCCACATCCTAGCCAGCACTTGTTATTGATTTATTAATGATGGCCATTCTGACTGCGATAAGATGATATCTCATTGTGGTTTTAATTTGAATTTCTCTGATGACTAGTGATGTTGAACACCTTTTCATATGTCTATGAGTCATCCATATGTCCTCCATGGAGAAGTGTCTATTTGCCCATTTTTTAATTGGATTGTTTGTCTTCCTGGTGTTGAGTCATGTGAGTTCTTTATATATTTTGGAGATCAAGCCCTGTCTGATGTGTCATTGCCAAATTGTTCACCCATGTATTCGGTTCCCTTTTCATTTTGATGGTGGTTTCTTTAGCCGTGCAGAAGCTTTTTAATTTGATGTAGTCCCATTTGTTTATTTTGTCCTTTATTTCCCTTGACCTAGAAGATATATCAGCAAAAATATTGCTATGTGGGATATCTGAAATTTTACTTCCTATGTTTGCCTCTAGGACTTTTATGGGGTCACAATTTACATTTAAGTCTTTTATCCATTTTGAGTTTATTCTGGTGTACTCAACTTTAGATTCTCATTTAATACTTTCAAATACCCGGGATTCAACAGGGCCAGGTGGGAATAGGCAGAATTATCCTAATCAAATCTAATTGCTTGGAGGGAAAGTAACATATTTTCTGATTGTGTAAATCTGGTTCTGCTCCACAGTTATCCCAAAGTTCGGATTAGTTTTAAGACAGTGGAGTTCTAGAGCTGGCAGGGGAATATAGACACCTGAGGCAACTGTCTGTTGATTCACCTTTGTCTCAGTCATTCTCTGAATTAATCAATAAGTGTGTAGATTATCTACTCCGTTTCCAGTACTTCCCTAGCTATGGAGTGACATTCAAGTCGTATAAGGCATGTTTTCTCCCCTTGACTCCCTCCAAATTTTATCCCTCTTCTTTCCTTCCTTATTCTTTCATTGAGGAGGTCCTCAGAGAGCAGAAAGCATGAACTTAAAATTTCCCTTGCAGTTCTGAGAGGCAGAGAAAGGAGGACAAACACCTTTGTTATAATTCAGATTCTTGAGCAGGGAGCAGAGACACAGCCTGTGTTTATGGCCCGTAGGCCATCATTTCAGGGCCCCTGAGCAGGAGAGAAACAGTGTCTGTGAAGGTAAGGGCTACACACAGGTGGCCTGGGGGAGAGGGGAGTTGGTAATGGGTTAATAATTATCAGGGCTTTCAGGATCCACTCAAGTGTGAGCTCATGCAAATATGCATAGGGCCGTGATGGTTGCTTGTCACGTATAAATTGATAAGGTTTCAGGATCCTAGCTTTTCAGCCTTGGTAATAGTAGTTTTAGGGGATATCCCCTTACTCAATGCTCTCCAAGTCCTATCTTGATGTCATTAGGATTTGAGGAGGCTAATGAATGATACCCCTATTTTCTCACATAAATTCTGAACAAATGGAGAGAGATAAAGGAGTGAGGAGAGGAAAATTCCTAGCAGTTACTTGAAGAGCGGATAGAGAGTATGGCTTAGATATGTAGCAACGCCTGGATTCCCAAGGCTGCAAGTTAAAGTTAGAAAGACTTAACCCACCCTCCAGGATACTGAGTGATGGATTCCATTGTGTTTACGTAACCAAAAAGCAAACAAACAAAACACCTGACAGGTTTGATACTAGTGGACTGATGTGAATCAGCAAAACTCAGTTAGTTATATTGACTGATTCAATGCCCCTTGAATGAAGGGGAACCTGCCTGGGTACCTGAAACAGTGGACCCTGTTCTGACATAGTCTTCCTGCTAGTCTATAAACGTGGCCTGAGTCTATTTGCTTGGCAACTTGTGCTCTAGGAACAAGAACATAGCTAAATTTTTTGAGGGATCCTGGATCAGAATTAGTACTAATTTGTGTTGTTGGCGGTCGTGGGGGAGACTTATTACCCATGCGATCCATTGGTCAGGGTGAGGCTTATGGAAACTGATGGATAAACAGATTTTTAACCTAAGTCTCTCCAAGAGTAATTTAAAAAATTTAGTATTTCCCCCCCTATTTCCTATGTACACTGTAGCGGGGGGTGGGAGGCGGGAGCTGTTATGTTTTTTCTACAACTGGTAGAACCTCTACAACTATTACAGTCGCTGCCTAACTTCTGAAGTGAGGGCTTTGGTTGGAGGAAGGGCTAAGAGGAAACTGGTGAAGTTTCCCCTGAGTAAATCTAAAACATGGGCACATTACAGTGATCAGAACTACCAGCACAGACTTGAAGTTTGCTGGCTGGTAATTTCCATTATAATCCCATTCAGTGCAGTCTATTGCTGTAGCCCAGGTAAGCCACCGGCCAGGTGGGAGTAGGAGGGCCCCATTCTCACAGGAAATGACATATTCTAGATTTGGGCGTTCTTTCCCTTGCCATCCTCACTCCCAGCCTGACCATCCAGAATCAACTGAATGCCTTATCTATCCCACAAAAAAGGAATGTATTTTTCAGCCAAGGAAGTCACCTTCCAATAATAATGGTCATGCATACAGCAAGCTGATGTCCATGGAATTCGGTTCCCCTAACACGTGCTTCCTCACCTAGACTCATCTGAGCTTATAAGACATCAGGACGACCTATTGAAATCTTAGCACCACTTCAAGCTGGGAAACACCTCCCGAGGCTGAGGTGCTCACCTGCAAAAACCACCTGTTTCTCTCAAAGCGAAACTTTCAGTCATAACGTACATAGAGGTGAAGCTCTCATAAATGAACTTAATAACCTATGTACAAAATGTTGCTTTTCAACACTACACACTGGGCCTCGTTGCCTTAGAGGTTTTAGGACCATAGAGAGGACAGAGTTTACTGCTGTAACTTCTTCTGTCCTAAGCCCCACGGAACTTTTGTATTAACCTCTCCTGGCTCAAGTCCCTGCACAGAATCCCACAAAATGAGTGACCAGAATCTCTGCCTGGTGTAAAGTCATAAAAATGAGAAGAAACAAAATGCAATACCTCCCTCAACCTCCCTCCTTAAGCCCTTTCCCCTCATCTGTACTTCTGGTTAGCTCGCTCCTTGTCACACTGTCTTTTTCCTACTGGCATGTATAAATTGCACATGGTCAATTCAGTGCAAGTAGTAGGGGTTTTGACGCCCAAAATGGCTACTGAGTGGCCTGTTTTCTCAATAAATCCATGATCAGTTTGTTAGAGAGAATACTATCCCCACTTCATAAACTTCAGCTGCCTAAGAGGTATTGAGTTTGCTATCTTCACTGAGGGGAAGAAGGGCTGTCAGGTGTGGTCACAGCACAGGTAAGTACCAGTCACCTTCTCTGTGGGCAGAAGACACAGGGATGCAGGGTGCAACCCAAGGAGTCTATTTAGATTTGACTCTGAGGCTGGACATGGGTACAGGCTGCATCCAATGGCCCAGAGTTCCAGCCATGGGAGCTCAGTTGTTACGAATTGCATTTTCAATCCAGGGTACATAGTTGAAGATTCTGGTATAGATGCCAACATCCGCTCTCAAAACACATCCATCTGCAAAAGTTAGGATTCCTTGAAGTACCCCATTGCAGACTGCGGGGGCCCCCATGACTTCCTGCCAGGAAAAAAGGAAACCAGGTTATCGTCCTGGCCAAAGGCGCAAGGAACAAAACGGGGAGGGGACAGTACGGAGAGCAGCTCACCTTGCAGGGCAGCCTCCTCCCTGGCACGATGCCCACGCACAGCATGCCTTCCGTGATGTTGTGGCTTTTGTAGGCATCGCGGCACTCAGCCTTGGGGACAACGGAGATGTTCACGCTCTGCAGTGAGTCAGGTTCCTTGTCTAGAGGAAAGAGAAGTAGAATGTCCGTGAGCACGATGAGATGCCGGGCCCTCTCCTCTCCCTCCCCTCTGTCTCAACACACTTCTTCTCCTCCCAGCAGAGAGGACAGGAGGTCCAACACGGAGAGAAGTCAGAACTGTGGCCGCTGGGACAACAGGGAATTGTCGGCTTAACAGTTTCTCACGACACAAGTGTCTGTCTCACAAAACAGATCGAACTCTTGGAAGTTATATGTGAACGTGAGGATCTCTGCAATGACGTGAAAGAAATCACTTTAAAGACTTCTGGAAATGTAAACATGTAAAGAGTGTCCATTGGGATGGAATTTTACTTATTTATTTAGGTTTTAGGTTTTATTATTTGTCCCCTATTTTAAGTTCATCACTGGCTCCTTTTTAGTTTATTTGTTGAAAGCTATCTGGCTTGGCCCTGGCCAGTGTGGCTCAGTTGGCTGGGTGTCATCCCACAGAGCGAAAGGTCAAGGGTTTGATTTCCATTAGGGCACACGCCTGGGTTGCAGATTCGGTCCCCAGTTGGGGCACGTGCGAGAGGCAACTGATCAATGTTTCTCTCTCATAGTGATATTTCTCTCCCTCTCTTTATCCTTCCCTCCCCTTCTGTCTAAAAATATAAACGAAATCTTTCAAAAAATGAATTATATTTGACTTGCAAGGTTGTGTACATTTAAGGTGCACGTGTTGATTTGATACCTTTACATAGTGCAATATGATGGCCATTGTAGCAATAGTGAGTATCAATATCACATCACATGATTACCATTTCTTTCTTGTGGTGGGAATAATTAAGATTAGTCTCTTAGCAAGTTTAATTATAATACAATACTATTGTCTATATTCACTATACTGTGCATTAGACCTCCAGGACCTACTTGTCTGCTGGTTGCTACATGTGCATTTTTAGTTTAAAGATATGTAGAGTCCTCTCACCTTAGTTTTTTCATTGTCAGATCAAAAAATCTAGAGTCTGCTAAAAAAAATCACTCAAAAAGTGATTTTCTTAAACCCCATAAAACTAGAATTTAAAACAGGGTCTCTGGATTCCTAATTCAAGTTGGTTTCTTTATATCAATGGTTTACAAATACTATGGATTGTGTAGACCCATAACAAAGCTTTTTTAATGTAATAAAATGAGAAAAACAAGAACAAAATAATATTAATATGTATGTTAGGGGTTCTTGCCAAGGATTTTTCATTGGAAAGAAGTATTTTATTTTGAGATTTTGTTTTTCTAATGGGAGTGTGTTTATATAAATGTCTTTATTTGTAAATGGTTACAAATAAATTTGTAAATTTGAAAAGAAAATGTTTAAAGTTCTTTGCTTTATTTTCTAGTCTAGCAATAATTGTGTGGGTCAGCATTTCTTCTGGAAATGTATTTTTAATTTTTTTAATTAAAAAATTTCAGTTACAGCTGACATTAAATATCCTTTTGTATTAGTTTCAGGTGCACAGCATATTGTAAGTCTGCAAATGCATTTTCAAGAAATGCTTGCTTCGCTACTTCATGAGCCAGATCCAAATAAGCTAGATTTTTGTTCTGTAAGTCACTTCTCTTCGGTAAACACAATGACTCAAACATACTGCTCATGAGAGGGACAGTGGCTTATTTTCAAAACTCTAACTGACTCTCAGAAGAACAAAGACTTTCTGCTTGTCTAGAGGACACTCTGATAAGTGGAAGAAGGCAGACGCAGGAAGCCACGTACTGCATGATCTCACCTAAGCGTGGAATGGGAACACGCTGAACTCATGGAAACGGAGACTAGCATGGCAGTCGCTGGGCCCGGGGAGGAGGGTATGGAGGCCTGCTGGCCTAAGGGCACAGACTTGCAGTTCTGAGGTGAGTAAGTTATGGAGGCTTCATGTACAGCATGGTGAGCACAGTGTATAACAGTATATTGTGTATTTTGTAACTCTTACCATACATGTACACACATGAGCACACACGTAATGTATACATATATCAAAATGTGTACCTACATCAGAACGTGGCATTATACACAATATATGCATTTTTGTTAATCAAATAAAAGTCAATAAACGTCAAAACGTCAATAAAGCTGGAGGAAAAAACAATTTCTACTTTTTGATATATTGAAAACAACATGCCCCGAGATCTGAAGGTATGTGCTGAAGATCTGTTAACGAAGGTTTAACAGTGATGTTCATGCTGCCAGTGATGGCAGCATTATTAGGGTACATGTGTAGCCGCCCCTTGGCTTCTAGAAAAAGAAAGTAGAGGTGGGTGGATGAACATAATCTGACAGTCTTGTTCAGAATGACTCTTCTCCCATACTATGGTATCTGTGGGATGATATATGTTAAATATACTCAAACAAGTTACTCAGAAGTAAAATTCTATCAGTGATTTTTCCTAAGGGACAATATCATAATTTTGTTTTCCTCATAATTAAATCAGCAGCCCTTCCCCAGTATTCACGGCTATATTGATTCACAGCTATAGTTGATTAGAATTTGCATGAAAATTTTGGAATGGGATAAGAGCAGACAGCACAAAACCTAGACAAGAGAAAGCTGTCTTAACTTAAAGTTTTTTTTTATGGAATCTGAAAAATGCGACATAGAAGAAAGCTTAGAACGTGTAGTTCTAATTATGGTTTCCAATTACGCATGGGAGACTGTTACTGAAAAAATCGTCAGGGCCATTTTTTGATTTCCTAAATAAATGAGAGAGTGTTCAGAATGTTATCATTTCAAAGTGTTTCAGAAATATTTTTCTTAAGCTTGTAATTATTTATTGGTATCATGGTCTTGCATATGGAAAGCCTGCCTGATTAAGCACAATATTATGTATATACCTCATGTTTAATACATGAATATGATTTGATGCTATTTCAAGGCTCTAAGTTTCCTGATTGCCTGGAATAGTTTGAAAACATCTGATATAGTTTGTGCCGCATTTTTGAGTCAAGAGCACTGAGGATCCACGGCAAAGTGGCCCACAGTCATGCAGCAAATTAGGGCCGGAATACAAATGTCTTCCCTCCACTAACACCACTTCTGTCACGTATGAAAGCAAAGATGATAGATCCCGTGGCAGGGGGGCGGGGGAAAGCTTGAAGGACCCCCTCAGTGAGGTGTAGGGAAAGGGGAAGGGAGATGGAACGGATGGATAACGAGGTTAGGAGAAAGAGCCGGGGAGACGTGCAGAGGGAGGCCGAGAGCGGACAAGGGATAGAAGCGTGTCCGATGCTGAGAGAGGGTCGCCTCGAAGTCACTCACAGAGGTCGCATCTGTTGTAGCCCCAGGTGGAGACCGTGCACATGGTGTCTTCGGCGGCAGGTTCTCGGGGCAGGCTGAGCAGTTTCACGTAGTCGTTGACTTTGATGTATCTTTCCAACTTGATTAACAGCAGGTTATTCTCAATAGAAGTGATCGAGAACTGTGGATGATTAATCATCTTCTCATTGCCAACGACCTGTACATTTCGTTCTGTGTGGCTCGAGGGGTTTGTAACCCCCAGTATCACCTTAAGGTTCCTGGAACAACATGGGTGTTCTTGAGAGGGCTGGACGGAGATGGCTCACCCGTCTGTCTGGGTCTTTATTAGCTCCTCCCCGCAGACGTATTTCTCTGCTCCTGAACATCCCAGAAGGCCTCCCTAACCCCATGTAGTTAATAGGCAGTGGTCCCAGGTGGGGGTCTTGGCCTGGGTCCAACCTGAGAACCCCAAGTGCGAAGGAGCACTGGGGGCTTAGAGACTCACGGTAAGTTGCAGCTGGCAGAGGTAATCACCCACAGCGGGTGGATCAGGACTCCAGCGCACGGCAAGTAATCAGATTTCAAGTAAGCCAGGTAGGGCGGAGTGATGGTAGTTGTGTAATCTGGGTCATAGGTCAAAGCACCTGGAAAGAGAAACATAGACAGGAAATTCTGAGGTGTTTTTTTAGGACTCAGCTGAAAAAAAAACAAAGGAAAATGACTTAATAGATCCAAGTTTTGTCTGCCTTTCTCACTAGTACCATTAACTGTGAGCTGAATTTGTAGGCTCATTTCTTTTGTTGTAAACTATAAAGAAAACTGTAGAAATGTATTTATTTCAAAAGGTGAAAGGCATTTTCCCTTTTAGTTGTCAGTAAATATCCTTGCAGTGAAAACACCAGCTTTCTCAAATACCTTCCACAACTCAATGGGCATATGTTAAATCAACTCATGAAGAACTGAACTATTTTTACCATTTTTAGAATGCTTTGACCTCATTCCGTCCTTCCAACAACGATGCAAGGCAGAATGACATAAGTGCCACTTAAAAAACAGACTAAATGCTAACAGAGTCGAAGGAAGGACAGTCATCTGTTCATTCAACAAGAAACTGTTGAAGACCTGGTATGTGCCAGGCTCTGTCTGAGGGGCTTGGGCTGCCAAGCAAATAAGACAGAGAGATATCCCTGCTCTCACACATTGTAGTGGGAGGGGACACTCAACAATAACAACCACAATCATAAGCGAATGACTCGGTATGTTAGATGGTGATCAGTGCTTTGGAAGAAGACGGAGAAGGAAAGAGGGGAAGGCAGTAGCAGGGGTGTTTGTGCACGCACGTGTGTGGGAGGCACTGTGTGGGATCACATCAGTACACAGGGTAGATCTGGTGGATGTGAGGGGTGAACAGTGAAATGAACCTGGGGGAAGGAGATACTGTATTTTGCTGTGTATAGTGTGCACTTTTTTGCCAAAAATTTTGAGGGAAAAATAAGGATGTGCATTATACATAAGTGTAATGAGTACAATGCATGGTATAATGATCCCATGTTTTGTGTGCACAAAATGTGGGTGCGCATTATACACAACAAAATACAGTAATCAGATGTCTGGGGAACAGGATCCCAGGCAGAGGGTGCAGCTGGAGAAGAGTCCTAAC
>CM052549.1:76371376-76408702 GCA_028533065.1 Trachops cirrhosus
GCAAAGGAGATGTCAACAGCATTGCTGCACAAGTGGCCACTTGAGGGCGCTGTGGATCCACAGAGTGAGATGCTAACGGTGCCCTGTGGGAGAGGGAGGGTTAAGGGGAAGAATCTTGGGTTGATTCCTTCATCTGGGAGATTATCTTATGAAAAAGAGGTTCACTGATCTTATCCTCTCACATCAACAGATGTGCAGGTGTGTATGTTATAGCAGAGAGCCAAGAACTTGGCCTTGCATGGAGTTAAGTTTCTCCTGGAGCCCATGTTTGGTGGAGAGTGTGATGGGGGTTCAGTGAAGAGCCTGGATAATCTGAGCCAGTGTAGAGCAAGGAGCACGTGCTCCAAGGCATAGAAACTGTGCTGATGGCCGCCTGCTCTGTACCCTCGGGGTCCAACTCAGCACAGCCAGGTGCACCTGCTCATAGGAAAATGGACAGAATCAGGGATCACGGGACCAGCTGAACCTGTCCCAGAGGTGTGGATGCCCACAAGTGCCTACAAAGACAATGACATCAGAACAGTGACGTCACAAGCAAGCCCTCCAAAGAGAGCAAAGGGGGGAGGGACAAAACTGCTCTCTCGACCGAAGGACCACAGCCCTGAGCAGGGACATGACCAGCCTTGTGCTGTCTGAATCTTCAAGGGGCACCCGGCTCCTCTCTTGCATGGCCCTGTGTCTCCTGGGTGCAGGTGAGTCTCAGCTCAGGTGGACGTCCCTCCAACCCAGTGTTCTTGACCACTGCTGGAGTGTCCATCTGTCTCCTGGGCTGGTCTCAGCTCTGTCTCCTTCCTCCACAGGGTCAGTGGCTGCTGGAGTCACCCAGTCCCCTAGACACCTCATCAAAGGCCATGGTGGGGAGGCCAGTCTGAAATGCCACCCCATCTCCGGACACAAGAGTGTGTACTGGTACCAACAGGCTCGGGGGCAGGAACCCAGGCTTCTCATTCAGTATTATGAAAAGCAAGAGTACGGGAAAGGAAACTTCCCTGACCACTTCTCAGCAAAAGTGTTCAGTGACTACAGCTCCGAGCTGGCCATGCGCACCTTGCAGCTGGAAGACTCGGCCGTGTACCTCTGTGCCAGCAGCTTAGACACAGCCCTGCAGGGCCCATGCCTTTCTGTACCCAAACCCTCCTGTCCCAGCTGATGTCACAGGCAGAGGGAGGGACCTCAGCTGAGTTTCACTGTTGTGTTTTTTTTCCTTTCTAACTCTCTCTCTGCCCTGCTGAGCTCAGTCAGCGCCTTCCTGAATGTTCTCCTAGCTCTGCCAGCACCGTGCAATTCCCAACACATGACAGGAAGCCCTCCTCTGTGACAGAGTGGAGGTCCACCCTCTGTATTGTGGTGCATGGTCCTGGTGAATACCGTGTGTCCACTTTGCAGAGTGGGGAGTGCTCAGTGCACCATTTCATAGACAGTGAGCTGCAGCTCCTGGATGTTCCAAATGTTCCATGCACATCGTTCTCCAACTCCATGCCTCTGAAGTCAACAAGCCGCTGGATTCCATGGTCCTGCCCGGGCCTCAGTCCAACAGATAGAACAGAGCACAGTCTCTCCCATTTCAAGAGCATCTGAGCTGGGATGGGGAGGTCACACCTCAGGAGTGGGGTACACAGCTGATTTCCTGCCACCTTCTAGGATGTAGAGCTTCAAGCCAAAGGATGTGTGTCTGTCCTGTCATAGTTCTAGACAGAGCAAGGTCATCATATGCTAAGAGAAGAGCTAAGTGACCCGGGGGATTTCCAGGCCATCAGGAGATACTAGGAGGGAAACAGAAGCCTTCTAGGAATGTCAAGGAGCATTCTGGGAGCTCATGCAGGGAATGAGTGTTTCTAAACCACTGGACAGGGTGGGGGATGGGGTTTCTCAGCCTGTCCTCAGCTCCACCACTTCCAATCAGAAAACCCGAAATTACTACATCTGCCCAGGTGAGGAGCTGCACACAACAGCTGAGTGTCACATCATCCAGGCCTATGATTTGTGACTCCTTGTCCTTTCTCACTGCTGGGTGATTGAAGTTGCCCATCAAGATGACATCAAGAGAGCAGTCACCGAAACAGGATCAACTCACACTGAGGTATGACCTGTGTAGGAAGTAGCAGCATGCGGACTGCTTGCTGAATATCTCATCCACGTCGCTGACGAGGCTACTCTCTTTTTCACAGAAAGCACAGTCACAGGACCAGGTATCTAGTCTCCCGGGGTCTCAGCTGGAACCAAGGGAGACTCTTACCCTTGAGCACGCAGAGACCTGAGCTCAGGTGGCTGGGTTCCCGCTAGTGGGGAATCATGAGACAACGTAAAACACGTCTCAGATTCCAATGACCCTGACCCTGAGGCTTTGAAAACTTTCTGGGTATCATTTAGCTCCTTAACCAAGAGGTCACTGTGGGCTGACATCGAAATTATCCAGAATTTATACAAAGAGAAAAACTAGTAGGCATATGTGAAATTATATTATGAGCAGAGAAATCTGCCAAAGCACCAAAAATGGTGTTAAAAATTGTAGCAATATTCAAACAAGGAATTGTATCAGTATGCATAGAGGCATGAATTTCATACCTGAAGGCAGGAAAAAAGAATGTAGTACTTACTTGATTTTTTTAAAAACAGACTTACACATATTTCCCATGCTGCACGGCTCAACTTTCTCTGTGTCACTGATTTGCTCCTGTGGGGGAGGGGTGTGGCAGCTTAGCTCTGGAGCTCAAGCATTTGTGAAGAACAATGACATCCCTGAGTCACTGAGAGGCTGAGTTCTCTGTGCCCAGACAGAACTGGAAGACATGACATTCTGCCCTCGACCTGAAATGGTCACCAGGCTCTTCTTGTGTGTGGCTCTTTGTCTCCTGTGGGCAGGTGGGTGCAGGTGGGCTTCCTGCCCTGGAATTCCCAAGACTTCATTCCAAGCCTTCATCTTAGGATGACAACCTCACACTATGTCACTCTCTCTTACAGGACATCTGGATGCCAAAGTTACCCAGAGTCCAAGACACAAGGTCACAGGGACAGAAAAGAAGGTGATACTGAGTTGCCACCAGACTTATAAGCACGACTATATGTACTGGTATCGACAAGATCCGGGTCATGGGCTGAGGCTGATCTATTATTCATATGGTATCGACAGCATTGACAAAGGAGAGGTCCCTGATGGGTACAGCGTCTCTAGACCAAATACAGAGGACTTCCCCCTCACGCTGGAGTCGGCCACCCCCTCCCAGACATCTGTGTACTTCTGTGCCAGCAGTGAATCCACAGTGCTGCACGGCCGCCTCCTCTCTGCACAGAAAGTGTCAGTAGAAAGCCTGAGGTTGCACTCTGATTCCTGGCCCAAACCCAAAGAAGTCCCTGCCAGTGTGGGGGCCTTACAGCGCTGGGCACTGACCCTCAGGGCTGAAGTCCTTCTCTATACCACTCTCAGCCTCACTGGAGGCCAGCCACCCGAACACACTTAACTAGCTGATTCTGTCTTCTGCAGCTCCCGCTCCCTCTCTTCCTGTTTGCAGAAAGGAAAATGCATAAGAAACTCTGGTCCCCACCCTCTATTCCCTTCAACTTACAGTCATAAACTTTCATTCAGATGGATCTGCTGCTGGCTGCCTTTCTCCTATGGGACAATAGCCCTACAATGTCCTATAATGTTTGCCCTTGCCCTTGCCCTTGACCTCCACAGTCTTCTTGTACAAGTCTCCTCTGCTCTCCCTACCCTAGATTCATTCATCTGCATTCAGTTTCTCCCTGAGATGTGCCACCTCAGGAATCTGTCTTATAGATTATTTCTTCTGCACCAAACCTATGTCCCACCCTCTTATCTCTAGATCTCCCCTTCATTCCTTATGAGACCATGTATTTTAGGCATACTTACTCTCAAAGGTGAAAAGTAAAACTTAGATTTTACTAGGAGAAATGAAGGAAATATATTTAGGCATTCATTTAAGTGAGGGTGTTTTTAGCAAAGACACAAAAGGGCACAAACATTTATAAAGTATATAAATACCTATAAAATAATGTAATATACAAATATTGACAAACATATTTATAATTTCAGGGGCATTAAATTTACCCTTTTACATCAAAAGACACCACAAAACACACCGTGAGACACAGAAGGGAAAGGTGCAGACGGGAAGGAACATGAGGAAGGGACACCAGTAGGCGGCATCTGTGTGACAGACCCCTCATGGTCACCACCTTCCCAGGCTGCTCTGGATCCCCAGCCTTGCTTACAGGTGTAGGGACCACAGAGAGAGAGAGAGAGAGAGAGAGAGAGAGAGAGAGAGAGAGAGAGAGAGAGAGAGAGAGAGAGAGAGGGAGAGAAATATTGATGTAAGAGAAAAACACCGGTCCATTACCTCCCCTTCTCACCCCAACCATGGATCAAACCTGCAACCTAGGTACAGGCCCTGATTGGGAATCGAACCCACAACCTTTCAGTTCACAGAACAGTTCTCTAACCAACTGAGCCACCTGGCCAAGGTCATAGCTCTCTTTTTAAAAAGCCATGAAATTCGCTTGTAAGCCATGTTAGAGGTGTATGTTTTTTCAGATTCCAGAAGGTCTGTTCAATTTCATATTGCTGATACTGTGTCCACCCTGGTATTTTCAGGGATCAGAGAGTTCTCCACCCTTTGCCGATAAGATATACGACATCCATGACCTGGAAGCCAGCAGCGCGGAGATGAAGGCTTCAGTTCATCGTGCGTCATGGAGGTTGGCGAAAGCGAAGAGGAAAGTGGTCTCTGACCTCTGGACAGAATAAAAGCTTCCGACTTCAATCTGCGCCCTGGGCTTCATCTCATCTCTCTACCTCCAAGAGTGCCAGTTGGTTCCATGTGTTTCTGGGCTAAAGTTATGGGAATTACCGCAGCTTCCACTCTGTCTAAGCTCCTGTGACTGGGGGAATGGAGACCGCCATAAAAGAGAAACATCCAACGAGAAGGGCCATCGCAGACAATGCAGAGGGCATTAACCGATGGGCCTTGGCCACATCCCAGCAGAAATGTCCAGCAGAGGGCCAGAGGACGGTGAGGGAAGATGTAGAGGTGGGATGGGGGCCCAATCACTCGGGCCCTGGAGCAATGAGTAGAGGCCCCTTGGATGAGCTTACACACAGTCTGCGAATATGTTGAACAAACTTGTAGGTGTGTTTTCGTTTACAACAATTGGTTTTTATGACGGAGCATTTGCGGAGACAGTGATGTCACTGTGGGGACTGCCCTGTGGGGACAACGAATGTCCCTCCTCCTCTGCTCCTGCTCACAAAGACCTGACCTGGGAACCTCCCCTTCCTGTCCTGATGCTGCCATGAGCGCCAGGCTCCTCTGCTGGGCGACCCTCTGTCTGCTGGGGGCCGGTGAGTCCTCAGAACAGCAAGATCTCCGCATTTTATCTCTGCAGGGATCATTCCCATCATTTCCTACTTCCTGTGTCTTTTCCCTTCACAGAACTCACAGACGGTGGCGTCATCCAGTCCCCCAGACATAAGATCCTAGGAAAAAGTCAGGCAGCCACTTTGTGGTGTAATCCCGTTTCTGGCCACCAAACCCTTTACTGGTACCAGCAGTTCCCGGGACAGGGCCTGGGGCTTCTGGTCCGCTTTGAGAATGAAGAAGCAGTGGATGATTCTCAGTTGCCTAAGAATCGCTTTTCTGCACTGAGGCCCAAAGGAACAGACTCAACTCTCAAGATCCTGCGTGCAGAGCTGGGGGACTCGGCCGTGTATTTCTGCGCCAGCAGCTTAACCACAGCATCACAGAGATGCTTCCTTCCTGTGCACGAAACGCCAGGTTTCTCCTCTCTCTGCTCAGCTCCTGGCAGCTCTCAACACAGGCCTTCCCTTGTTCCTCACGCACGGGAAAGAAGCGAGTCTGCAGAGACAAGCTAGGATTCGTGAGAAAGGGGGACATGAATTATTTCTTGAAACATCAGGGCTGAAAATAATTACGACTCAGGGATCTGAAGCACTTTTTGTTGACAATTCAAGGATGCAAAACTGAAAGTGACTTCTCTCTCACGGACTCAGCCCTCAGGCGCTAGTGAGGATTCTTCTCTTATAAAAATTATGCAGTCACCAAAAATGTACAATCTACTTTAATAATAATACGGATGGTGATTCTGGGAGAGTGGCGAACAGCAGGCTCTCCCTCTGTGGTGGCTTTCACCCTCTAAATGATTTTAATTGATATCTTTTGCTTTCTAGGTTCCTCTCTGCCTCTCTTATCAAATTTTCTGCATCAACGTCTCAATACACGGTATGTGTTTGGAAAACATTTCTTTCCATCTTGTGCAAATGTGTTGACAATAATGATGTCGTTGATGATGGCGATGATTTCAGCTATTTTATTCAGTCCTTTCCTACTTCGAAGGAATACATACCAATGGATATTGTGACAAGCAGTCCCAAATCTCAGCTCAGAACGAATCCTACTTTCTCCGGGGTGGTCTAACTCTTCAACATCAGTAGGGCCACTCAACGTTATATCCAGGTCAGAGCCAACCAGTTTGGAGGCTGTTGAGGATAGTTCCCGCTGTCTGCCCTAGTACATTAAAATAGCTCCTTAGTGCATTAAAATATTCCTTAGTAAAAACTTCTGAAACAGCCCTGGCTGGCGTAGCTCAGTGGATTGAGCGCGGGCTTCGAACCAAAGCATCACAGGTTCGATTCCCAGTCAGGGCACGTGCCTGGGTTGCGGGCCAGGTCCCCATTGGGGACCACGTGAGAGGCAACCACACACTGATGTTTCTCTCTCTCTCCTTCTCCCTCCCTTCCCCTCTCTAAAAGTAAATAAATAAAATCTTAAAAAACAAAACAAACTTCTGAAACAATCCATTGCCCTGGATCCAATGATCCCATCTGATAATGCTGTGCATTCCTTGTGTGGAGATCCACACCCTGTACTCTAACATCTGCCTGGATTCTCTAAGACGAGAAGGCAGCTTGAAACCCTGGCTGGAACTGTGGGGAAAGCAGCACACTGAGACTTCCTGAAGGTATGACCACTGCTGCTCCGCCCCTGCTGGCTTCCCTTCCTCCTTGTCCAACCAAGACTGCAAGTCTTACCGTCTGTCCATTCACACATGGTGTATCCCCTCATCTCCTCCGCCCTGTCTCCCTCCCTCCCTCCAACTGCCTTGTCTGACAAACCTCCGTCATTGGTGGGTGCAGCTACCCACCGTCTCCTTGCCAGAGGTTTTATGTGTTTGTTTTCCAATCTGCCACATTTTGTCATTACTAACCCCCTAATAACATTCTCCTAGATTATCTTCGATCTCCTTAAACCAAGGAAACAGTGGTTTTAGAGGCTGATAATTTTCACAGCTGAGATCTCTGTGGGGCTGTTTTAATCGACTTTCTGCTGCTTCTCAGTCGTGCTGTTTGTGTTATCATGGTGTTCGTATGTTTTGTGTATGAATCTGATTATCTTTGACTTGGTGCCAGATACGGGCTTTGTAGGTATAATTTTGGGGGCAGGGTCTAGGATGGATGAATCTTTCTCCAAAGAGAATTTTATTTTGCTTTTGCCAAATGCAAGGGGTATCAGCAAGTTGGGGCGACCTGAATTAGCATTCAAGGCATGAGGTGTCCCGGATCAGCTAAAGAACACGTTTACCTCTAGGTCATCTGTGCATTGAGTTTGTCCGTGTTCCCAGTTTGGGACATTTGGTCTTTGATCTTTGTCCCCCTGTCCTGAGAGCACTGAGACTGGGTGGGCAAATGCCCCCAGGGCAAAGGGATGGCTGTGCCCCTCCCTAGGTACTCAACCTCTCCAAGATTCCAGCCTACTGTCCTTCCCTGTATTTTTAGGACATTAATTAAAGTTTTTTATTTTATTTTATCCAACTATTTAGACAATCAGGAAGGGTTGGTCTGAGTGCTCTCATCTGTAATTACCAGGATTAAGGTCAAAATAATTTTATGTGAAATTTTAAATAAAAAGTAATGTCAGATTCTGAGTCTGTCATTTCTTTAAATAACTTAAATGACATAGAGATTTATATATCAACTTTAATTTCAACCAAAAAATTTTTTAAAAATCTTAAATGGTATTTACAATCAAATTGAAATAGTTATTTGTTTTGTCATTCTATGATTGGAATGTTTATGATTTTTTTTACTTTTATTGTATTCCAATAAAAGTAACATTCCATTGAACTCTGACATTCCATCGAACCATGTGACAAGTCAGGATATAAAATAGGAACTGAATATTCAGGCTTGGTCAGAAAGCATAGAACAGACTTACAATTTGTTTAATTGCTATTGCAACACATGTGCTTCTTACATGAATATGCCCAAGGACAAGTGGTTGGAACTGGGAAGAATAACTGATACATGGCTACCTGTGTTTCCCCACGGAAACCCAGTCTTGTGGGAAAAACCACACTTCCCATTTGGGGGGCTTCCCTAAAGAAATCCCCCTGTTCTGATCCTATTCCTTGTGGAATCTCTCTCTGGAAAGGCACGTAAAGTGTTTTGTTTAATCTCTTCACCTTACTTTAGTCTCTATCTTCTTTCTTTCTTACTGGCCACCTAGAGAAGAGATAGGTTATTTGGTGTTTTCTCAACATGCACTAAAATTAGTGGGGAACTTTCTTTTCTTACGGGGTCCACCTATAGTTTGGAAGGGAGAGAAGTGACTTAAATTCTGAGTCTGAGTACTGTTAGCCAGCCCCCTCGGATTCACAACTGGGTCTTGTTACTCACCAATATTAAAACTGACATTATCTTCACACATCTGACTCCAACGTCCAGCTCTCACGTGGTTCCATCTTAGGCTATAACATTACAGTTTTATTTATTGATCCTCTATCACCAGCAAATCATAATATCAGTACCTTATATCCCCTGTACTCAATGAAACAAAGCACCCCTTGCTTTACGTCCGGTCAAGAGAGCGTGTTTGTACTCTTTCTGCTCACTGGACACTAGGAGGCACTGTGGCTTCATTGTAATCTAAAGTCTGCAGGAGGTTCTTCCTTGGAGGGGGAGGATGGAGGGAAACCCTGAGGCGAGGCTTAGATTCAGGGAGTTGCAGATCCCTTGAATGACGGTGAGAATGAAGAACAGAGACCTACACTTCTTGCTCTATTGTGCAGATGGGTTTTGCTCTGAATGGAGCTCCGCATGGCAGGTGTGCTTACAGTGGGCATTCCTCCAGGTTGGCTTAAGTTGTGCAGCTCAGGGAGCTGGTGGTGAAGCTGGCATGGGCTGGGAGAAGCAGACAAGCAGGAGTGTCAGAGGAGCCTTAGTGAGCCTGGCCCAAACCAGCTCAGGCCAGCCCACCACCTGCTCTGCTGTTCAGCAGAGGGTAAGCAGGCAGAAATGCTGATGATACCTTGGATCACACCAACTGGGACCTTGGCCCCAGGAGCCGACAATCACAGTGACATCACCAGCAAACCCACTTATCAGGCAAGGACAATGGTAGACCAGAGCAACAGAATTTTTCCCCAGGAACTTTTACTGTGAGCAGGAAGATGCCACAATGTAGTTCTGAATTTGACAGTCACCCCACGCTTCCGTGCATCCCTTGGAAGCTTATGAGGTTTGGGCAGAAAGAGGTTTTTTTCCTTGGGCTTCCCTTGACCAGATTCCAAGTTCTTTCCACGTGACTGTGTGCCTATCATGTACTGTATCTAGTTTCTGCCTTTTCCACGGACACTGAATCCCATGGATCCTGTAAAGTATTAGATTTCTGTTGCTGCTCTAAAAAAATTATCACAAATTCTGTAGCTTAAAGCAACACAAATTGACTCCAGAGATCAGAGGTCCAACATGGCTCTAACTGGGTTAGCACAAATGTGATGGCATCGCCTCATTCCTTCTGGAAGCTCTAATGGGTGATCGGATTTCTTACCTTTTTCAGCTTCTCGAGGCCACCGACAGTCCTGGGCTCATGGCCCCTCCATCTTCAAAGCCTACAATGACCGTCGAGTCTGTCCTCATGCTACATCACTCTGACTCTCCCTCCCTCTCCCACATTTTATTTTAGGTCCCTTGTGATTACATGGAACCCACCTGGGACGTCCCAGATAACCTTTATATATTAAGGTCAGCTGATTACCCTCCTTGGTTCCATTTGGAGCCTAGGTCCCCTTTGCTATGTGAGATAACACATCCAAAATGCCCAGGACTAGACACGGACAGCCTTGGGGAGCCAGCAGCCTGCCTTCTGCACCTAGGTGCCTGGTGACAGGGAAGGAACAATGACCTTTTTGAAAACAGAATAATGGCCAAAGTTTTATGTTCTGGATCCAGCAGAAACCGAAGAGACAGACCCACCAAGGGAAGCAGGTCCCTCGGGTCACACCATTTAGCCTGCAAACTATCTGCTCCACAGTCCAGGAGCCTCGGCGTGTGTCTCTGGGCTGACCACAAAATACGGCCTTAAACTGGGCCTTCTTAGTTAACATGCAACCTAACCAATTGGAATTTTTTGACCAACCCAAGAAACAGAGGCTTTTCTCAGCCCTTCATACCTTCTACCATGAGAAGAAGTGGGTTTGTGGCGTCCTTTCCTTTGACAGGGACAAGGCCATGAAGAACGTTGAGTTTCTCTAGGAGTAAGAATGAGATTTAAATCAACTCTACAGTATTTTGTTTGCAAATCTTCCAGAACAAGAAAACCCTCTGCTTATTTCATGGGGGAGGGGTGGAAAATGTAGATTACAGGCAATGGGGTTTGGGAATTTAACAGCACTCAAGGATAAACAAACTCAGAGCTCTTTCACAGCAGACAAGAGCTTTTATTTTATTTTTGATTTATTTTTTAATTTTATTTTAATCGTTGTTCAAGTACAGTTTTCTGTCCTTTACTCCCATTCCAGCCCACTCCCCCATCCCTCCCCACCTCTCTCCCATTTCCACCCTCCCTAGTTTTGTCCATGTGTCCTTTATACTTGTTCCTGTAAACCTTTCCCCTTTTCCCCTGAAATTCTCCTGAAATTCCCTCCCCTCTCGCCTCTGGTCACTGTTAGCCTGTTCTCTATTCCAGTGTCTTAGGTTATATTTTGCTTGTTTGTTTGTTTTGTTGATTAGGTTCCTGTTAAAGGTGAGATCACGTGGTATTTGTCTTTCACTGCCTGGCTTATTTCGCTTAACATAATGCTTTCCAACTCCATCCATGCTGTTGCAAAGGGTAGGAGCTCCTTCTTTCTTTCTGCTGCATAGAATTCCATTGTGTAAATGTACCATAGTTTTTTGACCCACTCATTTACTGATGGGCACCTAGATTGCTTCCAGCACTTGGCTATTGTAAATTGTGCTGCTAATTCAGTTCTCAGGGCATCACATCAGTCCCTGAAGCCCTAACAATGCAGGGGTTAGGCTTGTTTTTCACGTCGAGTTCAGAACCCAGCTCCTAACTAACTGCTGGGGATGGTGAGTATGGGTATATGACAAGCAGCATCAAGCCACCAGTGAGAGGGATGTGAGTTTCAGAGCAGCTGGCTTGCAATGAGATGATGAATTTGTCTTTAAGTACTTGAAGTTCAAATGGCAATAGTTGGAAGGCTCAATAAAAGATAGTATAGAGAAGGCATTAGGAGTTGATAACATCGATACCCACAGGGGACCTCCAGGTGCCCAAATCTGTAGGCCAGGTCCGTTATAATGGACTTCAGTCCTGCCGGATTCACCTCCCAGAGATACAGCCTTCTTCTTTGAATGGAGCCCCTGACTTGGGGTAGGGGATCATGCAGAGTGATGTCAGCATCTTGTAGAGATAAAATGTCCCAAAACGCGCTTCTCTGCTCCTGCTCACAAGGACCCTGGGCTGGGCTGTTCCACATCTACCACATTTTGTCATGGGAACGTGGGACCTCTGCTGTGTGGCCCTCTGGCTGTTGGAAGTAGGTGAGTCCACAAAATATTTACCATCCTCATGCTATGTTTCCCTACTGTGACTCCAGTGTTTTTCTTATTTTGTCTTCAAAGTATGTCCTCTTCCACAGTGCCCACAGAGGCTGGAGTCACCAAGACACCAGGCACAAGGTGACAACAATGAGACAAGACATAACTCTGAGTTGTGAGCCAATTTCTGACCACCATGCACTTCTTTGGTGCAGACCGACCTCAGCGCAGGGACTGGAGATTCTGACTTATTTCGGCAGTCAAATTCCTGCAGACGAGACAGGGCTGCCCAAGGATCGATTCTCAGCTCAGATGCCTAATGGGTCATACTCCACTCTGAAGATCCAGTCCAAAGAAGCCATGGACTCAGCCGTGTACCTTTGTGCCAGCAGCTCAGCCACAGCGCTGCACAGGCACCCCCTCCCTGTGCAGAACCCCCCTGCTTCCCCTTCTCGCATCAGCTGCCCCAGTAACATGAATGTCTCCTCTGCTCCTCTCTCACCAAGAGAAATGAGTGAATTTGGGGCATGACAAGAACAGAAATAATGAGGTATCAGCAGAAAAACTTGAGTATGAAAGAATGTAGGAAACGGGCTTCAGGGCTTTGCCAACACATTTTCTGTGGTCTCAAAACTCACCGCACCTTGAGATAGACCTTAGTTACCCCCACAGTGCACGTTCCTGCCTTCCTGAACCGGCCCCTCCATCTGAACTGTAGGAGCTCCTGGTCCTGGCTCCTCAGCCCTCCATTCTCCTCTCCCTCTAAACTGCTAACAGGATCTACCCTCAACACACACACCTAAGTTTGATTGCACTAAAACCTCTCTACGTTGATTGTGCACATTCCTTTACAATGTTAATATCATCTTACTATTTATATGGGACTCATTTCAATCACAGTATCTCACATGTTGGTAAAGCAGATATTTCATATACATTAGATGGAAGATACGACTCTTGGATCCCGGAATTTGTCTCTGTGCCACCTAAGGGGAGCCCAGGCCTGGCTGCAGAGGCTGCCACCGCCGAGGGCTCATGTAGGACTCACGGACGTTCGTGGGGCCTCTTTAGCGGCCGGATCTGGAACGACAAACATGGACTTCACACTGGGACATCTAGAGGCCTGCAGGCCTGTCCGGTCTTACGTAGCTCTCTTTCCTACCTGATCATATGTCCTCAACACCCAAACCTGTATTTCATATTGGTTTATGCCAGAAATTTCCACATGACACCTGCAGTCCCTTCTGAACAGTTATGATTACTCTCTTCTGTGGTCTTAGGTACATCTCTTCTCAGTCCCTTTGAGAGCACCTTTGGCAACTGGTGCAAAAGATGCCTGTGTTTTCAGGGTCCGAGACAATTAGATCTACCTGAGTTCTGTCATACAGCCAATTCCACTGTCATGGTCCTATTTGTTGCCATTCAGAGACCTGGGTTTTCAAGATGGAAACAGGGAAGAATGAAATTTCTGCTGTGTTGACACTGTTACCAGGCAAGGGACCTGGCCCTGAGTGGATCTGCCTAGGGCAGCTGGTAGTATGTGGGTTCTCGACTTCGTGCAGGGAAGATTTCACAACACCCGTCCATGTGACTATGAGGCTACAGTTATTAAAGATGGGCACAGTGAAATAGGGAAGGGCTTAGCATACAACAAGCAACAGAAAAGCCCGGGCTGAGCTGCCTTAACTCACTGGGAAGTCAGAGAAAAGAGGGTTTGGGGGGCAGGTTCAGGGGGTTAGCCTGGGACAAGCTGCCTCGGCCCGCTGCTCCCCTGGTTGCAAGTCTCACGGAGACCCTTAGAGTTTAGGGGACGTGTGCCTGTGGGGGAAGAAGAGAAGGAGGAGCAGGGGGAAGGGAATGCATGGGCTTCTCCCCAGAGGGAGAGCACAGGCTGAGTCCTTAGACTTGAGTTTGTATCTCTCTTTTGCAAGCAAGAATCTGGGGGAGGTCTCAGGGGAGGGTGTCAGCAGAATACTCATCATCTTTCCAGGTGCTCTCTTTCAAAGTCACGGTCTCTGCTTACTGGGCAGTGCCAGGACAGGGGCCATTAGTCCTTGATCTGGTCCTGGCGTCCTCGCCCTCCTGGTTTTTGTGCTTCTCTGGGCCTGGAGCTGAAATACAGCTGAGGCCTAGATGTTATCTCTGGGGAGGTGACCTTCTGTACCTGGCTGTGCATTGCTCGGCCAGTTTGTTCGGCTCTCTGTCTCCGTTTCCCTAGTCCACTTGTCCTGGCTTACTGGCCGGTCTCAATAAGACATAATCTGCTTCTCTGCCTGATTTCAGTGCGTTCTTTGTCCTCCTGGGTCCTCCCTGCAACTTCCAGACCAGTTCCACTCCCCAGCTTTAACACCCAGCTGTGCACACATACGGCATCAGAATATTGCCTTTTGTTGCTGAACTTCTTTACCATCAGGTCCATCCTCATTCACTTTCTCTCCCACTACTAATCTCGTCACCATGGGTGACATCATCATCTGGCAGACAATTTATACATGGGTTTGGATCCTCGGTTTCTTGACCTCCTCATGTTTGATGATTTTTTTTTTTTTTGCCTCCAATCCTTTTCAGGTGCACCTTTGTCATTCCGGACCATGAAATGAACGCCAAATAAGCTTCTCCCCAAATTTCCATTTCAATCATTCCCTGTTCCCAGGTGTCCCTTCTTCCTTCCCATCTCGTCAACCCAGCATCATCCTCTCATGATGCTTCTAGACACTGTACCCAACAACTTGTAAATCCCCTTGTTCTAAATTCTCACATGGTCTAAATCAGGTTTAAAGTTTAAAATCATAACCTCAGGCCTGGATAAATCCACTCCATCTGCCCAAGGCATCTGGGTGTTTTTTACAAGATTTTATTTATTTATTTTTAGAGAGAGGGAAGGGAGGGAGAAAGTGAGGGAGAGAAACATCAATGTGGGAAAAAAACACTGATCAGTTGCCTCTCACTCAATCCCTATTCCGGACCAAGACCTGCAACTCAGGCATGTGCCCTGACCAGGAATCGAAACGGTGACCCCTCATTTTGCAATATAAAGCTCAAACAACTGATCAACTCCAGTACGAGCCAGGGCATCTGTTTATATACCTTCAGATGAATGTGGTGATCAATCAAAATTTTTCCAAGAATCTTGGTAAAACCCCCAACTCAATAAGGAATTATTTTGATTTTGTGTATCTGGGAGAAATGGATTCTCTTGAAAGAAGTATGAAGAACTTGAGATTTAGAAAGTATGTTACTGGTATACAGGACTATCACTTCCCATGGCACCCCCAAGCAGAAATGCCCAGCAGATGGTAGATGTGTGATAAAGCAGGGGACAAAGAGTGGTTAAAGCACAGGGTTGTATGAGGTGACAACTGATGAAAGTCTTGCAGACTTTAAATGGTCCAAACAAACCCAAAAACACATGACTTAACCTAGTAAATTCTTCTGAGAGGATTAATATTTACCTTTGGGAGGAGGACCTATGAGAAATGACAGAGACTGATGTCACTCTCCACCTTATGGAGCCCGGAGGAACAAGAAGCCCTCCCCCTCTGTCATGCTCCTCTGGGTGAAGCCTCCTCCTGCCCCACCCTGCCATGGCCACCGGGCTCCTCTGCTGGGTGGCCCTTTGTGTCCTGGGAGTAGGTGAGTCCCCAGAAATTAAGAATCTGCATTTTGTTGATATTCCTAGTTTTGTTCCCATTTATGTTCCTTATCCTGTTCTTAAACTCTGTCTTCTTCCACAGAGCACACAGATGCTGGAGTCACCCAGACACCCAGGCACAAGGTGACCAAGAGTGGACAAGCAGTGACTATGAGTTGTGAGCCAATTTCAGGCCACCCTGTCCTTTACTGGTACAGACAGACCTCAGTGGAAGGCATAAAGTTTATGATTTTCTTCAGCTATGCAAAACCTCTGGATGAGACAGGGATGCCCAATAAGCGATTCTCAGCTCAGATGCCTAATCGGTCATACTCCACTCTGAAGATCCAGCCCACTGAACCTGAGGACTCGGCCGTGTACCTCTGTGCCAGCAGCTTAGCCACAGCGCTGCACAGTCACCCCCTCCCTGTGCAGAAACCTCCTGCTTCCCCTACTCTCATCAGCCCCCAGGTGTCCTGAGTAAAAGTCTCTCTGCTCCTCTCACACCCAGAGACATGCGTGGGTTGGGGACATGACAAGGCCAGAAAGGATAGGCATGAAGCCAGAAACCCCAGCATAGAAAACAATGTAGGGAATGGGTTTGGGGCTTCCTCACAAACTGTTAGCACTTACCACACCTGGGAGATAAACCTTAGTTACCCACACTGCGCCTTTTCCTGCCTTCCTGCACGAGCCTCTCCATCTGAATGGTAGGAGCTCCTGGTAAGGGCTCCTCAGCCCTCCATTCTCCTCTCCCTCTAAGCTGCTAACAGAATTTCCCCCCAGCACACAAACACACGCTTTTTTAAAAAAGATTTTACTGATTTTTAGAGAGGGGGAAGGGAGTGAGAAAGAGAGGGAGAGAATCATCAATGTGTGGTTGCCTCTAATACACACAACCCAGGCACGTGCCCCAATGGGGAATCAAATTGGCCACCTTTGCTTTGCAGGATAATGCCCGACACACAGGAGCCACACTAGTCAGGGACCGTACAAGCTTTTCTAAGTTCTCTCACATAACCAAATCCCACTTGTCATTGTCTTCCATTTTGGCACTTAGATGCTCTGACCTTTAAGATGGAAATGCAATAAAATTTCTACCGTGTTTATGCCAAGAGATAGAATCAAACATATGATGTCCTGTTCAGTGCATTCTTTATCCTCTTGGGTCTTCCCTGCTCCTCCCTGACCAGGCCCCTCTCCCAGCCTTCAATGCCCACTCCTCACACACATGCATCAGAACATCGCCCTCTGTTGTTGAACTCATTGCTACTTCTCTACCGTCAGATCCGTCCTCATTCACTTCTTCTCCCCACCAGTGAAGCTGTCACCATTGGAGATGTCATCATCACACAGACACTTTCCACAGGGGTTTGGTGTCAGTCTGCTGGCCTCCTCACTTGCAATAATTTTCCCCTCCCACACTTTTCAGATGCACTTCAGTAATTCCCGTCCGTGGGATGAGACACCAATGAGCTCCTTCCAAAATTGCCATTTCAATCATATCATTCTCTTACCTTATCATATTAGTCCTTAGGAGTACTAAATCAGCACCATCCTCCTAAGATTTCTGTAGCCACTGACCCTCAGTTCATGTACTTAACAACTTTTAAATTCATATGTTCTTAATTCTCACATTGTCTAAACCGAGGTCAAGGTGTAAGACTCATAGTGTCAACCCTGACAAATGCAGCTCCCTCTGGGCAGCTATGGAGGGCAAGGTGGGAGTTCCTGAGTCAACAGAGGGCTTACACAGTGATCACCACACACCCTGGTCACTGACAGGAAATCTCTGATCCTCACTGAAGAGCTTTTCATTGGTTCGCCGCCCTGCACAGGAAATGCAAAGGTCAATAGGTCAATTTGCTGACATTTTTTTTTAAAGATTTTATTTATTTATCTTCAGAGAGGAAGGGAAGGACAGAGGGAGAGAAGTATCAATGTATGGTTGCTTCCTGTGCATTCCCTGCTGGGAACTGGCCTGCAACCCAGGCATGTGCCCTGACTGGGATCGAACCGTGATCTCTGGGTTCACAGGCCCGCGCTTAATCCACTAAGTTACACCAGCCAGGGCAGTTTGCTGACATTTAAAGAATCTATTTCTGCTCACCTGATCTGTTAGTGTGTTTTTATTAAATAACAGAAACTTAATAACCAGACAATAATTAATTAATGAAGCTCAAAATATACAATACAATCCCATTTATGTGAAAATATATGTATATGCATTAAGAAAGCAGGCAAATAAACAGAGCTAGATTTACATCTACTGATGCACATGACTGTATATTTTCTCAAATTTTAGAAATTACAAAATAATATACAGAAGATACATCTATTTTGATTAAAAAAAGAACATATCTTTCATATATGACATTAATTTTTACTATAACTTTACAGGAGCCATGACAAATCTACGTAAGGCTATAAATCAAGTTCTTCTTCCAGTAGTTCTGCAAGGGGGGATTGGAGGAAGGACAGAAAGGTGCTACCTAGCCTTGTGTTACATACGTCTCTTTCTCACTTATTGCTAAACTAACATGTAAAATGTGACTTTTGAAATGTCTTGCAGGACATAGGGTATCTTTTTTTAAAAAAGGAGAATTCGAGCCATGAAAAAAGATTTGTGAGAAGTCAGAGCAGTGAGGGGTGGTAAAGGCCAGAGAGACAACTGGTGATTCTCACCGGAAAGAACCCGGTGCAGGGCCAGGTCCCAGGACTCGTGAGACCAACCCAGTGATCTGTTGCACAGAATCGATGTTCGCCTGTGGGAGGAGGCCCCATGAGCAGTGACACGGAGCAAAGTCACTCTCCACCCTGTGCAGCCCAGAGGAACCAGAAGCCCTGCCCCTGTGCTCACACTCACAAGGGCCTCGTCTGGGTGAAGCCTCCTCCTGCCCCACCCTGCCATGGCCACCAGGCTCCTCTGCTGGGTGGCCCTTTGTCTCCTGGGAGTAGGTGAGTCTCCAGAGATTAAGAATCTGCACTTCTAAAAATATTTTCAGTTCTGTTTCCATTTATGTTCCTTATCCTGTTCCTAAACTCTGTCCTCTTCCACAGAGCCCACGCATGATGGAGTCACCCAGACACCCAGACACAAGGTGACAACAAGGGGACAAGTTGTGACTCTGAGCTGTAACCTAATTTCAGATCATATCTACCTTTACTGGTACAGACAGACCTCAGTGAGAGGACTAGAGTTCATGATATATTTCAGCAGTGAAACTATTTCAGACGACACAGGGATGCCCAATGAGCGATTCTCAGCTCAGATGCCTAATCGGTCATACTCCACTCTGAAGATCCAGCCCACAGAACCCGAGGACTCAGCCGTGTACCTCTGTGCCAGCAGCTCAGCCACAGCGCTGCACAGTCACCCCCTCCCTGTGCAGAAACCTCCTGCTTCCCCTTCTCTCAACAGCCCCCAGGTGTTCTGCATAAAAGACATCTCTGTTCAGCTGTCACCAAGAAACATGTGTGGATTTGGGGCATGACAAGGACAGAAAGGACTAGGTATCAACTTAGAAACCCCAGCAAAGGAAACAATGTAGAAAATGGGCTTTAGGCTTTCCTCACACATTGCCTGTGGGCTCAACACACTGCACACCCGAGAGACAGACCTCAGTTACCCACACTGTGCACGGTCCTGCCTTCCTGCACTGGCTGCTCCATGTGAATAGTAGGAGCTCCTGGTCTCCCACTCAGCGCTCCCTGCTCTACTCCTTCTCAGCTGCAAACAGAATCCCCACGTGAGCGCACACACACACACACACACACACACACACACACACACACACAGGTTTTCTAGAGTCTGTCTTATAGCCAAATTCCACTCGTCATTGTCCTTTTGTCATTCAGAGGCCCTGATCTTCAAGTTGGAAATATAATAAAATTCCTGCTTTGATGCCAAAAGACGTATTCTGCTTCTCTGTCCAATTTCACTGTGTACTTGGCCCTTCAAATGCTACCTACTTATTCTAGAACATTGTCCTCTCCTTGGCTTTAATACCCAGCTCCTCACACAGGTGGATTAGAATACTGCCTTTCATGTTGCCCCTACTTCTCTACCCTCCGACCTGTCCTCAATCCCTTCCTTCCCACTACTGACCCTACCACCCACTGGGAACGTCATCAGCCTGTGGACAATTTATGCACGGGGTTGGCTTCTCTGCTTCTGGACCTCCTCACTGTCACAAATATTTTGTGTCCAATCTTATCCAAGACCACATTCAAGTCTAGACCATGGAGTGAACAATAAACAATCTGCTTTCAAAATTTCCATTTCATCATTCTGTGCTCCAGTCTCTTTTCCTTTCTTTCTTTAATGCAAAATACTTCCTATGATTCTTATAGTCTCTGAACATCAGCCCATATACCCAACTGCTTTGAAACTCTCATGTCTTATTTCTCACAAAATCTAAACCAGGTACAAGGATTAGTACTATAAAGTCAACCCTGGTTAATCCAACCCTCCTTTCCCAGGGCATCTGTTTATGTGTCTTTACAGTCACCCATTTGTCCAATCTAAATTCTCCTTGGAGGGATTGGGGACAAGCCCAGCTCAGCCAGAAATTCTTTAGATTTGTGTGTCTGGGAGTCAGGAAGCACCTTAAGAGGAGTATGACGGACGTGAGACTGGAAGTGCTGTTTTGGTGCCCAGATTCTGCAGTGCTGATGGCACATGCATTCCCCATGCCAAGGAGATGGCAGACAACGGCTATAGCAGGGAACAAGGAATGGTGGAAGCACAGGGTTGTGTGAGGTGAGTATTGATGAAAGTCTTAGAGACTTTGACTGGTCCAAACAAACCCCAAAAGAGACATGACCCATTCCAGTCAATTCTGCTGAAGAGGATTAATATTCCCCTTTGGGAGGAGGACCTATGAGAAATGACAGAGTGATGTCACTACCAAGACACACTCCACCCTGTGGAGCCCAGAGGAAGGAGAAGCCCTGACTGCTCAGGCTCAGGAGGGTCTCCTCTGGGTGAAGCCTCCTCCTGCCCCACCCTGCTATGGCCACCAGGCTCCTCTGCTGGGTGGCCCTTTGTCTCCTGGGAGTAGGTGAGTCCCCAGAGATTAAGAATCTGCATTTTTTATAATCAGAGTTATGTTTCCATTTATGTTCCTTATCCTGTTCCCAAACTCTGTTGTCTTCCACAGAGCACACAGACGCTGGTGTCATCCAGACACCCAGGCACAAGGTGACAAAGAGGGGACAAGGAGTGACTTTGAGTTGTGAGCCAATTTCAGGTCAACCTGGTCTCTTTTGGTACAGTCAGACATCGAGGCAGGGCATAAAGTTACTTATTTACTTCAGCAATCAAAGTCCCGTGGACGACACAGGGATGCCCAAGGAGCGATTCTCAGCTCAGATGCCTAATGAATCATTCTCCACTCTGAAGATCCAGCCCACAGAACCTGGGGACTCAGCCGTGTACCTCTGTGCCAGCAGCTCAGCCACAGCGCTGCACAGTCACCCCCTCCCTGTGCAGAAACCTCCTGCTTCCTTTTCTGTCATCAGCCCCTAGGGGTCGTGAGTAAAACTCTTCTCTGCTCAGCTTTCACCAAGACACATACTTGGCTTTGGGGCATGACAAGGGCAGAAAAAATAAAGTATCAACAGAGAAAACCTTGCATAGAAAACAGAGTAGATAATGTGCTTTAGGTTTTCCTCACACACTGTCTGTGGGCTCAACATTCTGCACAGCTGAGAGACAGACCTTAGCTACCCACACTGGGCATTTTCCTGCCTTCCTGCACCGGCCTCTCCATCTGAACCATAGGTGCAACTGGTAATGGCTCCTCAGCCCTCCATTCTCCTCTCCCTCTAAGATGCTAACAGAATTACCGCCAACACACATATGTTTTGTAGCACTCTATCATGTAGTCAAATTCCATTTATCATTGTCTTAATTTATACCATTAAGGTGTTCTTCCCTTTAAGGTGGATATGCAATAAAATTTCTACTGTGTTTATTTCAAAACATAGAATTGAACATATGATGTCTGATTTCAGTGCATTCTTTATCCTCCTGGGTCCTCCCTGTGCCTCCCAGACCAGGCCCCTCTCCCAGCTTCAATGCCCACTCCTCACACACATGCATCAGAACATCGCCCTTTGTTGCTGAACTTATTGCTACTTCTCTACCATCAGATCCGTCCTCATTCACTTCTTCTCCCCACCAGTGAAGCTGTCACCATTGGAGACGTCATCATCACACTTTCCACAGGGGTTTGGTGTCTCAGTCTCCTGACCTCCTCACTGGCAATAATTTTTACCTCCAACACTTTTCAGATGCACTTCAGTAACTCCCGTCTGTGGGATGAGACACCAAAGAGCTCCTTCCAAAATTGCCATTTCAATCATATCATTCTCCTCCCTCACCATATTAATTTTCTTCTCACTAATTCAGCACCATCCTCCTAAAATTCCTTTAGCCACTGACCCTCAGTTCATGTTCCTAACAGCTTTTAAACTCCTATGTTCTCAATTCTGTCATTGTCTAAACTGAGCTTAGTGGTGAAGACTTTGATGTGAACTCTGGGTAAATCCACCTTCATCTGGGCAGCTATGGATGGCAAAGCGGGAGTTTCTGAGTCACCCAGAGCATTTGGCAGTGATCACGACACAGTCTGGTCACTGACACGAATTCTCTGACCCTCGGTGAAGAGCCTTCCATTGGCTCATTGCTGTGCACAGGAAATGCTTAGGTCATTAAGTCAGTTTGCTTACATTTAAAGAATCTATCTGCTCACCTGGTATATTATTAAATAACAGAAATGTTTAACCATACAACAACTAAATAATGAAGCTCAAAATACAGGACATGATCACATTTATGTGAAAATATATGTATATTCATTAAGAAAGCAGGCAAATAAACAGAGCTAGATTTACATCTACTGATGCATATGACTGTATATTTTCTCAAATTTTAGAAATTACAAAGTAATATACAGAAGATACTTCTATTTTGATTAAAAAAAGGATGTCTTTCATATACGCCATCAATTTTTACTATAACTTTACAGGAGCCATGACAAATCTGCGTAAGGCTATAAATCAAGTTCTTTTTCCAGTAGCTCTACAAGGTGAGATTGGAGGAAGGACAGAAAGGTGTTACCTAGCCTTGTGTTACATACATCTCTTTCTCACTTATTGCTAAACTAATATGTAAAATATTAGTTTTGAAATTTCTTGCAGGGCATAGGAAATTTTTATTTTATTTTATTTATTCATTTTTGGAGAGAGGAGAAGAGAAGGAGAGAAACATCAGTGTGTGGTTGCCTCTCACATGCCCCGTTCTGGGGACCTGGCCCACAACTCAGGCATGTGCCGTGGCTGGGAGTCAAACTGGCCACCCTTTGGTTTGCAGCCAGTGCTCAATCCACTGAGCTACACCAGCTAGGGCCAGAATCTTTTTTTTAAAAAAAGAGAGTTCTCGGCCATGAAGAAAAGATTTGTGTGCTGTCAGGACAGTGAGGGGGTGGTAAAGGCCAGAGAGACAACTGGTGATTCTCAACAGAAAGAAGCCACATGGAGGGCCAGGTCCCAGTGATCTACTGCACACAATTAATGTTCGCCTGGGGAGGAGGTCCCATGAGCAGTGACAGAGAGCGATGTCACTCTCCACCTTGTGGAGACCAAAGGAACTAGAAGTCTTATCCATCTATTCACACTCTGAGAGTCCTCATCTGGGTGAAGCCTCCTCCTGCCCCACCCTGCCATGGCCACCAGGCTCCTCTGCTGGGTGGCCCTTTGTCTCCTGGGAGTAGGTGAGTCTCCCGAGATTAAGAATCTGCACTTCTAAAAATATTTTCAGTTCTGTTTTCAGTTATGTTACTTATCCTGTTCCCAAACTCTGTCCTCTTCCACAGAGCCCACACATGCTACAGTCACCCAGACACCCAGGCACAAGGTGACAACAAGGGGACAAGTTGTGACTCTGAGTTGTGAACCAATTTCAGGTCATGATGGCCTTTACTGGTACAGACAGACCTCGGTGCAGGGACTGGAGTTTATGATTTACTTTCGAAGTCAAACTATTGCAGACGACACTGGGATGCCCAAGGAGCGATTCTCAGCTCAGATGCCTAATCAGTCATACTCCACTCTGAAGATCCAGCCCACAGAACCCGGGGACTCAGCTGTGTACCTCTGTGCCAGCAGCTTAGCCACAGCACTGCACAGTCACCCCCTCCCTGTGCAGAAACCTCCTGCTTCCCCTTCTCTCTTCAGCCCCCAGGTGTCCTGAATAAAAGACTTCTCTGCTCTGATGTCTCAGAGAGACTTGTGTGGGTTTGGGACGGGACAAGGACAGAAAGGATTAGCTATCAACTTTGAAACCCCTGCGTAGGAAACAATGTAGAAAATGAGCTTCAGGGAATCCTCACACATTGTCTGTGGGCTCAACACTCACCACTCCTGAGAGTATGCCCTAGCCACCCTGATGTTTATGTTCTTGCCTTCCTGCGTTTGCTTCCACCTGAACTGTCGGAGCTCCTGGTAATGGCTCCTCAGCCTTCCAGTGTCCTCTCCGTCAAAGCTGCTACCAGAATTCCGCCCCCATCCCCACACACACCTATTCTAGGGTTCTATCATACAGACAAATTCAACTTGTCATTGTCCTTCTTTTTGTTATTGAGTAGCCCTTAACATCAATATGAAAGCAGAATAAATTTCTACTGTATTTACGCTGAAAGGCATAAGCTGCTTCTATGTTCAATTTAATACATTGTTTGTCCTCCCCATCTTACCTTCTGCTTCTAGAACATTCTCCTCTCGCAGGTTTTCATACCCAGTCCTTCATACACATGGATTAGAACGTTGGCCTTTGTTGCTAAGCTTACTTCTCTACCATCAGATCTGTCCTCGGCCACTTCCTTCCTCACTGCAGATCGTGCCACCACTGGTGCCGTCATTACCATCACATGGACAATGTATACATGGACTTGGCTTCTAGTGTCCTGACCTGCTCACTGTCAATAATATTGCGCCTCCAATGTTTTCCACGTGCACTTCCATGTCTTGACCATGGAGTGAAGAACAAATAAGCTCCTTCCATAATTTCCATTTTATCATTCCACGCTCCTATCTGTTTCTCCGTCCTTTCTTTCTTTAACACAAAATCATCTTCCTATGTTAGAGTCACTGAGCTGCCTCCCTTATCCAACTACTCAGAAATGCTCGTGTCTTATTTCTCACATTGTCTAAACCCCATTAAAGAGTTAACACTATAATGTCAACCCTGGGTAAATCGAACCCTTACTCCCAGGGCATTTGTATAGTTCCCTTCATAATGACCATGGTGGCCAATCAAAATGCTTCTAGGAGAAATTGGGTAAAAGCTGCAGCTCAGCCAGGAATTATTTAGATTCGTGTGTCTGGGAGACGGGGACTGTCTTGAGAGGAGTATGAAGGACGTGAGACTGGAAGTACTGTCTTGGTGCCCAGATTCTGCCGTGCCATTGACACAGTCACACTGAAATGCCCGGGAGACGGTAGACGTGTGTAGCGGCAGAAAATAAAGAATGATTGAAGCACAGGTTGTGTGAGGTGAGTGTTGTTAAAAGTCTTGGAGACTTTGAATGATCCAAACGAATCTCAGAAGAGACATGACCTAGTCCAGTCAATGCCTCTGAAGAGGATGAATATTGACATTTGGGAGGAGGGGTTGTGAGAAACCACAGAGAACTATGAAACTAGTAAGCCAGTCTCCCCCTTGTGCAGCTGAGAGCAACCAGAAGCCCTGCCCCTGCTTTCAGGATCACAACGGCCTCTTCCAAGTGAAGCCTCCTCCTGCCCCACCCTGCCATGGCCACCAGGTCCCTCTGCTGGGTGGCCCTTTGTCTCCTGGGAGTGGGTGAGTCCCCAGAACGAAAGAATCTGCATTTTTAGATATTCCCCATTCTGTGTCCATTTATGTTCCTTATCCTGTTCCCAAACTCTGTCCTCTTCCACAGAGCCCACACATGCTACAGTCACCCAGACACCCAGGCGCCAAGTGACACTGAGGGGACAAGGAGTGACTCTGAGTTGTGAGCCAATTTTAGGCCATAATGTCCTTTACTGGTACAGACAGACCTTGCTGCAGGGGCTGGAGCGTATGATTTACTTTCGTAGTCAGACTATTTTAAATGAGACCGGGATGCCCAAGGAACGATTCTCAGCTCAGATGCCTAATGAATCACTCTCCACTCTGAAGATCCAGCCCACAGAACCCGAGGACTCCGCCGTGTACCTCTGTGCCAGCAGCTTCGTGCCAGCAATTTACCCACAGTGCAGCACAGTCACCCCCTCCCTGTGCAGAAACCTCCTGCTTCCTCTTCTCTCAACAGCCCCCAGGTGTTCTGCGTAAAAGACATCTCTGCTCAGCTGTCACCAAGAGACATGCGTGGGTTTGGGGCATGACAAGGACAGAAAGCAAAAGTTATCAACAGAGAACTTCCTGGGAAGGGAACAGTGTAGGAAATGGGCTTTAGGTTTCCCTCACACACTGTCTGTGGGCTCAGCACTGCACAACTGAGAGACAGACCTTAGTTACCCACACTGGGCATTCTCCTGCCTGCCTGCACCAGCCTCTGCATCTAAACCGTAGGAGGTCCTAGTATGGGCTCCTCAGCTCTCCATTCTCCTCTCCCTCTAAGAAGCTAAGAGAATTTCTCCCCAACACACACATGTTTTCTAGGGTTCTATCACGCAGCCAAATTCTAGTTATCATTGTCTTAATGTACACCATTAAGGTGCTCTGCCCTTTAAGATGGATATGCAATAAAATTTCTTCTGTGTTTATTTCAAAACATAGAATCAAACACATGATGTCCGATTTCAGTGCATTCTTTATCCTCCTGGGTCCTCCCTGCTCCTCCCTGACCAGGCCCCTCTCCCAGCTTCAATGCCCACTCCTCACACACATGCATCAGAACATCGCCCTCTGTTGCTAAACTCATTGCTACTTCTCTACCATCAGCTCCACCCTCATTCACTTCTTCTCCCCACCAGCAAAGCTGTCACCATTGGAGACGTCATCATCACACAGACACTTTCCACAGGGGTTTGGTGTCTCAGTCTCCTGGCCTCCTCACTTGCAATAATTTTCCCCTCCCACACTTTTCTGATGCACTTCAGTAATTCCCGTCTGTGGGATGAGACACCAATGAGCTCCTTCCAAAATTGCCATTTCAATCATCTCATTCTCCTCCCTCATCATATTTGTTTTCTTCTCACTAATTCAGCACCATCCTCTTAAGATTCCTTTAGCCACTGACCCTCAGTTCATGTACTTAACAGCTTTTGAACTCACATGTTCTTAATTCTTTGATTGTCTAAACTGGGTTTACTGTTGGATACTTTAATGTGAATCCTGGGTAAACCCAGGGTTCTTATGGATGGCAAGGTGGGAGTTCCTGCATCACTGAGCGCATTTGGCAGTGGTCAGGACACAGCCTGGTCGCTGACAGGGATGCTCTGATCCTCGGTGAAGAGCCTTCCATTGGTTCGCCGCCCTGCACAGGAAATGCTTAGGTCAATAGGACGCTTTGCTTACATTTAAAGAATCTATTTTCACTGACCTGATGTGTTGGTGTCATTTTATTAAAATCAGAAACTTCATCCCTGCCTGGTGTGACTCAATGGATTGAATGCTGGCCTGTCAACCAAAAAAGGTCAGAGGTTTAATTCCCAGTCAGGTCACATGCCTGTGTTATGACCAGAGCCCCAGGAGAGGGCGCATGAGAGGTAACCACACACTGATGTTTCTCTCTCTTTCCCCTTCCCTTCCCCTGTCTCTAAAAATAAATAAATTAAAATTTTAATTAAAAAAGAAACTTTGTAACCATATAATCACTAAGTTATGAAACTTAATGAATAACTAAATAATGAAGCTCAAAGTAGGATAAAATCCTATTTAAGTGGAAATATATATATGAATAAAGAAAGCAGGCAAATATAGAATTATATCTAGTGATGTATAGGATTGTTTATATATTTTGTCAAATTTTAGAAGTCACATGATAATGCATAGAAGCTCTTTCTACTTTGCTGAAAACAAAAGCATTTGTCTTTCAGGTATGCCTTGTTTAAATAGAAATTTATATGAGCCACAACAAATCTATGAAACATACAGATCAAGTTTTTCCCAGTAATTCAACAAAGTTGGATTGGAGGTAGGAGAGGGGTGATGGTTAGCACTGTGTTATATATAAATTTGTCTCAGTTATTACCATGTTCATTGTAAAGTATTGCTCCCCGGTATTCCTTCAGTGCATATGAGATCTTAAAAAACAGAAAAGAAAAATTCACTATAAACAAAACATGTGTGAGTAAGAGCAGTGAGGGGTGGTGAAGACCAGAAACATGAGCGCTGTTTCTCACCAGAAAGAGCCCTGGTGCAGGGCCACATCCCAGGTCACTTATGACTGTCATATGTGACAGTTGTATCTGGACAGATTTGGCGTTCACCTTTGGGAGGCCGTCCCATGAGCAATGACAGAGAGCGATGTCACTCTCTGCCTTGTGGAGTCCAGAGAAACCAGAAGCCCTGCCCCTTGGTTCATGTTCACAGGGGCCTCATCTGGGAGAAGCCTCCTCCTGCCCCACCCTGCCATGGCCACCAGGCTCCTCTCCTGGGTGGCCCTTTGTCTCCTGGGAGTAGGTGAGTCCCCAGAAATTAAGAATCTGCATTTCATTGATATTCTCAGTTCAGTTTCCATTTATGTTCCTTATCTGGTTCCTAAACTCTGTCCTCTTCCACAGAGCCCACACATGCTGGTGTCACCCAGACGCCCAGGCACAAGGTAACCAAGAGGGGACAAGTTGTGACTCTGAGTTGTGAGCCAGTTTCAGGCCATGACTACCTTTACTGGTACAGACAGACCTCAGTGGAAGGCATAAAGTTCCTGACTTCCTTCGGCAGTACAATACTTCTGGACAAGACGGGGCTGCCCAATGAGCGATTCTCAGCTCAGATGCCTAATAGGTCGCTCTCCACTCTGAAGATCCAGCCCACAGAACCCGGGGACTCGGCCGTGTACCTCTGTGCCAGCAGCTCAGCCACAGCGCTGCACAGTTGCCCCCTCCCTGTGCAGAAACCTCCTGCTTCCCCTTCTCTCATTGGCCTCCAGGTGCCCTGAGCAAAAGTTTCTTTGTTCAGCTACCACCAAGAGACATGCGTGGTTTTGGAGCATGACAAGGCCACGAAAGAAAAGGTATCAAGAGGCAAAACCCTGTGTGAGAAAAAAGGTACGAAATGGGATGTAGCAAATCCTCATACATTGAGGGCTCAAAACTCCCCACACCTGAGAGACAGACCATAATTAACCTCACCGTTCATTTTCCTGCCCTCCTACATTAGCTTCTGTCTGAATGTGAGGAGGTCTCGGTAAGGGTTCCTCAGCCCTCCATTCTCCTCTATCTCTAAACTGTGAAGAGAATTCTCCCCCGCACACACACAGAATATCTAGGGTTCTATCATGTAGCCAAATTCCATTTATCATTGTCTTAATTTGCGCCATTAAGGTGCACTGCCATTTAAGATGAAATACAATAAAATTTCTACTGTGTTTATGTCAAAACATAGAATCAAACATGTGATGTCCAAATTCAGTCCCTTGTTTATCCTCGTGGGTCCTCCCTGCTCCTCCCTGACCAGGCCCCTCTCCCAGCTTCAAGGCCCACTCCTCACACACATGCATCAGAACATTGCCCTCTGTTGCTGAACTTATTGCTACTTCCCTACTCTCAGATCCGTCCTCATTCACTTCTTCTCCCCACCAGTGAAGCTGTCACCATTGGAGATGTCGCCATCACACAGACACTTTTTACAGGGGTTTGGTGTCTCAGTCTCCTGGCCTCCTCACTTGCAATAATTTTTACCTCCAACAGTTTACAGATGCACTTCAGTAATTCCCGTCTGTGGAATGAGACACCAATGAGCTCCTTCCAAAACTTCCATTTCAATCATCTCATTCTCCTACCTCTTCATATTTCTTTCCTTCTCACTAATTCAGCACCATCCTCCTAAGATTCCTGTAGCCACTGACCCTCAGTTCATGCACTTAGCAGCTTTTAAACTCCTATGTTCTTAATTCTCACATTGTCTAAACTGGGTTCAAGGTTAAGACCACAGTATGAACCCTGACAAATCCAGCTCCCTCTGGGCAGCCCTGGATGGCAAAGCAGGATTCCTCAGTCCACAGAGAGCATTTGGCAGTGATCACACACAGCCTGGTCACTGGCAGGAATTCTTGATCTTCACTGAAGAGCCTTCCATTGGTTCACTGCTGTGCACTGGAAATGCGTAGGACAATAGGACACATTGCTTATATTTAAAGAATCCATTTCTGCTCACCTGTCTGTTAGTGTCTTTTTATTAAATAACAGAAACTTTATAACCATACAATAATTAAATAATGAGGCACAAAATATAGGATATGATACCATTAATGTGAAAATGTATCAATATGAATAAAGAAAGCAGGCAAATAAGTAGCGCTTGATTTACATCTACTGATGTATAGACTGTTTATTTTCTCAAATTTTAGAAATTATAAAACAATATATAGAAGATACTTCTACTTTGATTTAAAAAAGGATATGTCTTTCATATATGCCATCAATTTTCACTGTAACTTTACAGGAGCCGTGACAAATCTATGTAAGATTATAAATCAAGTTCTTTTTCCAGTAGCTCTGCAAGTTGGATTGGAGGAGGGACAGAAAGGTGTTCCCTAGCCTTGTGTTACATACGTCTCTTTCTCACTTATTGCTGAAGTAACTTGTAAAGTAATCCTTTTGAAGTTTCTTGCAGGGCATAGGGTATCTTTTTTTAAAGAAAGGGAATTCTCAGCCATGAACAAAATAATTGTGTGAATTCAGCACAGTGATGGGTGGTAAAGGCCAGAGAGATGACCAGTGATTCTCACCAGAAAGAGCCCTGGTGCAGGGCCACATCCCAGGTCACATGTGACTGTCCCAGTGATCTGCTGCACGGCATTGATGTTCACCTTTGGGAGGCCATCCCATGAGCAGTGACAGAGAGTGATGTCACTCTCCACCTTGTGCAGCCCAGAGGAACCAGAAGCCCTGCCCCTGTGTTCACACTCACAAGGTCCTCGTCTGGGTGAAGCCTCCTCCTGCCCCACCCTGCCATGGCCACCAGGCTCCTCTGCTGGGTGGCCCTTTGTCTCCTGGGAGTAGGTGAGTCCCCAGAAATGAGGAATCTGCATTTCGTTGATATTCCCAGTTCAGTTTCCATTTATGTTCCTTATCTGGTTCCTAAACTCTGTCCTCTTCCACAGAGCCCACACATGCTGGAGTCACCCAGACACCCAGGCGCAAGGTAACCAAGAGCGGACAAGGAGTGACTCTGAGTTGTGAGCCAATTTCAGGTCATGATGGCCTTTACTGGTACAGACAGACCTCAGTGGAAGGCATAAAGTTTATGATTTCCTTCAACTATGCAAAACCTCTGGACAAGACAGGGCTGCCCAATGAGCGATTCTCAGCTCAGATGCCTAATCGGTCGCTCTCCACTCTGAAGATCCAGCCCACAGAACCCGAGGACTCAGCCGTGTACCTCTGTGCCAGCAGCTCAGCCACCACAGCGCTGCACAGTCACCCCCTCCCTGTGCAGAAACCTCCTGCTTCCCCTTCTCTCATCAGCCCCCAGGTGTCCTGCGCAAAAGACTTCTCTACTCCGCTTGCACCTAGAACATGAGTGGATGTGGGGCATGACTAGGGCGGAAAGGAAAGCGTATCAACAGAGAAACCTCAGCAGAGGAAACAATGTGGGAATAGGCTTTAGGTTTTCCTCACACATTGTTGTGGGCTCAGCACTCTCCCATCTGAGAGAGAGACCTTAGCTACCCACACTGTGCAGGTTTCTGTCTCCCTGCACCGGCCTCTCCATCCAAACCGTGGGAGCTTCTGGTAAGGGCTCCTCAGCCCTCCATTCCCCTCTCCTTCTAATCTAACAGAATGCCCCAATGACTATACACACACACACACACACACTCACACACACACACACACACTCGCTCTCTCTCTCTAGAGTCTGTCTTATAGCCAAATTCCACTTGTCATTGTCCTTTTGTCATTCAGGGATGCTGATCTTCAAGTTGGAATTAGAATAAAATTCCTACTGTGAATGCCAAGAGACATATTCTGCTCCTCTGTTCAATTTCAGTGCCTTCTTCTTCCTCCCAATCCTGCCTAGTGCTTCTAGAACATTCTCCTCTCCCTGGCTTTAATACCCAGCTCCCGAGAACATGGATTAGAGTAATCCATGTTGCCCTGAATTCTTTCCATGACGTCTGTCCTCATTCACTTCCCTCCCCACTCTGGAATGATCCTGCCACCACTGGTGATGTGGTTATCATGTGGACAATTTACACATGGGTTTGGCTTTGAGGTTTCCTGACCTCCTCATTTTCAATAATATTTTGCCTCCAATCTTTTCTAAGAATATCATCAATTCTAGACCATGGAGTGAACAACAAATAATCTGCTTCCAAAATGTCCATTTCATCATTCCATACTCCTATCTCTCTCTCTCCTTTCTTTCTTTAATGCAAAATCTCCTTTCTATGATTCTTATAGTCACTGAACTTCAGCCCATATACCCAACTGCTTTAAAACTCTCTTGTCTTATTTCTCACATCATCTAAACCAGGTTCAAGGGCTAGTGCTATAAAATCAACCCTGGTTAAATCCAACCCTCCTTTCCCAGGGCATCTGTTTATGGACCTTCATAATCACCATTGAGTCTAATCTAAATTCTCCTTGGAGGGACTGGGGAAAAGCTCCAGCTCAGCCCAAAATTCTTTAGATTGTGTGTCTGGGAGTCAGGGAGTGCGTCGAGGGGAGTATGAAGGACGTGAGACTGGAGTGTGTTTCGGGGCCCAGAATCCGCAGTGCCATCGGCACATCACACTGGAGTGCCCAGGAGAGGTGGGCATGTACTGCAGCACACAACAAGGGACGAGGAAGCCCAGGTTGTGTGAGGCGGCTGTTGTTAAAAGTCCTGGAGACTTTGAAAGGTCCAACCACGTTCCAGATGAGACGTAACCTATTGCATTCATCTTCTGCAGGGGAATACCATTCAGCTTCAGGAAGAGGCCCTATGACAAATGACAAAGAACTATGTCACTACAAGCCACACTCCACCTCCTGGAGCTTAGAAGAACTAGAAGCCCTGCCCCTTTCTTCAGGCTTAGAAGGGCCTCATCTGGGTGAAGCCTCCTCCTGCCCCACCCTGCCATGGCTACCAGGCTCCTCTGCTGGGTGGCCCTTTGTCTCCTGGGCATAGATGAGTCCCCAGAAATGAAGATTCTGCATATTTTTAATATTCCCAGTTCTCCTTTCATTCATATCCCTTATCCCATTCCCAAATTCTGTCTCTTCCACAGAGCCCACACATGCTAAAGTCACCCAGACACCTAGGAACAAGGTGACAAAGAGGGGACAAGGAGTGACTCTGAGTTGTGAGCCAATTTCTGTCCATAAACGCATTTACTGGTACAGACAGACCCCAGTGAAGGGACTGGAATTAGCACTTTACTTCCAAAACCAATTTCCCATAGAGGGCGCAGGGATTCCCAATGAGCGATTCTCAGCTCAGATGCCTAATGGGTCACTCTCCACTCTGAAGATCCAGCCCACAGAACCCGGGGACTCTGCCAGGTACCTCTGTGCCAGCAGCTCAGCCACAGCGCTGCACAGTCGCCCCCTCCCTGTGCAGAAACCTCCTGCTTCCCCTTTCTCCTCAGCCCCAGGAGCTGTGAGCAAAAGTCTTCTCTGCTCTGCTCTCACCAGGAGACATGACAAGGACAGAAAGGATTAGGTATCAGCAGGATAACTTGAGTAGAAAACAAGATAGGAAATGGGCTTCAAAAATTCTCAACATATTGTCTGTGGTGTGAGAACTCACCACACCAGACAAAAAGCCCTGGTTACCCCAGCAGTGCAGGTCTCCACCTTCCTGCCCCAGTCTCTCCATCTGAACCATAGGAGCTCCTGGTAATTGCTCCTCACACCCCCGTTCTCATATCAATGTAAGCTGTTAACAGAACAATTCCCTTACACACAGGATTTTCTTAAATGACTTTATTTATTTATTTTTTAGAGAGGGGGAAAGGAGGAAGAAAGAGAATGAGAGAAACACCCATGTGAAGGAAGCATCGATTGGCTGCCTCTCGTACACAACCCAAGCAGGGACCAAACCCACAGCCCTGGCATGGGCCCTGACCAGGGATCCAACAGGCAACTTTCACTTTGCATGATGACACGCCAGCCCACTGAGTCACACCGGTCAGGGCCCAAACAGGCTTTTTCAATACTTTCATATGACCAAATTGCGCTATCATTGTCTTAGTTTTTTGCCACTGATATGCTTTGCCTTTTAAGATGCAAATGCTATAAAATGCTGACCATATTCTTGTCACAACATAGAATCAAACATTTTATGTCTGATTTCAGTGCATTTTTTACCCTCTTGGATCCTCCCTGCGCCTTCCAGACCAGTCCCCTCTCCCAGCTTCAATGCCCACTCCTCACACACATGCATCAGAACATCGCCCTCTGTTGTTGAACTCATTGCTGCTTCTCTACCGTCAGATCCGTCCTCATTCATGTCTTCTCCCCACCAGTGAAGCTGTCACCATTGGAGATGTCACCATCACAAGGACACTTTCTACAGGGGTTTGATGTCTCAGTCTCCTGGCCTCCTCACTTGCAATAATTTCTACCTTCCATCTTTTTCAAGTGCAGTTCAGTAATTCCAGATCATGGAATGAGACACCAATGAGCTCCTTCCAAAGTTGCCATTTCGATCATCTCATTCTCCTACCTCTTCATGTTGGTTTTCTTCTCACTAATTCGGCACCATCCTCCTAAGATTCCTTTAGCCACTGACCCTCAGTTCATGTACTTAACAGCTTTTAAACTCATATGTTCATAATTTCCCCATTGTCTAAACCAGGCGTACTGTTGGATACTTTAATGTCAACCGTAGGTAAGCCCTTCTTCCTCTGGGCACCTATGGACAACAAGGTGGGAGTTCCTGAGCCACTGAGAGTATTCGGCAGTGATCACAACACAGCCTGGTCGCTGACAGGGATGCTCTGATCCTCACTGAAGAGCCTTTCATTGGTTCGCCGCCCTGCACAGGAAATACTTAGGTCAATAGGATGCTTTGCTTACATTTAAAGAGTCTATTTTCACTGACCTGGTGTGTTGGTGTTATTTTATTAAAATCAGAGTCTTCAGCCTTTCCTGGGGTGTCTCAGTGCTTGAATGTGGACCTGTGATCCAGAGTGGCCGCTTTTATTCTCAGTCCCGTCACAACCTGGGTTATTGCCAGGACCCCAGTAGGGGGCGCATGAGAGGCAACCACATATTGATGTTTCTCTCTCTTTCTGCTTCCCTTCCCCGTCTCTAAAAATAAATAAATTAAAATTTTAATTGCAAAAGAAACTTTGTAATGTACAATTAATAAATAATGAAGCTCATACAATAACTTAATAATGAAGCTCAAATTAGGATATGATCCCATTCATGTGAAAATGTATATATGAATAAAAAAAAGCAGGCAAATACATAGATATAGATTTATATCTGCTGACGCATAGGACTATTTGTATCTTTTCTCAAATTTTAGAAATTACATGATAATGCATAGAAGCTCTTTCTACTTTGCTAAAAACAAAAGTGTATGTCTTTCAGGTATGCCTTGTTTTGCTATAAATTTATATGAGCCAGGACAAATCTATGAAACATAAAGATCAAGTTTTCCCCAGTAATTCAACAAAGTGAAACTGGAGAAGGGGTGATGCTTAGTGCTGTGTTATATACAAATTTGTCTCACTTATTACCAAATTCTTTGGTAAAGTATTATTCCCCAGTATTTTTTCAGTGCAATTAGAGATCTTTTAAAAATGAAAAAAAAAAAAACCAAAGGAGAATTCTCAGCTACAAAGAAAGAGATGTACAAAGTCAGAGCAGTGAGGGGTGGTAAGGGCCAGAAGACGATCAGTGTTTCTCACCAGAAAGAGTCCAGGTGTAGGGCCAGGTCTCAGGACTCGTGAGACCAACCCAGTGACCTGCTGCACAGAATTCGTGTTCGCCTGTGGGAGGCGGTTCTTTGTGCAATGACAGGGAGCGATGTCACTCTCCACCTTGTGCAGCCCAGAGGAACCAGAAGTCATGCCCCTGTGTTCAGGCTCACAACAGCCTCATCTGGGTGAAGCCTCCTCCTGCCCCACCCTGCCATGGCCACCAGCCTCCTCTGCTGGGTGGCCCTTTGTCTCCTGGGAGTAGGTGAGTCCCCAGAAATTAAGAATCTGCATTTTTTTATAATCACAGTTCTGTTCCCATTTATGTTCCTTATCCTGTTACCAAACTCTATCCCCTTCCACAGAGCCCACAGATGCTGGAGTCACCCAGACACCCAGGCACAAGATGACACAAAGGGGACAAGACGTAACCTTGAGTTGTGAGCCAATTTCAGGCCATAACGACCTTTACTGGTACAGACAGACCTCAGTGGAAGGCATAAAGTTTCTGACTTCCTTCAGCTATGCAAAACCTCTGGATGAGACAGGCCTGCCCAAGGAGCGATTCTCAGCTCAGATGCCTAATAGGTCGCTCTCCACTCTGAAGATCCAGCCCACAGAACCAGGGGACTCAGCCGTGTACCTCTGTGCCAGCAGCTCAGCCACAGCGCTGCACAGTCACCCCCTCCCTGTGCAGAAACCTCCTGCTTCCCCTTCTCTCAACAGCCCCCAGGTGTTCTGCATAAAAGACATCTCTGCTCAGCTGTCACCAAGAGACATGTGTGGGTTTGGGGCATGACAAGGGCAGAAAGCAAAAGGTATCAACAGAGAAATTCCTGGGAAGGGAACAGTGTAGGACATGGGCTTTAGGTTTTCCTCACACACTGTCTGTGAGCTCAACACTCTGCACACCTGAGAGACAGACCTTAGTTACCCACACTGTGCATGCTCCTGGCTTCCTGCACTGGCCTTTCCATCTGAATCATAGGAGCTCCTGGTAGGGGCTCGTCAGCCATCTGTTCTCCTCCCCTTCTAAGCTGATAACAGAATCCCTCCATGACTACACACACACACACACACATGTTTTCTAGAGTCTGTCTTATAGCCAAATTCCACTTGTCATTGTTCATTTTGTCATCCAGGGGCCCTGATCTTCAACTTGGAAATAGAATAAAATTGCAACTTTGATATCAAGAGTTGGAATCTGCTTCTCTGTCCCATTTCAGTGCATTCTTGGTCCTCCAAATCCTACCTACTTATTCTAGAACATTCCCCTCTCCCTGGCTTTAATACACAGCTCCTCACACAGGTGAATTAGAATACTGCCTTTTGTATTGCCCTGACTTCTCTACCCTCAGACCTGTCCTCATTCACTTCCTCCTCACTACTGATCCTGCCACCAAGGGGGACGTCATCAGCCTGTGGACAATTTATACACAGGTTTGGCTTCTCAGTTTCCTGATCTCTTCAGTTCAGTAATATTTTGCCTCCAGTCCTATCCAGGAGCACTTCCAAGTCTAGACCATGGAGTGAACAAAGATAATCTCCTTCCAAAATGTCCATTTCACATCCCATGCTCCTATGTCTTTCTCCTTTCTTAAATGCAAAATCCACTCCCCAGGATTCTTATAGTCACTGAACTTCAGTCCATATTCCCAGCTGCTTTGAAACTCTCATGTCTTATTTCTCACAATATCTAAACCAGGTACTAGGATTAGTTCTATAAAGTCAACGCTGCTTGACTCCAACCCTCTTCCCCAGGGCATCTGTTTCTGTCCTTTGATAATCAC
>CM052549.1:76409202-76431876 GCA_028533065.1 Trachops cirrhosus
TAGGTGAGTCCCCAGAAATGAAGAATCTGCATTTTTTTATAATCACAGTTCTGTTCCCATTTATGTTCCTTATCCTGTTCCCAAACTCTGTCCTCTTCCACAGAGCCCACACAAGCTGGAGTCACCCAGACACCCAGGCACAAGGTGACAAAGAGGGGACAAGCAGTGACTATGAATTGTGAGCCAATTTCAGGCCATGATACCCTTTACTGGTACAGACAGACCTCAGTGGAAGGCATAAAGTTTCTGATTTACTTCCTCAATCAACGTCCTCTGGACAAGACAGGGCTGCCTAATGAGCGATTCTCAGCTCAGATGCCTAATAGGTCGCTCTCCACTCTGAAGATCCAGCCCACAGAACCCGGGGACTCAGCCGTGTACCTCTGTGCCAGCAGCTTAGCCACAGCGCTGCACAGTCGCCCCCTCCCTGTGCAGAAACCTCCTGCTTCCCCTTCTCGCATCAGCCCCCAGATGTTCTTTTTCTCTGCTGTCACCAAGAGACATGCATGGGTTTGGGGCATGACAAGGACAGAAAGGATAAGGTATCAAGAGAAAAAAATGTCTCATAGGAAACAATGTACGAAATGGGTTTTAGGGGATTGTGATACACTGTGGGCTCAAAAGTAACCATACTGAGAGATAGACCTTAATTATTCTCACTGTTATTTTCTGCCTTCCTACTAGATTCCATCTAAATGGTAGATGCTCCTGGTAATGGCTCCTCAGACTTCCATTCTCCAATCCCTCTCAGCTGTTAAGAGATTTTTCCCCCGCCCACACGTTTTCTAGGGTTGTATCATGTAGCCAAATTCCACTTATCATTGTGCTAATTTACTCCATTAAGGTGCTCTGCCCTTTAAGATGGAAATGCAATAGAATTTCTACTGAGTTTATGTCACAACACAGAATTGAATCGGACACATGATGTCTGATTTCAGCACATTTTTTACCCTCCTGGGTCCTCCCTGCTCCTCCCAGACCAGGCCCCTCTCCCCAGCTTCAATGCCCACTCCTCACACACATGCATCAGAACATCGCCCTCTGTTGCTGAACTTACTGCTACTTCCCTCTCAGATCTGTCCTCATTCACTTCTTCTCCCCACCAGTGAAGCTGTCACCATTGGAGACGTCACAATCACACAGACACTTTCTACAGGGGTTTGGTGTCTCAGTTTCCTGGCCTCCTCACTTGCAATAACTTTTACCTCCAGCACTTTGCAGATACACTTCAGTAATTCCCATCTGTGGGATGAGACACCAATGAGCTCCTTCCAAAATTGTCATTTCAATTATCTCCTTCTCTTGCCTCATCCTATTGGTTTTCTTCTCACTAAATCAGCACCATCCTCCTAAGATTCTTTTAGCCACTGACCCTCAGTTCCTGTACCTAACAGTTTTAAACTCACATGTTCTTAATTCTCACATTGTCTAAACCAGATCCAAGGTTAGAGACTAGCGTATCAAACCTGGGACACCCATCTTGTCACCTGTGTAAGGCCAAGCAGGAGTTCCTCAGTCACCCAGAGCATTTGGCCGTGATCACCACACACCCTGGTCACTGACAGGAATTCTCTGATCCTCACTGAAGAGAATTCCATTGATGTGCCGCTGTGCACAGGAGATGCGTGGATCAGTAGACCATTTTGCTGACATTTAAGGATCTATTTCTACAGACTTGGTGTTTTGGTGTTTTTTTTATCATATATAAGAAACCATATAACCATAACTAACTAAATAATGAAGCTCAAAATATAGGATATGATTTCATTTATGTGAAAATACATCTATATGAATAAAGAAAGCAGGCAAATAGTAATAGATGTGCATCTACTGATGTATACAAATGTGTATATATTTTGTCAAATTTTAGAAATTACAAGATAATGTATAGAAGCTGCTTCTACACTGATTAAAAGAATATATCTTTTATATATGCCCTGTTTTGCTAAAATTTATGTGAGCAAGGATAAATCTATCAAAAATTATAGATCAAGTTCTTCTTGTGATATGTGAGAAGTGGGGTTGGAGGAAGGACAGAGAGGTGTTACCTAGCCTCCTGTTCTATACAAGCCTTTGTCACTTATTGCTGGGGGGACTTATAAAATATTACCTCGGAAATTCTTGCAGAACATAAGGAATCTTTTTTTTAAACAAAGTGGAATTCTCAGCCATGAAGTAAAGAGATGTGAGAAGTGAGGGATCGTACAGGCCAGGAAAGCGCCCGGTGTTTCTCACCAGAAAGAGCACTGGTGCAGGTCCAAATCCCAGGACACATGTGACCATCAGTGACATCTGTGCAGAATTGATTTTCCCATTTTCAAGGAGGTCCCTTGAGCAGTGACAGAGAGGGATGTCACTCCCCACCCTGTGGAGCCCAGAGGAACCAGAAGCCCTGCCCCTGTGTTCAGGCTCACAACAGCCTCATCTGGGTGAGGCCTCCTCTTGCCCCACCCTGCCATGGCCACCAGGCTCCTCTGCTGGGTGGCCCTTTGTCTCCTGGGAGTAGGTGAGTCCCCAGAAATGAAGATTCTGCATGCTTTTTATAGTCCCAGTTCTGTTTCCATTTATGTCTCTTAATCTGTTCCCAAACTCTGTCCTCTTCCACAGAACCCACACAAGCTGGAGTAACCCAGACACCCAGGCACAAGGTGACAGCGAGGGGACAAGGAGTGACTATGAGTTGTGAGCCAATTTCAGGCCATGACTACCTTTACTGGTACAGACAGACCTCAGTGGAAGGCATAAAGTTTCTGATTTATTTCGGTGATACCAAACCTCTGGTTGACACAGGGATGCCAAAAGAGCGATTCTCAGCTCAGATGCCTAATCGGTCATTCTCCACTCTGAAGATCCAGCCCACAGAACCCGAGGACTCTGCCTTGTACCTCTGTGCCAGCAGCTTAGCCACAGCGCTGCACAGTCACCCCCTCCCTGTGCAGAAACCTCCTGCTTCCCCTTCTCGCATCAGCCCCCAGATGTTCTTTTTCTCTGCTGTCACCAAGAGACATGCATGGGTTTGGGGCATGACAAGGACAGAAAGGATAAGGTATCAAAAGAAAAAATGTCTCGTAGGAAACAGTGTACGAAATGGGCTTTAGGTTTCCCCCACACACTGTCTGTGGGCTCAGCACTCTGCACACCTGAGACAGACCTTAGCTACCCATACTGTGCATGCTCCTGCCTTCCTGCACCGGCCTCTGCATCTGAACCGTAGGAGCTCCTGCTAGTGCCTGCTCAGCCCTCCATTCTTCTCTTTCTCTAAGGGGCTAACAGAACTCACCATGTCCCTGCACACACATTTTCTAGGGTTGTATCATGTAGCCCAATTGCATTTACCATTGTCTTAATTTGCGCCATTAAGGTGCTCTGCCCTTTAAGGTGGACATGCAATAAAATTTCTACTGTGTTTATGTCAAAACATAGAATCAAACATATAATGTCCAAAATCAATCCTTTGTTTATCCTTGTGGGTCCTCCCTGCTTCTCCCTGACCAGGCCCCTCTTCTCGTCTTCAATGACCACTCCTCACACACATGCTTCAGAGCATTGCCCTTTGTTGCTGAACGTATTGCTACTTCTCTACCGTCAGATCCGTCCTCATTCACTTCTTCTCCCCACCAGTGAAGCTGTCACCATTGGAGACGTCATCATCACACAGACACAAACACCCTGTAGACCATTTCTACAAGGGTTTGGTGTCTCAGTCTTCTGGCCTCCTCACTCGCAATAATTTTTACCTCCAGCACTTTGCAGATGCACTTCAGTAATTCCCGTCTGTGGGATGAGACACCAATGAGCTCCTTCCAAAATTGCCACTGCAATCTTCTCATTCTTCTACCTCTTCATATTTGTTTTCTTCTCACTAATTCAGCACCATCCTCCTAACATTCTTTTAGCCACTGACCCTCAGTTCATGTGCCTAACAGCTTTTAAACTCCTATGTTCTTAATTCTCACATTGTCTAAACCAGATTCAAGGTTTAAAACCACGCTATCGACCGTGACAAATCCAGTTCCCTCTGGGTAGCCCTGGATAGCAAAGTGGGGGTTTCTGAGTCACTGAGAGCATTTGGCAGTGATCAGGACACAGTCTGGTCACTGATAGGAATTCTCTGATCCTCAGTGAAGAGCCTTTGGTTCGCCGCAGTGCGCAAGAAATGCATAGATCAATAGGACACTTTGCTGACATTTAAAGGATCTATTTCCACTGACCAGGTGTTCTGGTGTCATTTTATTAAAATCAGAAACTTCGTCCCTGGCTGGTGTGGCTCAGTGGATTGAGTGTAGGCCTGGGAACCAAAGGATGACAGGTTCCATTCCCAGTCTGGGCACATGCCTGTGTTATGTATGACCAGTTCCCCAGTAGAGGGCGTGTGAGAGGCAACCACACACTGCTGTTTTCTTCCTTCTCTTCCTCTCTCTCTAAAAATAAATAAATGAATTATTTTTTTAAAAGAAACTTTGTAACCATCCAATCAGTAATTAATAAAGCTCATACAATAACTTAATAATAAAACTCAAATTAGGATATGATCCCATTCATGTGAAAAAATATATATGAATAAAGAAAGAAAGCAAATAAACAGATATATATTTTTATCTACTGGCTCATAAGACTGTTTATATATTTTGTTAAATTTTACAAATTACATGATAATGCATAGAAGCTCTTTCTACTTTGCTAAAAACAAAAGCACATATCTTTCATGTACGCCTTGTTTTACTATAAATTTATATGAGCCAGGACAAATCCAAGAAACATACAGATCAAATTTTTCCCCATAATTCAACACAGTGGGACTGGGAGTAGACGAGGTGTGATGCTTAGTGCTGTGTTATATACAAATTTGTCTCACTTATTACCAAATTCTTTGGTAAAGTATTATTCCCCAGTATTTTTTCAGTGCATTAGACATCTTTACAAAATGAAAACAAAGGAGAATTCTCAGCTATAAAGAAAGAGATGTACAAAGTCAGAGCAGTGAGGGGTGGTAAAGGCCAGAAGACGATCGGTGTTTCTCACCAGAAAGAGTCCCGGTGCAGGGCCAGGCCCCAGGACTCGTGAGACCAACCCAGTGATCTGCTGCACGGGACTGATGTTCGCCTGTGGGAGGCGGTTCTTTGTGCAATGACAGGGAGCGATGTCACTCTCCACCTTGTGCAGCCCAGAGGAACCAGAAGTCATGCCCCTGTGTTCAGGCTCACAACAGCCTCATCTGGGTGAAGCCTCTTCCTGCCCCACCCTGCCATGGCCACCAGGCTCCTCTGCTGGGTGGCCCTTTGTCTCCTGGGACTAGGTGAGTCCCCAGAAATTAAGAATCTGCATTTTTTTAATAGCCCCAGTTCTGTTTCCATTTGTGTTCCTTATCCTGTTCCCAAACTCTGTCCTCTTCCACAGAGCCCACACATGCTGGAGTCACCCAGACACCCAGGCACAAGGTGACAAAGAGGGGACAAGGAGTGACTCTGAGTTGTGAGCCAATTTCAGGCCACCCTGCCCTTTACTGGTACAGACAGACCTCAGTGGAAGGCATAAAGTTTATGATTTACTTCAACAGTCAAAGTCCCGTGGACGACACAGGGATGCCCAAGGAGCGATTCTCAGCTCAGATGCCTAATGGGTCGCTCTCCACTCTGAAGATCCAGCCCACAGAACCCGGGGACTCAGGCGTGTACCTCTGTGCCAGCAGCTCAGCCACAGCGCTGCACAGTCGCCCCCTCCCTGTGCAGAAACCTCCTGCTTCCCCTCTAGCCCCATCCGTCCTCAGCTGGCTTTCTGGGGCTCCCTGTGGTCAGAGCACAGGCAGGGGTTTGTTCCCCACCTCTCAGTAGGGAAGCCAAGGACTGAATCCACTTACTGTATCACATTAGGAAACTTCTAGAAACAAAGGCAGTCGGGGCTGGTTCCTGGCATTCCTCACAAATTTGCACAGAGCGTGGCTGAGTCCAAGGCAGAAGGTGAATATATCCATGGGGCTTTCGAGTGACGAAGCAGCTTAACCCTGTTCAGCTGCTGCACTCGGATCATTATCTCGGCGACTGTCTCAGGTAGTCATCAGTGGTCCCCGCTGCCTTTGCCCGCACCATGGCAATGGTGAAGTGGGACTACGGTCACATCCTCAGATCTGCTCAGCCCTTTCCGCTTTCTTCTAACTCTTCCGTGATTGTCTTTCTAATTGTCACAAGACACCTTTTCCACATTTTCGGAAGTCCCCTTTCCTTCACTTATCAGTTAAAAATAGAGGTAGATTCACAGGAAGTTACAAAGGAGAATGAAAGCTTCCAGTGTTCCCTTCATCCTGTCCCCACCGATGGTTACATCTTCCACAATTATCCTCAAATATCAAGACCAGGGAATTGAGCTTGTCGCCAAGTGCAAGCAGTTCTTAGTCATTTTTATTCACGTACGAAGATGCAATCAAGATACAGAGCTAGCGAGGCACCAGTATGCCCGACCACACACGCACACACCCACACACACACCGTCCCTGACCCCCGGGAAGCACCAATCAGTTCTCCATATCTGTGATGTCATTTTGAGAATGTTTTATACATGACCTCATACAGTAGGTGGTCTTTTTTGAGACTGGCTCTTTTCACTCACACATTGCCCTTGAGATTCGTCTGAGTCATTACATTTATCAGTAATTCTTTTTTTTATTTTATTGCTGAAAAGCACTCCACAGCATGGATGCACCAAAGCCTGTGTAGCCACTCACCTGTGGTAGGGACATTTTGTTTGTCTCCAAGTTTTGACTATTACAAGTTAAGTGGCTACGTACGAACTTTTGTGTGCAGAGTTCTGTGTGGATATAAATTCTTATTCCTCTGGGGTCAATTTATGCCCCGGAGTGAGACTGAGATTGCTGGGTTGTATGGGAAGCATATTTTTCTTTTTCAAGGACACTACCCAATTATTTTCCAGCGTGGCTGCACCATACTTTGTTTATGGTTTACTCTGTTATAGTTGTTCCCACTTTTTTCTCCCCATTCCCACCTCCACCCAGCCCCACCCCCTCCCCTCCCTCAGTCAGTCCCCGCATCGTTGTCTGTGTCCATGCGTCATATGCATAATTTCACTTACATGTAACATCACACTTTATTATCTCCAAAACACACATGCAGATTATTGCAATAATAGAAATGTGGTAGACCCAGATGCACTTTTCTGTGGGCGTTTTTGATCTCTTTGTAAATATCTGAGTCCTTTCACTCCCTTATCTAATGGGGCTCTGCCTGCACACCGTGTCCCCTGTCCTAGGATGCTGCCCGGTCCATCAGAACAGCATCCCAGGTACATCTTAATTAAATCACGTAACTGAACCAAAACATGTATTGGTCATCTATTAAGTTACAGGGACATTTCAAGGCCTTACATTTTATTCTGAGAGGATGAAGACATATCGACCTGGGAAGGAAATTACACTGTTTACTGTGGCAGCTTCTTCATGAACATACAGGAGGATGGTCCCTATTTAAATGCAGAAACAGGTCCATGTTGTTGGCACTGGTTCTTCATCACCCCTCAAGAGACAAACTTGAGAGAAACTTCGCTCTTTCTGCTACGCTTCTTCTTCCCTAGAGGGCGCTCTTGAGACTACAGGTGGTGGTGACCATGGTGATGTCATTGCAGAACGCATCTTCCAGGGCCAAGGGGACACGGATTTGGTTTCATTTTTGCTCATACTTACCCGTCCCGTCATCTGGAAAGGTTCTTATTTCTATCTGGATCCTGCCATGGTTTGCAGGCTTCTCCTCTTGGTGTCCCTTTGTCTCCTGGGAGCAAGTGAGTCCTTCCATGTGGGAATGTCTCCACCTGGCCTTTGCCCAAGACACGCTTGCCATGTATCCTGTGTTCTCGCCTTTTCCCACAGGAGCCGTCTCCACCGGAGTCACTCAGTTCCCCAGCCACAGGGTCATAGAGAAGGAACAGGCCGTGACTCTGAGATGTGACCCGATTTCTGGACATGAGACTCTTCTTTGGTACCAACGTGCCACGGGGAAAGAAATAACCTTTCTGATCAGCTTCCTAAAAGAGCTCGTCCGGGATAAATCAGGGATGCCCGCCGATCGGTTCTCAGCTGAGAGGACCAAAGGGACGTTTTCCACCCTGAAGATCCAGCCTGCACGGCCAGAGGACTCCGGAGTTTACTTCTGTGCCAGCAGCCTCCACACAGTGCTTGAGACTCAGGCCCTTCCTGTGCAAAAACGCACCCTCTGCCTGCCCCTCGCCACCAGTGGCAGCTCTAGACAGAAGTCCTCCCCTGAGCTTCATCCGCCACGGAGGAGAGAGGCAGAACCGGCATTAACCCTTGAAATGCAAGAGTATCTGTGGCACGTCCGTGGTCCAGATCCCGGGGCTCCTTACACAGAGCTCGGTCTATCACCTCTGTTTTTGAAGTGAGTGTGTCGTCCCAGGGCGGGGCGGGGTGGTGGGGGGAGGCTCGGTGTGATTCTTGCCCACCGCGCTGCTCTGATCTGAAAGGGATTAGGACTCTGATTGTGGCCACATCGCCACACCCCTTCTCCTCACGATTTAAATGACTCCCCGATGGAAATAAAAACAGGAGTAAACACGCATTTACTCCTGGTTTGTAGGTTGCTCCCTGACAGAGGTGACAGTGGTGATGGTAAGTTTAAGTTACGTTTGTCCCACACAAACCAATTTCCAAACACTTTTTTAAATCTCATTTTTGAGTAGGATAGCCAAGTTGATAAACACAGACGAAGGCTGGTTTTCCTTTCTCCATCGGTCTGATTTTTAAATGGAGAAAACATGGGTTCACCCTACACATAGACGCATCAGCCAACCCTGAGCATCTCGGAGGTCAATTCCAGTTGTCACAACTGGGCCATGTTATCTTTAGTGACACTTGCTAGTCCCCTGGCATGTGCTGGTCCGAGGGCACGGGTCTAGCAGGAGCAGAATGGGGCCAGACACATTTCTAAGCCCTGTGTCCTCACCCATGGCACTGGTCTCCTCCAGCAGTGTGGGAAGGCTGCACCCGACACTTTTCTAGTGGCCACAAGGGGGCAGTGTGTTGTCACCGATTTCCCTGATGTGCTGTGGAAAGTACAGGGCTTGATTTCTGCATTTGGGTGGGACTGGTGGGCAGATAATTTTCAAGCATCAAGGACGTAGATAAGAAACCAAAGACAAGGCCCCGTAGATTTATGAGTGCAACCTGAACAAAAGCTAGCCATGTGCTGAGGAACGTGTGACCTACCCTAAAGGATGTCAGCAGCGAGGAGAGGACTGGATGAACATGAGTGAGACACAGGAAGAGGGACAAATAGGAAGACATCTCCTCTGCTTCATGCCTGATCCAGCCCAGCCCAGCCTCTCCCACCACGTAGGAAGCTGCGTATAACATCACAAGGAGTGGCCCTTGCCCTGGTGACGTCAACAGTAGCTCTGTCATCACAGGCAGACCTGCCTCTCAGGGACCAGGGGCTCTCGGAGCTCCCACCCCCAAACCCAGAGACCAGAGTCTGGACGGACAGAGGCCCCACGCCTGCTCTGGCCCTGCCATGGGTCCCAGGCTTCTGCACTGTGTGGCCCTCTGTCTCCTGGGAGCGGGTGAGTCCTGGGCAGAAGGGCATTTTTAGTTAAAGCTATCACGTCCCCAGTTCGGTGTCTTTCTTCACAGCAGCAACATCCGTCTCCCTCTTGACCCTGTCTCTAAGTGTTCCTTCTTTTTCTGCAGGTCACGTGGGTGCCACGGTCACCCAGAGCCCACGATACCAGATTACCAGGATGGGGGAACCAGTGACCTTGACTTGTTCTCAGGACCTGAATCACGACACCATGTACTGGTACCAACAGAAGCTGAGCCAAGCCCCAAAGCTGCTGCTCTACTACTATGATCAGATGCTTAACAGACAGACAGACACCTCGGACAACTTCCAACCCAGCCGGCCTAACGCATCCTTCTGCTCACTGGGCGTCCGCTCGCCAGGTGTGGGCGACTCCGCCGTGTACCTCTGCGCGAGCAGCAGAGGCACGGAGTGAGAGCGCTGCCTCCCCTCCGCTCACAAACCTGCTCCAGGTCCACGCACCGTCCCCAGACCTCGCTGCCCTCCCACGACTGCCGTGGGAAGCGGGTCCCCGCTGTCAGTATCTCCTGTGCAGATGGCAGTCGGCGTAGACCTACAAAACCCTGGGCGGTTATGCCAAGTGTGGAGGAGAAGTGGTTACAGTCACCCAACATTCAGTTGGTGGTGTTTTCCCAGAATCACTTCAATCACCCGTTCTGTTCTCTGCAGTAGACAAATAGAAACTTTTTTGGTTTTCTTTTTGTTTGTTTGTTTTTTAATTTAAGTTGGAGACTTAGCAATATGTTAAGCAGGGGCGTCCAACCCGTGGCCCACAGGCCAAATATGCCAGAGGATGGCTATGAATGAGGCCCAACACAAAATCGTAAACTTACTTAAAACAGTATCAGGTTTTTTGGGTTTTGTTAGTGTTTGTGTATTTAGTGTGTGGTCCTAGACAACTCTTCTTCTTCCAGTGTGGCCCAGAGACGCCAAAAGGTTGGACATCCCTGTAAGAGCAGGCCTGAGTAAGAGATAGACCCCTCCCACAAATCCTCTCCCAAAGGAGAAGAAGCCGCCCTCATTGGAATGATGAGGCCATCCCCCAGGTTCCTTATCAGTAAGGACAACTAGAACTGCTACAACTTCGTTCCAGATTCAAGGACACAGGCATTGCCTGCAGCATGCACTATTTATTCCCGACACACTTAACTATTTCGCCTGATGTAAACCAATGAACCATTTAAGCGGCACACATAGGACTCATATCCAAAGCTCGATGAGGGGCTTTAGAAGATATATTAAAATGACTAGAGTTTGCTCCACGGGCATTATTAGTTCAGGTCCTCCAAGAAGCAGGTACCAAGCCTGGGTTTGAAAATACCCGTGAGAGAAAATGGGAAGGACTGAGGAGACTGGGAGAACCATGACCCCTGTGAGGAGAGAGGGAAGGAAGAAAGCAGGAAAGAAGTTCATTCACAAGAAAAGTCATAAGAAAAGGTCAACAAGGCCTGGTGGGTCCCTAAGTCAAGGGTGAGCTCTGCCTGTGGCCCGCCTTACCCCGTGGACAGAACTCTGCACTGCGGCCCCACCTCGGGGGGCAGGGACGGTGGCCCACTCCCCTTGGAATGGGTCCCTGCTCTCTGGGTGGGCCCCTGGATGGGGTGGTATGCCTTGGTCTTCTCGACTTGCCCCTCCCAGCATGGAATCTCCACCCTACAAGGAAGCCAGAATCGGGGGGATTGGGACCGACTGTTCTTGGCCTGTGGTTTCTGGAACAGAGGGGCCACCCCACAGGTGGGTGCTCCAAGGAGGCGGGAACCGGATGTCTGGGCTGCATTTGCCGGAACAGAGTTTCCACACCATGCAGCTGGTGGGAGTGAGAAGAGCTGGCAACTTGCGCCTCCCGGAGGAATGGGTGGGTCCTTGTGTTCTCCATTGCTGTATGCTCTTGAGATAATTTTCTTTTTTTTTAAGATTTTATTTATTTACTTTTAGAGAGAGGGGAAAGGAGGGAGAGAGGGAGAGAAACATCAATGAGTGAGAGATACGTTGGTCAGTTCCCCCAACTGGAGACCTGGCCCATAACCCAGGCATGCGCCCTGACAGGGAATCAAACTGGTGACCTTTTGGTTCACAGGCCAGTGCTCAATCCACTGAGCCACACCAGCCAGAGCCTCCTGAGATAATTTTCAAAGGCTTTCAATGGTTGTTTCTAAACTTTCAGCAGTTGTATTTTTTCTCTAGAGAGAAGGTAGTCAAAGCTCTTCATGCTGTCATTGTGAAAATGCTTCCCACCCTAAAAACTGTTCACATCACAGATGGCCAGCCTCTGGGCTGTAATTTGCCTTCTCCTGCTCTAGCCTAATCCTGTCCCACTGCTAAAGCTTGGCCATTCTGGGGATCCTGGGGAATCTTCTATGTGGTTCCTCTCTAATGTCCGTTTGTTTAATGCTTACCCAAGGATAAGTCTATTTATTTTAGAGAGAAAGGAAGGGGAGAGAGAGAGAGACATTAACCCATTGACCAGTTACCTCCCATGTGCAACCCAACAGAGGATCAAACAAACCCAGCACCTTTCGGTGTAGGGGACAACACTCCGACCAGCTGAGCCATCCAACCAGCACCCTGTCAATTGCTTTTTTTTTTTTTTTTTTAAGTTTAATCCAATACAGACACTGTTGAGACAAAAGTTCTGGTCCTTATGAAGGTTTGCAGCTTTCTTCGTGTAGCTTTCTCCTCTCTAGTAGTCTTCCTCACAAACCCTAGCTGCCTTTGTCCCCTCTAACCTTTAACCCCTGTCTACTCAACTCAGAAAATTTTTCATGTTCTGTCCCCCCCGGACTGTGTGTGGACATGGCCCCTTTTTTTTCTTGCTTTTGAAGAATCACAGTCCTGTGTTGACTTTTCCAACAACTGAGTATAGTTGTTTCATGTTCTTCTTTCTTTCTTTTTTTTTTACTTGATCAGAGGAGGATCCTAAATTTAATGGGTAGAATTAGGTGCTGGAAAGTACATGGAAAAAAAAAAGCCTACACTAATTAAAAATGATGTGAATGAAGCTGAGGGAAGAGAAATTTCCAGAACTTCAGAATAATCAATATTGTCAAATGCTTCAAAAAGATCAAGCAAGCAGAGGAACAAATACACGTTTTTGTTCTAGTATGTCTGTAATGTTAATCATTAGGAGAATAATTCATAAGGATATATAGATTTTAAAAAATCCAGTAAAAAGCTGGAGATGGCAGCTAAAGAAGTGGTTCCACTGTGACAAAGGCAAAGGTGCGTTCCTGCAAAGGCTGCTGGGTTCCGGGAAGTGATCAGTCACAGAGCAGCTGCGCGCGGGGGCTGAGGAAGCCTCAGGGCACGCCACCTGCCTCTGTGTCTCCCTAAGTTTGCCATGTGTTCCACAGTCATCTGCTCCATGGTCCTGTGTCTCCTGGGTGCAGGTACGTCCCTGTTCTGAGTTGTCAGCTCCCCCTTTCGTGCCATCAGTGTCCCCCTGGGCTAGGTCTCCCACTTCTATCTGCTCTCTCCCCAGGCTCCCTTGATGCAGAAGTCAGCCAGACCCCAGGGCGCCTGATCAAAGGGGAAGGACAGAACGTGAAAATGTCTTGCATCCCCCAAAAGGGACATCGTTATGTCTACTGGTACCAACAGATCCTGGCAAAAGAGTTCAAGTTCTTGGTTTCTTTCCAGGACAAAAAAGTTTTTGAAACAGAGATGCCCAAGAATAGATTTTTAGCTGAGTGTCCCCAAAACTCACCCTGTAGCCTGGAGATCCAGGGCACAGAGCTGCAGGATTCAGCCACATATCTCTGCGCCAGCAGTGAACCCACACTGTGAAGTATCAGCCCTGCCTGATGCACAAACCCACCCCAGGCCCAGCTCAGGAAGCAGGTGGCATGCCAGGTCAAAAGGAAATGAAAGCTAACTAGAGCTAGCTTACACCAAAGTGGAATTTGTTGCAAGGCTAAATGTGTAGCCCATGGCACCAAAGCAAGAACACAGGGATTTCTCCAGAACAAAGTGGAATAAAGTTCTGGAAGCATCACATAGCTGATTTGACAACTCATTTCCTTTTCCGTCGTGTTGGCCCCATAGTTTTCCTTATTATTAATTGCCTCCTCCATTCCTTAGACCTCACAGTGGGTACAAGTTTATAGATTCAGATGCCAGCACTTCAGCCACAATGAGAAGGGCCAACTCGACCTTCCCTCATGCTAGCTTACAAATCCAGGAAGCAGGGGGAATAATGAATCTGTTTTACTCAAGAACGTGCTCTTGGAAAATTCAACATGAGCCAAGAGGGTGGGGTTGTTCTGAACAACATGGCAGCTTGGGGCTTGTCACTTTGACCTTATGACTCAAGGACACCCAGCAGATGTCCTCATAAGTGAGGAATGAAGGATTATTGCTACATTTGCTGGACACGGAGAAGCCTAGGAAAAGAGAAGGAATTAGAGAGGCAATTAAATCCTTAGTTTTTAGAATGTCACACCAAGTGGGGACTCTGGTGAATTTCTTTATGAAGGAATTAAATCCAGGTAGTGCAAAAAGCATGTCAATGAAGACCCTACCTACAAAGTCGCTACTTAGTGTCCCTAGGGCTGAGGGAAGAGACAGATTAATATGTGTTCACAGTGACAAAATAGCTATTGTGCAATGGAAAGTGGATGCAGACACAGAAAAACCCTCAGGCATGTGGTCCAGACTGTGATGGGGAACAACACATTCATCATCAAATGTACACAATAGGATGCATCCTGGCATTGGCCCCCCGGCGAGGTCATTCCACCACATCAGCAGACACCGGGTTCGAGCTCCTCTGTTAAAATCTGGTGATCCATTCTGCTTACAAACTGATGGTTGCTACACCACCCACCACTCAGCTTTAGAGAAGTTTGTATACTCTGTCTAGCCGCATCGGCTCTTACTTCATTATGAGCTAATGCCAGTTGTCTTACTCCCCGAAGTCCAAATGTACTTCTTTTCATTGTGACCCCTGGAAGCAGAGGCCCCCACTTTTCTGGTCTGTCCAGTGTCATGGCCTCTGTTTTTACGTCCCTTCCCCAGTGCTCAGGAGTGAGTGCTTCTCGGTGGCCCTGTTTGCTCCTCACCAAACCCAGGCTGACTCCCGCTGACCCACACCTTGGCTTTCCCTCAGAGGGGCGACTCCTGTGAATGCTGTCTTCAGCTTTTCCCTGGACTATTTCCATTCTGAGACTATCCTCCTAAAGATTAAAACTATATTCTTACTAGACCAAAGCTTTATTTTTGTTTCTCTGCTTGCTTAATCTCTTTGAAGCATTTGACAATATTGACTAAAGCTTAGCTTCTGGAAGTTTCTCTTCTTTCAGCTTTAGTCAAATTGTTTTCAATTAGGTTTCCTGTTTCCCATCTATTTTTTTTCTAATGCAGTTTCTAGAATGTAAATCGGCCTATAAAATATTCCTTTCTCAGAAAAATTTCTCTTGTTCCTTGTTCTACTTAAATTTTAGCATTCCAGTTTAATGCATTAAGCAGTCTTTTTGTTAGTGTAGCCTATTAAAATCTCTATTCAAAAAATTATTTTAATTGGTCTGAGACAACAAGCTTCAGTGTCACCTAAAGTATAGATTCAACCGGTATATTTCAGGACTGGGTCAGATTTCAGAGTCTGCATTTCTGGAGGTGGGTTATAGGAATAAATATAATTTTGCCAACCTCCTGGTAATTTTTGTTCATGCTGAAATTTGAAAACTCAGCCAAGAGAACTTGATGAGGTTGATAAAATTGCAACTCTAGTGTAGTCCTCAACCATTTTCTTGCTCTTTCTGTTTCTTCTTACTCTTTTTCCCTTTTCCCTTTCCTCTTATGTTGTCCCTAAACTTCGACTTCCCTAAGCACCTTCGCATGGGTTGGAGCCTGTTGATACATCCATGTAACAAAATAAACATGCAGCCAAACATTTGGACCACGGATTGTCCCTCTCCTGCAGAAGGCGTCCCCGGGCTGTGGGATGTCCCAGCCAGATCCTACCTTGTGGGGCCCAGGGAACTCTTTGCTGTGGCGCATCAGAAACCATTGCTGGGACAGCTTCATCCTGCTGCTGACGGGGCACCAGCCTCCTCTGTTGGACCCACGCTCTGCCTCCTGGAGGCAGGTGAGCTCGGGAGTGCAAGGGAACTTGGGTAGAAGATGCTTTCCTCGGGCTGCCTTTCATTCTCTATGGTTCTGTCTTCTCCCACGGGACACACAGGCTGTGGAGGCGGCCGGAGTCCCTGCCCCAGGGTCACACACGTGGGACAGGGGGTGGTTCTGAGATGTGATCCAATTTCTGGGCCCGTATTTGTTTACTAGTATCAACAAAATCTCAGGCAGGAAATGGAATTCCTGATTTCCTCCCAATACCAAAACCCTGAGGCTAAGCTGGGAATGCTCGAGAATGATTCTCAGCTGGAAGACCCAACGGAACCTACTTCACCCTGAAGACCCAGCCCACAGAGCTGGGGGACCCTGCTCCATATCTCTGTGCCTCGGTGGTACTGGCACGGTGAGGCCGAGTCAGTTCCCTCCAGGGTGCAAACTCAGGCGCTAGCTTCTTCCTCTCCCCCCAAGTCCGGGAAGACACTTGAAAAGGCCCCTTACTCATCTGTCTGCCTCAGAAGGAGCACGTTGATTGTGGTGTCTCCAGCTGCCCCCAGGAGAGAGCAGAACCATAGACTGCCCCTTCAGTGATTGAGAGGGCGTTCCCCTGGGCTGCTGAAATCCCTCCACTGTAATGCAGAATCGGTCAGTCTGTGGATCCGAAGTTTATAAATACAGCCCCCCAACAACACCAGATGTCTGAGGTTGATAGTACCAAAACACTAAGAAGCCCCGACTGATTTGATCTCAAACCCATCTCCCCTGCAGACTGCTTGCCCATCAACGTGCCCGGCAGAGGCGGTGAGCTCTTGGTGGAAGAACCGAGTGCTGACGACTGCAGGTGCAGGCAGTCCTTGCGCCACAGCTGAGCCTCCTCAAGGCCATGATTGCACGGGAACACCTGTGAGGGTGCAGACACCACGACCCCTCCAGCGGAAGGGAGAAGAAACGCTGATAAGTAATCTGCACTCGGGGACCACTCCAGGGAATTCAAACCTCAAGTCCTCGCCCAGCTGCCCAGGAAGCATGGACTTCTACGCTGTAATTTTGAACAGCCAAGTCCTCCTTTCTCTCTCTTGCAGGCTCCAGAGCCAGAGAAGAAACCTGCTTCCTAAATAATTCCGGATTTTTTAAGTTTAATTAAATTAAGTCATTTATTTATTTTTAGCTGCAAGACGTTGGCAAGTGCCCTCACCTTTCTGGGATTCAGCGTTCCCCTGTTAAAATAAGAGACCTGCACTGTTTGGTCTCCAAGGTCCCACATGACTGTGATTCTTTGATTCAGTGTGGATCTTCATGGGACCACCAGGGACCGCTGTAGAAGACACGGTGCAGCCATCTGGCAGTCACTGAGTGTCACTGGACATGGGGACAACACTGATCCAGAAATCATCTGGTTGGAAGGGACACGATGATAGGTCCTTCCCGTATGTTTCAACATTGGCATTGACTTGGAATGTGGTCATGTCAAAGAAAATGTTACATATTTATTTCCTGCAATCTCCCCAGTGACGCCAGATGGCAGTAAAGGAACGTGTCAGAAAGTCCACCAGCCCTGGAAAGGTGCTCAGTTGGTGAGAGCTTCGTCCTTATAGGACAATGTTATGGATTCCATCTCCAGTCAGGGCACATACAAGAATCAACCAATAAATGCCTAAATAAGTGGAACAACAAATCAATGTTTATCTCTCTAAAAATCAATTTTTAAAATATTAAAAAAGAAGAGAGAGAGAGAGAGAAAGAAAGAAAGAAAGAAAGAAAGAAAGAAAGAAAGAAAGAAAGAAAGAAAGAAAGAAAGAAAGAAAGAAAGAAAGAAAGAAAAGTCATCCATGTAAGGTGACCAAAGTCTCTGGTTTACCATGGCTGTCCTGGTCCAGGCCTGCAGTCCTGGCATAATTATTAACATCACCCTCTTTTACATATTAAAGGGCCCCATTTTGGACAATACTCTGTCTGACCATTGAAGATTCCAACACATGCTTGCTGCTTGAATCTGTTAGGTACTGATCACAGTGAGAGGGAGGTTTGCTCTGGAACACTCAGTAGTGGACAGGAAAGAGTAAAATTGGGTAGTTAAGGCATCTGTCCTAACCCCTTGGATTGGGTTTGAGCCTGCAGACAGAAGCCTGGTAACATCCAGAAGCTGATGGAAGCATTCACAAGTTGCAGAGTTTCTTTGGGCCCTAAGGAACCAGGTCAGCTCAGAGAGGATGAGACAATTCTTCTCCCCGTGGCTGTGTGAACTCCAACCCTGCCCTAGCAGCCTGAGGGTGGGTGGCTCTAACAGCACCCAGGAAATGTCCCCGTGGGCTAGGCATGGTGGGTGCTCAGTGATGGCATTTCCATCAAAAGCATTTGTGAGCAATTCGGAGTATTTCCAGAAGAAATAGCTGTGCTGACTCTGAGCAGCTGCATTTTGATCGAATTATATATTTGGGGAAGCCTACTGAATTCTCCCCAAAATATGAGAGCCTTTGAGGGAGGCCTTAGGATGCTGCTATTAATAAGACAAAGCCGTGAGCCATGATTTGGACACTAAAGATTAACGTGATCTTATTTATTACTCAAAGCCTGGGGGGTTCTGGAGGTACAGGCTGCATCTCCTCGAGGCACCCTCTACAGGGTGGGATCGTGCTTCATTCTTCTTTGACTCTTCTTTTCACTCTTCCAACAACGAGTGGGCTTTCCCATAGTTTCTATTCACTGCCACAGGGTAGGGAAGGAGAGCAGAAGAATGGAAGGAAGAAGGACCCCTCAAACATCAGTAGCCCGTCCATGATTAAAGAGAATAATTCAGAGAGACACGCAGAATCAAAGGACATGAGGTGAGAGGGAGAGTTTGTAGTTTTTCTAATGTTTGTTCTTTGAAATATGTACTTATATTAAAAACACAAATAGAATAACAAGAGATAGACAAAACAAATTATGAACCATAAAACAATAAGATCGTTTCAGCTTGAAGTGATCGTTTACCTGAGATGAAGGAGAAAGAAGGAAACTGAGTCAGATCATTTCCTGCCTCTAATTTTTCCTCTTTTCCCCAGCCTCCTGATCTCCACTTCCCTGTGAACCTACATATCATATTTGGTCACTATCTCTGCTCAGCAGCACCAAATGGAAAGATAGCGTGGACCAACACAAGGGAGATAAACAAATGATAAGAAAACGAGCGTGGAGAGGAGGGGAGTGGAGAGGGTAGAAGAGGTAAAGGCGGGAATAAATGGTGATGGAAGGAGACTTGACTTGGGGTGGTGACCACACAGTACAACATACAGATGATTTAATGTAAATGGTACACCTGAAACCTATACAGTTATATTAACCAGTGTCACCCCAATAGATTCAATAAAAAGTAAAACATGGAGAGGGATGGGGTGAAAAATTCATCATTCATCAACTAAGGACCATAACAAAGGGGCTCAACTCCCTCAGCTTTCCCTGCACAACACTAACTAACACACGCTGAGCCAGGCTGTTTGTATTGTTCTGAAAAAAAGATGTCTCATTCCACAGACGTACAAGATCACTTGTGGAGACCACGGGATCCACTGGAGACGGTGATGTCACAGGAAGACCCGCCTCCTGGGCGGCAGCTGTGAGGCCGAGCTCTCTGAGCTGCTGCAGGCCGAGCTTCCTTGCGCTGTCCACGGGCTCTCCTTGTGCCCAACTCTGCCATGGGCTCCACGCTCCGCTGCTGGGTGGTCATCTGGCTTCTGGGGGCAGGTGAGTTCTGGGCGGACGATCGGCATCACGCAGCTTTGTCTGTGGCTCCTTAGCTGTGTCTCAAACATGCTCTGGACCTCCATGGGGCCAAGACTTTCTGAAAGGTGCTGATATTTCTATAACACAAAACTGCAATATGGGCCAAAAAGCAAAATTCAGGTGAATTTTTAAAGGGACGCAGGGAACTTCAAAGCTTTTTGCACTCACCTTGGGTCGCGTCATTGCAAGCTACAAACTTTCTCTGCCCTCAGGAGCCTTGTCTCATGACATCTCTTCTCCCCTGAGGTCCTGCGAATGGCAACGTCACCCAGCACCCGAGACACCTGGTCGTGGAGCGAGGGCAGGAAGCCACCCTGAGGTGCAGCCCCATGAAAGGCCACACTTATGTTTTCTGGTATCGGAAGCTCCCGGAGGAAGGGCTGAAGTTCATGATTTCCCTGCGGAGAGAGCAAATCATGGACGAGTCAGGAATGCCATCAAAACGCTTTTCTGCCACATTTCCCAAAGAGGGGCCCAGCGTCTTCAACATCCAGCCGGCAGAGCCTGGTGACTCCACGGTGTATTTCTGTGCCAGCTCCATGTCCACACCAATTCAGAGTCACATCCTCCCAGGGCACAAACCTCCTCCAGGCCCCGCCCCCACGCAGCCACAGCAGGGGGAGGAGCCTCCCAGCCCACGCTCACCAACTCAGACTCCGCCACGTGCAGAAGGTGACATAATTTCTGAAGTAAAGCACTTATTGACTAACACTTCTCCTTTCTTTATTTCATGGTCTATTTCAAGTCCTCTCCGCACGCTTTAAATACAGAATTTTATTGAAAAAGCAAGATAATCAAGCAAAGGAAATGTTTCTTCATTTTCCATAGGAGAAAATCTGGTCCCAGAAGTTTATGTTTCTTTCTCACACTTGGCAGAGCGGAGAGCTGGAAAAGTGAGAGAGAGAGAGAGAATATAAAACCATCGACCAGGGTCTGTGTACCTCAGAGGTTGAGCTTTCTGTACTAGGCTGTACAGCCTCTTATCCTTCTGGAATAATCCTGGTTTTGTGGCCTGGTGCCTGAGCTGCTATACGACACCCCAGAGATGGAGAAAATGGAGTTGGATAAATCTGTCTGAAATACAGGAGACTTGTCTGGCCCCCAAATTTTGATCATTAGAAACATATCATCTCAACTTTCTGTTATGTCTTTGAATAATTCTTTAAATCTCATCGCTGAACAGATGTTGGGAACCTAGAGAATAGTTTCCTCTCCTTTATTCCATGAAACAGTTTCAGAAAATCAAAAGGCTGATGATGCAAAAGCATTTCAAGTGTGTAGTTCCGAGGACGTCCACCCTCACCAGGACGGGTATAGACCACATTACTCTGCCGGGTTTCCTGCCTCTTGATTTTCTGAAATTATTGCACACACTGGGGTCCCTCCCCTCCCTGCCCTACAGGACCAGGGGGAAGCGGAGAAACTGCCAGGGAACAGAGAGGGCTGGGGACGGTTGGAGAGACCCCAGGAGAAGAGGCCCTGTCCCCTTCCTGTCCCCCTAGAGTGAGACCTGAGCAGGACTGGAAGGAGAGGGTCAAAGTGCACTCCATTTGAAGGGCCAGGCAACAGACTTAAAGAGAAAGACTTCAGAACACTGAGTTTAGAGGGAGAAAAAAAAGTCAAAATGAAAGGAAGAAGAGTCCTCTGACTCTGGGTAGTCAAGGGAAAAAAGACGAAATGGGGAAATTTTAGAGTGCTGGAAAACAGATGACAATTATGAAATCACAGGACTCATACCACCCTCTACCCCGTAAAAACAAAGCTTAACAGAAGCGCTTGGACTTTGCTAGAACCATGGGATTAAGCTGTGTATATTATAAAAGTCATAAAAATAAACAATAGGAACATAAAATCCATCAGGTACAGAGAAAAAACCACCTTCCAAAGTCTCCCCCACAAAAACAATCTTGTGTCAAGAGAAAAATTTGAGTCTACAATCCAGACAAATACATTCAAGCAGGCAGTTGAAGAAAACAAACCAGAAGATCAAATTTATGAACAGAAAAAGCAAAAACAGAGACAAAAAAATTTTTCTTTTGATTGAAATCAAGAAAGAAATGAAAGCAAAAGACAAACTTATATAAGAAATGAAGAATACATAAAAGAAACCCACTCAGATGGAAATCTAGTTGGGGCACTGAAGAAAAGCAGGGAATCATCTAAGAAACTAAAAATGGCAACAGTAAAACCAGCCAGGGAGAAGGTTCTGGAATGAAACGGGGCCCTGGCATGAATGTAAGATGGGTTTGAGCAGAGAGATATCCATGCAGTGATGGGACTAAAGATGAATTCTACGTTCTCGTGTGACCCGCGTGTCCACAGGCTGCTGTCATGAGCAGACCTCACCTTAACTAGGAAGGGAACAGCCAGCGGGCCAATCAGAGAGAGACTCTGCTGGGTGCCAGCCACTCAGGCCAGAGGGAGGCACAAGGGGATGGGTGCAGCTAATCCAGGTCTCCTCCACTCTGTGTCCTCATCTGCAAAGTTAGGGAGCCCGTCTTCACTACCTCCAGGCTCCCTTCCCACTGTCTTTCTAGCCTTCTGGCACATTCTGCACACACAGGCAGGGGATCCCCAGAGCTAAGTCTCTTGTCTCATTTGTCTTCCTGCAAGTGCCTGTAGCTACAAGGGGCCCCTTCCCACTATGGGCGGCCAGGTGCTCTGGTGCCTGGCCCTTTGTCTCCTGGGAGCAGGTGAGTCCTGGGTTCAGGGAGCAACTTCCTGTCCTGAGGGTGCCAAGCTCCAGGTCTAACTAAGCCTTTTCCCATAACATCAGTAGAGGCACTCTCCTGGGCTGTGTTTCCAGAACCTTCCTCTTTCTTCCATAGGCACAGTGGGTGGTGGAATCACTCAGACTCCAAAATACCTGTCCAGAGAGGAAGGACGAGAGGTGACCCTTCACTGTGAACAGGACTTAGACCATAACTCCATGTACTGGTACCGACAGGACCCAGGGCAGGGGCTGAGGCTCATCTACTTCTCCCGAGTGGAAAAGGATGTTGAGAAAGGAGATGTGGCTGAAGGCTACCAGGCCTCTCGGGAGAAGAAGGCGTTCTTTCCTCTCACTGTGCCATCAACCCGGAAGGACCAGACAGCTCTGTACCTCTGTGCCAGCAGCTTAGACACAGTGGGGCACAGCCACCTCCTGTCTGCGCATAAATGGGTCCCCAGGGGTGCTCGCCCACCAGGTGGCAGGGCTTTGTGCTCAGCACCCAGCCTTGCCTGCTTTCCTCCACCTCAGCCAACCACC
>CM052549.1:76432376-76450611 GCA_028533065.1 Trachops cirrhosus
GGTCACACCTCTCTTGAGACCTGTGTGGTGTGAGGCCATCTCCCTAAGATGCTGCTGCTTCTGCTGCTTCTGGGGCCCAGTAAGAGCTGTATTGTTTGAGTGGCTTGGGCGAGTGTGTGTGGGTGCTGACATGAGTGAAGTGGTGGCCAGAGCTGGTGGATTTTCTATGCTGATGGCAATGGCAGGGGTCAAGTGAGAGGTCGCCAGTCAGGGCAGATGGGGATTCTGATCCCAGGAGGCTGACAGGGAGATGTCACCAACAAACAGGACTGTGGGGGCTGGAGAAAAAGGGGAGGGGGCAGGGGGCAAAGCCCCTAGTTTCCTGCCTGTGGTCAGCTGGGATGGTCCCGCTGGCCTCCTTCACAGCTCTGACCTCTGTCCCTGCAGGCTCTGGGCTCGGTGCTCTCGTCCTTCAGCATCCAAGCAGGGTCGTCTGTGCAAGTGGGACTCCTGTGATGATCCAGTGCCATGCAAGGGACATTCAGGCTACAGTTGTGTTGTGGTATCAGCAGTTCCCAAATCAGGGCCTCGTCCTGATGGTGACTTCGAATATGGGCTTGCCTGCCATACATGAGCAAGGTTTCCCCAAGGACAGCTTTCCCATCAGCCACCCAAACCAGTCCTTCTCAGCGCTGACGGTGGCGCGTGCGCGCCCTGAACACAGCGGCCTCTACTTCTGTGCTGCTAGTGACACAGCGCTGGGCCCAGATCAGAGTCCCGGGCAAGAACCAACACCCCTCTTCCCAGGCACCCAGCCTGGGGAGCCCTGTGGAAGGGGGGTCTGAGGGGAGGGAAACCACAGCTCCTCTGATGGAGCCATCTGTGTGCGGAAGAGAGAGAAGAGAGAGGGGAGAGGGCAGAAAGAGAGAAAAATTAAAAAAAGAGGAGAGCATCTGAATATGATCTGGAGCTAGGCCTATAAAGTGGCCAATGGACATGAACAGATTCTTGGGCTGAAAGTTATTCAACCTGGATTTTTTTTCTGCCTCTGCCTTATATTCCTTATATGTTCTTGTATAGATTTGCACATAATCACCTAGGTCGATCTCGAAATGCTTCTATAAAACACTGTGTATTTTCTATACCATTGGCATTGGCTCTCCAAGACATTCAGCACCATCCTGCCCCCATCCAAGGCCCTGGAGGTACAGTCGTAACAGCCAAGTAGAGACAGCTCTCATCAACAAATTTGATGATGTGCCAAATACAGTGTTTTTACTGAAGGTGTTGGTTGAGCTGGCTCTTGAGAAAGATGTGGGAAGGGAGAGAAGGCAGACAGAGCATGTAAAAAAGACGTCAGACAACGCAGCTTGCCTACAGAACTAGAAAGTTCTCTCAGAAACCAGAAGATAATAAGTGGAGCAGTGAGTGTGGGCGCCTCGGAAAAATCCTTTCCCAGGGAACATCAAAAAATTACATTGACCACACAACTTGTATGAGCCAATCAAAAAATAAGTAAAAGAAAGTGACATACATTTAAGAGAAGAAACATCCATGGCCAGTGAACAGTTGAGCAGATCATTAACTTCACGGGGGAGGTCAGCAAAATGTGAGCTAAGACACAATGATAGGTCCATTTATATCCATTTGAGTAACAAAATAGAAAGAGCTTGGAAATGCAAACTGTTCAGGTGTGGATCCACAGGATCACTGGTAGCAACCGACGTGATATTTGGAAACAGTTAGGCATTATCTCATATAGCTGGTCATTCCTATGTTCCATGGCCCAGGAATTCCATTATGTCCGAAGGGCACTCATGCAATGGAAACTATACGCATCAGTCAAAATGAGCGGACGCCGGTGATGAGCAATGTTATAGGTGAACCTTAGCCATATAATATAAAATAGCGGGGCAAAAACTGACCCTGATAAGATTGTGTAAAGCATGAGGCACTTTGGATAAAGCTAAAAACAAAAAACCCAGAAAATCATTTTCACAGCTACAATTATACTCAATAAAATTACATGGAAAGGAAATCGAGACACAGGTGTTGCTGAAACTGGGTTTTACCAGCTCATGGCTGCTGATGGTACACATCTCTCCCAACTCCGATTTCAGCAGCACCATGTTGGTAGCTGGAAATCAACTGGCCACGGCGGTAATATTTACACCACAGTAATCAACAGACACAACAGAACAGGACTGGCTGTATTTCCTCCAGAGAGCTGGTTGTCACACAGGTACCAACACACACTGGCAAAGAATGATGACAAAAATGCAGGATGGTGTTTGATAAGGGACTTGGATGGGGGGTGGCAGGAAACAGGATGGAGAAAATTCCAAAGCTAGATTTCAATATCGTCACGGTCTGCCTTGCATGTTGTATTGGACTAGGTGTGGGGAGGTGATTCACAAGTACTTACAACATTTTAAATAAATAATAACCATGTGTCAACAATAGTGCCTGTGTGTTATGAACCAAGAGTAAAAATTAATCAAACCCTATGCTAATGAGATTCAAAGGAAGAGTAAAAAACATACCTGAAGGGAATAGATTTGTGGAAGAGTGGGATGCAGAGATTGTGTACTGACAACCAAGGGGTAGGTGCTTAGAACCACGTGTGAAAATGAAGGTATGGAAAAAAGACTTTGCCCCAGACCAAAGTCAAACTGAACAAATAAGATGGGAACCAATTGAGACACAGACACGCTGCCACGTTATAAGATGACCATGTTGCAGATAATCACTATATTGCTCCTGGTGATTCAACGCCTCATCTGGCTGCAGTTACCTCCTCCCTGACGGCTTTCATTGCCCCTGAACCCAGGGTCCCAATTTAATTTTAGTCCCCTACTCTGTTGGCATCTTCAGCCAAGACAAGAGAGCTAGTAAAATATTTAGATATCCCACCACTTTCTTTGCCAATGGCAGGAAAAAGAGAAGAGTATTTTAGGTCCTGGCATGAAGCGTGGCCGTGATAATACACCTATGTCAAGCAGTCATTTATTTCCCTCCTGTACATTAAGCTTAAGGCTGTAGTGTTCCTATGTCAGGTGGATGGGTGCTGTGTCCACACTTGCCTTTTCTAATGCAGCTGAGTATTTGAGACACAGCCCGCCATCCACGTGTTATCTTAGGGGAGAGAGGCAATCAACACTGAATGTGATCCAGTCCAAATTTGTGTTCTGTTCTCCATGGACTAGGACCACCACAGTGAAGTCCTACATTTCCTCCAAAATTTTCATGACATAAATGGGCAATTCTTTCGAACTGGAGCACTTTCTTTTTGTGCTCTGGATGTATATTCTACTCTCTAGATTAGGTTGTATTTGAAACCAAGTTACCCTTTAAGAGCCAGTGATGGGCGGAGTAAGAGATAGACTCTTATTTCTCTGTGTGTTTCTCTCCACAACACACACACACACACACACACACACACACAGGCACACACACACACACACACACTCAACAGAGGCACATCCTAAGCGTGTGCTGGAGTTAATCAGGTGGGATGGCGGAGAGTGGACCAATGGGCATGGTTGGAAGATCCGGTGCAAAATCTGTCAGGCAGGAAAGAGACGGGTAAGCTCAATGAATGGGAAGGTGGCAGGAACAGCCAGTGAGGAAGTGGGAGAGTGCAGGTGAGATGGGGGACAGGCAGGCAGGCATCAGACCATTCTCGACCTCATCGATCAAAGTACATAATGTGGAATCTGACAACAAATTTAATAGGAGCCACTGAGTTTTTTCATAGACTTTTTAAGAGCAGTTTTAGGTTCCCAGAAAAATTGGGTAGAAGATACAGAGAATTCCCATGTGTACCCCTTGCCCTGCCCTTAAGGTTTTAGGCATTTGACTTCTGTAGTAACCAGATTAGTGTGTGTGTGTTTTGTGATCGTCCTGGCTACTGTGCAAAAAGTAAGGGGCAGTGTGGAAAGAGCTGCCACAGAGAAAAGAATTCGCTCACACAGGTGCACAGGCAGGTGACAGTGTAGCTAGGAAGATGATGAGAAATGTAAAAGGTGTGTGGGGAGTAAAATCGAAGGACTTGGTCATTGAGAGGCAGCAGGGGCGAGCAGTAGGGAGGACCGGGGATGACGACCACAGCTGGAGGGATTTGGGGGGCCACGTGGGAGGAAGATCATGGCTTACTGGAAACTGGGGGCACCTCTGAGACAGGGTCTGCCTGGAAATATGCAGAAAGCAGTTGTTGCACAAGCCATGGACTCAGAGAGTGGATCAGGATGGGGGTAGAAATTCGGGACATTTAGCATAATTGGAAAAATGGAAGTGCACAGGATCCCTGGATGCTAGAATACACACGGAGAAGAGCAGAACCCTTCGGAGAGGGATTTAAGGGGTGCAGTCACCTTGAATGGTGCCTGGAAAAGGTGGAAGGAGCAAAATGTACTGACAAACCATCAATCGATACTAGATTAATAACTGACTAATCGTGTAACTAATTACTAGTAACAACTCTATGCATACACAGTTACCACGCCACGGACTGCTTGTTTCCTGATTCTGCTCTGGCCCCGCAGGTACCTGACTGCCGCTGCACAGCGTAGGGGGGCTACTCCCCATTCAGCAACTCAGGGAAGGGAAGGCAGGCAAGGGATCAGAGCAGCGGATGAACTTGCTCCTTTGACCACTAGGGGGTGATGTGGGTCTTTCTGTGAAATACCTACCTCTGCAGCGTAAAGAGCAGGCGCAGATCTTCCTTCATCTGAGAAATTCTTAGATACTTCAGGTACCTCAGGTGAGATACAGTAGGTACTGGCTGAAGAATGATTTGCAGGTATCCTGGGATGCCAGTAGGTCCTTGAAATATCAGGATCTGATCTTACACTTCGTAACGCCCCCACCCCCGTAGAATTTACCATGTATCTGTACCCGTAGTTACATGATGTATTCAAAGTTGGTAAATAAGTAAATCAATGCCACCACCCTTCCAGTTCAGCAATGTGCTGAACCTCCAGCCGGTGGGACGAGAAGTAAAGGGTGAGAGTACCCGCAGGAATCTAAGGAAGCATTTCATTTTTAATAACAAAATGTAATGTTTTTCCCGAATATCACATAACTATGAGTCAGTTTTATTTCCATTCACTAGTAACCAACTGTCAAAAGATGTATTTTAAAGAGAGAGACCATTTATAGACAGTAGCACAAAATATAAAACATAAAAGCTAAGAGCAAATCTATTAGAAGGTAAGCGACGCCTTAATGCAGAGAATTATTACAATTTTAGAGGAAGACACTTTAAAAATCTGAAATAGGTGGAGATGTGTACCAAGAATATGAATAAGTTAACCCCCTAGTAAAGGTATTCCAGTTTCTGAATTTCATCTATGTATTCAACGCAGCACTAACCAAAGTCACAAAAGATATCTTTTTTTTAATGAAACTTGACAAAAGTAATCTGAAAATTAAGTGAAAAAGAGGGACAGGACTAGGAAAGGAAATCCTGAAGAAGTACCAAGGGAGGCGACTTGCCCTGATCATTAAATTATTTTATAATTCAGGAAGACGAACAGGCGTGCGTGGATAGACAAACGGAAAACAACAGTAACATTATAAATACGCCCCCACGGATATCTGCCCGTCATTACAGGGAACGGTGTAGCACGCGCAGGTTCTTCTGGGACAAGTGGTCATTCACAGCGAGAGAGGAATTACTCCTCTCCTCAGAGCAGAAGCAAAAATGACCTCTAAATGAGTTAAATGCTTGAGTGCAAAATTCTAAATGCTCACCGTTTGGGTCAGTGATATGGGAGTACGTCTTTATGAACTTGAGCAATGGGAGCATTTCTTAAAGAATTAAAAAGCGCAGCCGTCCCCCCAATGATAAGCTCTACCAAATTAAGAAATTCAACAACAATGACGACAAACCACCCCAGAGAGGGAGAAGCACAAGCCCCAGACTGGAACCACAGGAGCAGCACGTGTGACCAGGTGTGACACAGGTTTGTCATCCAGACGCTATCAGGAACTGTTACAAATGAATAATAGCTAATCAGCCCAAAAGAAATCTGGGCAAAGGGCAGTTTACAGAAAACACCGGTGGCCTATACATATGAAAAACACGTTCAGCCTTCTTAGTTGTCAGGAAGATGCAGACTAAAACTGCGGTGAGAAACGGTTTTGACCTCACAGACTGGAGAAAATTAAAAATACGTTAAATGCCAACTGAGTCTTAAACGTGGAGCTTGTGAAACACTCACAAACTGTTGACGGGACTAGTAGTTTGGTTTGATTAATTTGGAAAGCATCTGTCACCTCATGCAAAGGTGACAATGTGACCCTGTGGAGGTCCTTACATTCCCCAGGATAGGAAAATCCTGCATGTAGGTGTGCAGAGAAATGCACAGAAATGCAGTCCTGTTTGTAGTAGCATAAACACCTAGAGAAAAAAAAATGGTGTATACCCATTCAAGAGCGGGTGATAAATTCTAGTGAGTGAATAGAGTGCAATGCTATATATTAGTAAAAATTAATTATCTAAAATTATATGCACCAACATTTTAATTTCACACAGAGTTGAGTGAAAAATGACCATGTCACAGGAAAAAAAGGAAAAGAACAATTCCCCCTTAGATGCATTTCAAAGACATACCACATTAAATAATACATAATTTGCAGGCTTTTACATGAATGGTAAAGCCTGTAATGAAAAACAAGTGAATTAAAATATAAACTTCAGAGTTATGGTTACCTAGACATGGTGATAAAAGAACAATGAAATCTTTAAAAATAACATAGAGGCTTAAAAATTCTCAGCGGTAATCTATCTCCTACACTGATTGGTTCAGAAAAGAATATTCATTTTGTTGTTTCCGTAGATGCATTGCATATTTGTCATAAATGTTGCTTTGCATATTCAACATTTAACTTTTTAATCCTCACCCAAGGATATGTGCATTGATTTTAGAGAGAGGGGGGAAAGGAGAGAGAAAGAAATATCGATTGGTTGCCTCCTGCACGCTCCCTGGCCAGAGATCAAACCCACAACCTAGGTACGCGCCCTGACTGGGAATCAAACCCTCAACCTTTTGGTGTACAGGATGATGTTCCAACCAACTGAGTAACCCTATCAGGGCTCAGTATTTAATTTTTTAATGTAAGAAGCTGCTATGTGGCTTTATACATACAGTAAAGGCTGTGATTAATATACCCCAAGCCATATCATTCATTGTCTGACGTGGAAGGGAGGAGGGGGAGGCAAATGGACAGGTTCAACAAGCAAAGAAGTAAGTGACGTGTAAGTGATTTTATAACAAAAATGGTGAAAGAGCAGAGGCAGGGAAAAAGAAGGTAAAAGCAGTTTGAAATGCATACCAGTGAATTTGCTCCAGCTCTCCTGGCCTCCCACTTCCTCTGAAATGTTTCAGGCTCGTGTACCTGGGGACTCTGTCCAAAGCGACTGTGTCACAAGGAGGTTGCTGACAAGGATGGCCACTTGCCGCAGCTCTTTTCCTGAGCCAACCATGTGCCTAAAACTTCTCTGCTGTGTGGCCCTCTGTGTCTGGGGAGCAGGTGGGTTCCTGCCCTTGGGGATCTGGGTGCCGGGGTTTCTCCTGGGCCTGCAATGCTGGGCTGCCTCCCAGGCTTTTTCTCCACTTTCTGTCTCTTCCTCCACAGGCTCTGTGGACGACGAGGTCACCCAGAGTCCCAGGCATCTGGTCAAAGGAAAAGAACAGAAAGCGAGGATGGAGTGTGTCCCCAGAAAAGGACACAGCTATGTTTACTGGTATCATCGGAAGCTGGAAGGAGAGCTCACGTTTTTGGCTTACTTACAGAATGACCAAATCATTGAGAAAGTAGAAGCGGTCAAGGAGCGATTTTCATTTCGATGTCCCACAAACTCACCCTGCAGCCTGGAAATCCAGCCCACTGGGCCCGGGGACTCGGCTCAGTTTTTCTGCGCCAGCAGTGAGTACACAGTGCTGCGGTGCCAGCTCCTCTTCGTGCACAAACGCGCCACGCACCCCGCTCAGGAAACAAGTGGCACATACGGTGGGTGGAAGGGGCGGCCAGAAACCCAACTTGAAAGAGCAGACGCCAGGAGGAAAAACTCCTCCGTGGCAACCCTAGGAGAGCAGGAAGGGATGTTTCACACAGCGGAGGGGACAGAACCCTTGGAAGGGGAAAGGCTCTGTAAAGGCGGCTCGGATTCCCCAGTTTCCAGGGTGTCCGGCAAAGGAGAGACCCAAGAAACTTTTTTTTTTCTTTCATGAGTATGATGGATTTCTAACAATCTTTATAAAAATAGGCAATTCTGTGGTCTTCACCCAGCAAAGCTGTGCCTTCAGGAATAAGGAAAACGGCAGGTCAGTGGCCTGTTGTTTGGACCCTGCTCACCTGCCCAGCATGTTCCATGGAACCAGACTTAGAGCCGCCTTCAGGGACTCATGAGCCCTGACTGGTGTGGCTCAGTGGATTGAGCTCTGGCCTGCGAATCAGAGGGTCGCTGGTTCCATTCCCAGTCAGGGCACATACCTGGGTTGTGGGTCAGGTCTTTAGTATAGGGTGTGAGAGAGGCATTCCCACACTGATGTTTCTCTCTCTCTCTTTCTCCCTCCCTTTCCCTCTCTCTAAAAATAAATAAATTCTTAAAAAAAAAAAAGGGATTCATGATGTTCTCAGTTGGTGGAAACTCAGCAGCTCCCTCCCTCAGAATGCTACAATCATGCAACCTCTATTCATTCATTCATTCATTCATTCATTCATTCATTTTCATGCAACTTTTAAAAGCAACATAACATACACACAATAAAGCATGCTCATTTTACATATATATTCAATATACTTTGACAAACTTTTACGACCATGTAACGGCAATCAAGATACAGAATATGTCCCTCTCCCCAGAAAGTGCAGTACCTGTGACACAGTCAGTGATAGGGTCGTAGATCTCTGCATACATTACAGTCGATATGAAAGCCGGAGGTGCCTTCTGGTCACAGCGCATAGAGGAAATATCATGCACTCTCATCACTGCTTTGAAATCAGGGCAGTTTGCAGACTCACCAGGGTATATTTTATTTAACGAATTTTAACGACGAACACATATTAATACATCATAAATTTCTTTTAAAATATTTTGATAATGGCATTGCACAATACTAATTGGTTTCCTTTGTAATGTGATGCATCCTACTTTATGGATTTAAGATATTATTCTGAGAAGGGGCGCTTAGGATTTATCAGGTTGCCAGAGGTGTTCATGGCCCCAGCAAAGTTATGAGCCCCCAGAGGAGGCACAAGACCCTCAGCTTTGCAGCTGGACCGCAAACCTGAAGCCTTGACCAGTGGGAGCACCTTGTCAGAACGCGTTTTCTCAGAGTTCCACCCGCACTGCTGTACCTGCTAATGATCCTCAGTCTAAATCATTACATCACTTTCTCTCTCTCTCTCTCTGTCTCTCTCTCTCTCTTTCTCTTTCTCTCTCTCTCTCTCTCTCTCTCTCTCTCTCTCTCTCTCTCTTCTTTCTTCCAGGAAGGCACAGCAACAGTTCGACAGTTTCTAAGCCAACAGATTCCAACCACAAGTTTCATCACAAAAATGTCTTTCATCACAGATAATCTCAGACCTAAAAACAAATGATTTAACTACCACAGTAATGAATTCACACTCATACACATTTCAACTCGATGCTGGGCAATCCTATGCTGGTGCAATCCAGTGTCAGTAAATGTCTAATTGCCCCTGACATAGTGTTAACTTCCTAAATCCTGTGCGCTAGAATACAAGGCCCAGAAAATCATAATGGCAAACATGAATCTGGTGCTTATTCTGTATTGAGTACTGTTCTAAATTTCTTATTTGTATAAGGTTCACAACATTAGTGTATTTTTTTGAAGCAGATACTCGTTACACCCATTCCACAGATGGGAAAATCGAGGCAAATGGGGATGAAGAGACTTGCTCAAGGTGACATGGGTGCTAACGGGCAGCGCCAGGACTCAAACCCAGGCGGTCCCCCAAATCCCTGCTCTAATCCACCACCACCAGGGGACAGTGGGCTTAGGACCCTTTGCTGTTGCTGAATTAAATGGAGCAGCCTCTACTCCACCTCTACTGTATCAATTGTAATAAACACAGAGGTCGGAAAGAATCGGCCTTATTTTATAAGAACAGAACATCTGAACCCCCTCTACCTGGAGCTTCCCTAGTTTACAGCATCGGTGGGAAACAGCAGGCAATAGACTGACTATCAACTCTGAGGCTGTAGATACTTCTCTTCCTAGTTCTCATCACAGCTAGTGCGCAGGCCAATGGCATTCTGAGTGTGACTCTGACCAGGAAGTGGGGTATTCGGTCTTCTCACCATGCAGGCACTTGTCCATTTGGAATGGACATAAAGAACTCTGCAGACAGAAGGGAAGCGACCTGATCTCTCTGAACCTTCATCTCTCCATCTGCACAATCAGCTGTGGCAGTCATTTTATAGCAATGACAGATTCTGCGTTCGGAGCCAGGGGGAGCCCTAGAGCCCACCCAGCCTCTCCCCGGTGCCTCTGCGGGAGTCTGTGTCTGAGCTTCACAAAGACCCCGTCCCCGCCGCGGGCAGCTGGGCTCTCTGCTCCGTGGCCCTTTGTCTCCTGGGAGCAGGTGAGTCCAACACCTACGCAGTAATTCCTGTGTGGGGGTGCAGACCCCCTCCGGCACCTCCTTCTTACAATGGTGCCGGGCTTCCCTCTGGCATTGTCCCCAGCCTTTGCACCCGTACCCCCCAGGACCCACGGGTGCTGATATCTACATGCCCCCATTCCGCCTTGCTGGGGCCAGCCAGGACGTGCCTCTGGAGTGTGAACAGAACCTGAGTACAACGCCATGTACTGGTACCGGCAGGACCCACCCAGCACGAGGCCTGAGGCTGATTTATTACTCAACGGTGGAGAAAGATGTGCAGAAAGGAGACGTAACTGAAGGCTACAGAGTCTCTCGAGAGCAGCAGCGGCTGTTTCCCCTCACTGTGCGCTCGGCCCACGCCAACCGGAGGGGCCTGTACCTGTGTGTGTTCTGGTGCTGCACCGCAATGGGGCGTGGCCACCGCCCGCCTGTGCGCAAACCACGGGCAGCCTGCAGCCCCGCCACAGCCTCTGCTTTAACTTTTCAAATACGTCCCTCTGCTCGGTATCCTTCCCGGAACTCTGCATTCTTACGTATCAAAACGTAAATTAGGAGTAAAGAAAGATCGACAGCAGAGTCAGAGAGCAGGGGATGAGGTCTGGAAAAAGACACAAGCGATTTCAAAGACTGGCCGTATGTTATTTGCTACCTGAGGTTATTTGTTCAAGTGCTCACCGTATTGCTTTGCTATCAAATGCCTGTGCCCATATTCAATGCCAATATTTTAATGGGGAGAAAACAGCCTCATTGAACAAACGGGAGGAGTAGAGAGAAATTCATGGAAAGATGCACATTAAGATGTTGACATTACTTTCCTGGAATGGAGAGGGGAGGAGGAAGAAGAGAGTAAGCAAAAATAGGTCGCAAATAAAGAAATGCACTATTTAAAATAAAGGGTGATAGAGAGGAAAATCAGGGGGAAAAAAGAGAAGCTGTTTAAAACAAATACTAATAAATAAACAAGCTAAAATACACCTGAAATATCAAGAAAGTGAAATATTCCGTGAAGGAGTGGCTAGTTTCAGAATCATACAAACAACAATAGCAGCAGGGATCTGCATTATATTAAAAGGTAATTAGATAATTAATCACCAAAAGCAGTGCTCAGTTCTGAGTTAGAGGCTGATGTTCACATCAATGATAAAAAACATTCTTCAGAAACTGCTAATAATATATTTTGTATCTGTTTACCGATCTATCTAGAGAAGGAAAGATCTGGAAAGAATATCACTGGGGTGTTTACAATGATCATCTTTGCCAGTGATGTATGGTGTTTGATTTCACCTTTATTGTCTAAGTTTCTAAAATGTAGATCTATTGTTGCTATTGGCATACACACACACACACACACACAGAGTGTTTTAAGTGAATAGTTTTAAAATGAATAAGATATAAACTAGTTATATTTGCTGAGCTAGAATAAGAGCCTTCTTCCTGATACCGAGAGGCGGTTTCGCCCAGTACCACGAAGCAGCGACGTGACAGTTACGAGTCTGCAAAGTGACCACGTCACAGGAAGCTTGCGGATGGGCGTAAAAAGCCGCCTTCTTTTGCCACTTCAGCGCCACCATGGGCTGCAGGCTCCTCTGCTGTGTAGCCCTTTGTCTCCTGCGAGCAGGTGAGTCTTCACCACAAGAGGAAAGTCCTGTTCTGGGCTGGCCAACCCCCTTGTCAGGGTCCCTCCTGAGCCTTCTGAGCTCCTTTTCCCTCTGTTACAGGCTCTAGTGATGCCCAAGTCACTCAGACTCCAGGACATCTGGTCAAAGGCAAAGGACAGAAAGCAAGGATGACTTGCACCCCCCAAAAAGGACACCCTGTTGTTTACTGGTATCAACAGATCCCGAAAAAAGAGTTTAAGTTTTTGATTTCCTTTCAGAACGAAGATATTATTGATCAAATCGAGTTGTTCAAAGAGCGATTCTCGGCGAATTGCCCCAAAAGCTCACCGTGCAGCCTGGAAATCCCGTCCTCTGCACCGGGCGACTCGGCCGTGTATTTCTGCGCCAGCAGCCTGGCCACAGTGCTGCGATGTCAGCTCCTCGCAGGGCACAAACGCATCTGGGACACAGCTCAGGAAGCAGCTGGCGCGTTGGGCTGTGACAGAAGTCAGCTGGAGTTCGCTTGAGCCACCGTGGAATTTCACACCAGGCTAATGCGTGTGGAGCAGCAGTCAAGGGATGATGAACAGACAGTTCTGGGAAAAAGCAAAACAAAAACAAAAACAGCTGGGCCAGGGTCTGGAATGGCTGTCCCTCCAGCTCTCATTTTTCTTTCTCTTACTCCGTCTGCTTCCTCTTTTCTTCCCCTGTCGTCTTTCTTTTTCCCTCTAGTCTTCATGACAATGATAAGATGGTCACTGAAAGTGACAAATTCAGCTGTCACCATCCCACCACACTGATAAAGAGCAGCCCAGTTTTTTCCTAACCTGGGTTGAAAATCCCAGAGCCAACAGCAGGCTCGTCGTGACCCAGCTGTGCACGGAGTACGCACCTGTTGTCTCGTATGTAAGCATTTAAAGTCATGCAAATCCAACTTTATTGTGTGTGCAGTTTTCTCTCGGATTTTCCACCCAGCTCCATGTGAGGGAAACACTTCATTATTTTTCCGTATGAACGTCCAGTTTGTTGCTTCTAAATGATGCACAGTGTCCATTCGCCCTCCTCCAGGGACAACACCCAATTTTCCTCCAGTTTCCAGCCAGCATTGAAGATGCTTGTACAGATATATCGCTTTATGTACCCAGGATTGCAGGATTATATGCCCAGAATCAGGGTTGCTGAGACGTTGAAATGCCGTACGTGTATGCTACTCTATGCATCAAAATACCACTAGAGGGCTCTTCAGAATTGCTGTGAGTCTCAAATGCCACATAAAAGTGGGTAAGACACCCTCTCTGTAAGGCATTACCCAGTTTTCTAGATTGCTGCCCGTTCTAGCCATATAAAAAGGTTCTGATCTTTCTCTTCTGCCCCCACCTTTTCCCAGAACACACCACTGTTAGTGTTTGCCCTAAAGATGCAGATGACAATTTAAAAAACATAGATAAAATCAAGAATGAGAAAGAGAGAGAGAAAACAATTATTTTGTACTTCGGTACTACTCACTGGGGACTTCTGAATTCTGACCAGCCCAAGTGGACAGACCTCACTGAACGCCTTGGTCATGCCCTCAGGAGAGGGGCTCCCCCAGAGCTCTGAGAGTTGGGTACCCCAGAACTGCCCTAATGAGGCCTTCAGGGGAATCCAGCTGATCTGCCAATAAATTAACTGCCTTTTAAGGACAAATATTTTGGCACTCTCTAAATAAAGGCAAGAAAAATAAAAGCCAAACAAGACTTTCGACATTGTAGTAGCATCCATAATTCCCATCATGCAATGAAAAGGTATTAGACATGGGAAGAAATGGAAAAATATGACGTATAGGTAGGGAAAAATTGATAATAAAATCCATCCCTGAAATAACACAGATGTCGAAAATTTCAGACAAGACTTTTAAGCAGCTATTAGAGAAATATGTTCAAGGATTTAGAGGAGAACATGGTCATAATTTGATTAATTCATAAAAGCAATTAATCCATAGCAATTAAGAAAAAAGGAAAAGTCATATGAGTGATAAAAATAGATATCTCTATAGGTACAAAAGATGTTAAAACGATGTCAGAATATCGAAAATAAGTAGTGCCAATAAATGAAATAAAATTATTTGAAAAACACAACCTATCAACTCATTTATGATAACATTAGAAATGTAAACATTCTCTGCACAGGAAATTGAATTATTCATCAAAAACACTCCCTCGGAGAAAACTACAAACCCAGATTCCTTTGTGGCTGAATTTTGTCAAACATTTAAGGAAAAAAAGCCAATTTTACATAAACAGTTCATTAGACCATAAAGATAAGGGAATACTTCTCAGCTCATGATGTGAAGCCAGCAAAACCTTGATGCCAACATCTGACAAAAATATGACAGAAAAATATCCTGTGTGATCATAGATGAAAAAACCCTTCCCAACACATGAGCAAATCAAATTCGAATGTGTGTATACATATATAGTGATAATACATCAAAACCGGTAGGTTTATTGCAGGACAAACAATGGGTTCACTTTTAAAAATCAATGCATTTCACCATTTTAGCAGAATGATGAAGAATAATTATTCAACCTTTTCAACAGATGCTGAGAAAACTTTTGACAAAATCCTTAAAATGTACACATTTAATATCAACACTCTCAGCAAACTGCTAGCAGAAAAACAGTCTGTCGATCGATGGATTGAGGGTAGCAATGAAAAATGTACAACTGATATCCTATTAATGGTGAGTATGGAACACTTTCCTCCTATGATTGGGAATAAAGCATGATATTCTCTCTCATATTACAATATTTTCTTCAGTATTATATTGGAGGTCTTAACCAGGGTGATAGGCCAAAAAACATGACATAAAAGCCCCAAATATTGTAAAGGAAGAAGTAAAATGATCATTATTCTTAGATTACATGGTTGTTTATATGGAAAACCTTAAGGAATCAATAAACCACAAGTAGAAATAATGAATGAATTTAGCAAGATCACAGGAAACAAGGTCAATAGAAAAAAAATCAAGTGTTTTTGGACTAGTTGCAAACAACCGAAGTATTAACTTTCAGGAAAAAATATCATATACAACAGTATCAATAAGAGGAATAAATTTAGCAAAAGATGTTCGATGTAAAACTACAAACCATGGCAAATGAAATAAAGGAAATTAATATGGAAAGATATATCATGTTTATGGGTTGAAAATTTTAAGGCATTAAGATAGCAATTTTCTCAACAAATGATGTTGAACCAACTGGATAATCACATGGAAGGAACTAAACGTTACTGGTATGTCGTACCTTAAATAAAAATCAGTGTGAGATGACTCTTAGAGCTAAGTGTAAAAGCAAAGACGACAAACCCTGCAGGGGAAAATACAGGAAACATCTTTGTGAGTTGAAGGTAGGCGAACATTTCTTACGACACAGAAAGCCAATCAGTAGTAAAAAGTCGCTTCGCATTTGGCACACTTGGTGCCAGAGGGTATTTGTTACACGGACCAATGGTTCACAAACGAGAGGAGGAAGTGGGCCCATAAGCCAAACTGACAGCCGCGGGGGTCCTGTTCTCCTGGAGCAGGGAGAGCTTTTGACCCACGCACCAAGGCCACTCTCTGCTCAGTTCCGCCACCATCCAGCTTTGTGTTTCCTCCATCCATTTCTCTGATAATAGTCTCGCTCGCCTGCTCTGGCCTAGACCTGCTCCCAGGGCGAATTCTGCTTCTCCTCTCCTTGTCCTGCATCTACAAACTTCTGTAGGAATCCACTGGACCTGAGTCTTTATTCTCTCAACCGATGCGATCCCGAAGTATAGCAATAGTTCAGCTCCCACATCTCTCATCCACTCAAATCACTGTCTCCAGCAGGGGGCAGCAAAACAGCGTGTTGACTTTAACAATTGCAAATTAGGGCAGTGATATTTTTCCTGATAAGAACAAACCCAAAATGATAATATTCATTATAATTATCCTGTGTGTATTAACTGAGACCCTGAATAAGCAAGTTATGGGAATGAGTCCACATTCCTCTTGACATTACTAATGGCGAACTCTGCCCAGAAAGAGATTAGAAGGGAGAGAACATTGGTTTATGTCATGTAGAATGTATACAGCAGGTGTAAAACACGCTGGGGTACTCCTAAGTAAAGCCGCAGCTATGCAAAACAACAAAGGAGGTAGTGAAGCAGATGGAGAAGAAACCAGGGAGGCCAGGGTTGGTACTTATCGAAGGCGGGACGGGGGCTATTATACTAATATACCTAATTTGCATGTATTAGAAACTTTTACAATCAAAAGGAAAATATAAAAAGAAAACGTTTTCCTATCATGAGTATTGGTTAACTACATAGACAGGGTTTCACGCCAACGTCATAGCTGTGCTATGTTTTTAAGCTGTCGCGTTGAAATATTGAACACTTTCCTTCTAATATCAGGAATAATTGATGTTATGCTAAAATTACTCTTTATTCAACTATTTTCAGTTAACTCAAAATATGAGTGAAGGTGCTAAGTATTTTTTTGAATTACATACACAGGTTAAGTGAATACCTTTATGCAAGGAGCTGACATTTTTGGTAATAGTCTTCACACAGAAAACATTGACCAGAAAGGCAGCAGCCATTAGAGAACAGTGTGGCAACTGGGAACAAAGTTAGTAATACTGCCTTTCTAAGAAAGAAAGGGAAGGAAGGAAGGAAGGAAGGAAGGAAGGAAGGAAGGAAGGAAGGAAGGAGATAAAAGAAAAGAAAAGAAAGACCAGGTCCTGGCTGGTGTAGCACAGTGGTTTGAGCACCTACCTGAGAACCAAAGGGTCACCAGTTCGATTCCCAGTCAGGGCACATGTCTGGGTTGCAGGCCAGGTCCCCAGTAGTGGGCACATAAGAGCAACCACACATTGATGTTTATATTTCTCTCCTTCTCTTTCTCCCTCCATTCCCCTCTCTAAAAATAAATAAATAACATCTTTTAAATAAAAGAAAGAAGAAAAAAGAAAACAAGAAAGCCCTTCAGGCTTTATGGTAACTATACTAAAATTGCATAGGTCACCCTGATCAGAGCTAGAAAAAAAAGTGAACGAATGCAGAAAGAAGAGAAATGTTAGAGTCACAACCCTCCAATGAGACTAGATTCCCTTTATTTGAAGAGACTGTGAATTGTAGTGATAGCCTATCCATCTGGGAGAATGGTGGTTCCCCACACAACCAACACAGCCAGCCCTGGAAAGAGAGGGAGAGGCTGGCCTCTAGTAACAGACTGCAAGGAAGAACCAGTGGGGAAAAGAAGGAGTAAGAGTTTCAGCCTTAGCCCTCGGGACATAGGGTAAATAAACCCGAGTGCCACCTGCCTGGGCAATAAAGGAGGCAGAAGGTTGGACCTTTGAGGGGGGACAGGAGGTGTGGCTGTACCTTCCTCTGCAGCCTAAGAAGACTTGAGGGCCCCTGACATCACTCACTGAATCCTTACAAATTCTTATTTCCCTGCCCTGCTTCCCCTCAACACTCAAAGCTGGAAACACCTCCGCCCTGCCCCTCCCTGCCATGGGCTCCCTGCTCCTCTGCTGTGTGGCCTTTTGTCTCCTGGGAGCAGGTGAGTTTGGGAAACAGAGGGGCAGCCCCTGCCTTCAATCTCCTGGGTCCTGGCTGGCACTTCTCCCTTGAGACTGCAGCAAGAGGGCCCTTCCTTGGCTCTGTCTCCAGTTCCTGTGTGGTCTCCCCCCAGGGTCCATGGATACTGGTGTTACCCAGACCCCAAGGAATAAGATCACCAAGACAGGAAACAGCATCACTCTGGAATGTTCGCAGAATAAGGGTCATGACGCTATGTACTGGTACCGACAAGACCCAGGCCTGGGGCTACGGCTGATCTACTACTCCTTCGATGTCAAAGATATTAACAAAGGAGACATCCCCGATGGGTACAGTGTCTCCAGAACCGAGAAAATGAAGTTCCCCCTCTCTGTGAAGACTGCCAGCCCCAACCAGACAGCTGTTTACTTCTGTGCCAGCAGTTACTCACACAGCGTTTCTCGGCCACCTGCTCTCTACACAGAAAGCCAGGCACACGGGTGAGTTACGTGCTC
>CM052549.1:76451111-76469399 GCA_028533065.1 Trachops cirrhosus
CCAGGGCTTTGGGAAACTGGGATCCTAACTTGAAGAGGTGATGAGGAGGAAGAGGCAGAGTCTCTTGGGAGTCTGGGAGTGCAGCTGCTCTCCTGCCTGCTGAGGGTATGGAGGGGGTATTTGGAAAGCAGGCAGGGCAAGGGTTAAATAAACGTCTGCCCGATACATCTGGGGGATGGAAGACCAATACCCCATTCCTCCCCTTCCCCACCATTGGAGACTTGCTCTTTCTCATCACTCATGCTATTATGGGGTCTCCTTTAAACAGTCTCCTGGTTGCCATGGGGATCTGCACAAACGGTGACGAAAATTGCCCTACCTGCTAAGAGCTGACAGCCTGAGCTAGAATTATGTGCCTCAAAACCAGATATTAGAAAGGGTTTGGAAGATAATCAACCTGGGCTCTGGCCGGAGGCTCAGCAGTGGGTAGAGGGATGAGCACACAGTGAAGGAGCCAAGTATTGGGCGATCAAAAACAAAGACACAGTGCAGGTAGAGGGGTGGGGGCGGGATTCTGAAAGTTTCTATTTTAGACGCGATGGGGCTGTTGTGCTGGGCTCCATCTAGAGTGAATCTTCCCCAAAGCTGATTTCAGTCTGGGGCCTGCCAAGGCTGCCAAGATCCCTGTGATTTTCTGAGGCACAGCCTGGCCAGCAGGAGAGAGATGGAACTAGGCCGCGTTGGAGTCTGTGGGAGACAGGTAGGAGGAGGAGCCCTCTGAGGAAGAGACTTCTCGGCTCCTCTGAGCTCGGGGTTAGTGAGGGGCAGGAGCAGGCAGAGTTCATTGAATTCTCTGAAAGCTAGAAATGAGTACGTGTTCTGGAGCTGAAGGAACAAGTAAGAAAAGCTCAGAAGTCTGGTGGCGAGACAGGAAGTAGGCTGGAGGGATGGAGTAAATGCAGACCAGAGGGAACTGGGGGAGCTGCAAACGGGGGCTCATGGGGCTGAGAGGGACCCCGGGGGCACATTCTGGTCCAGGGCCTGGCACAGCTTCTCGCCGCCAGGAGACCCACCGCTCGGAGCTGGGCCTGGTCCTCACTGCGCACCCTCCAACCACGCACGGGCTCATAGCAGGTGGGAACCCTGCTATGTTGTACAGTGCCTGACAGATTTTTACGAGCTTTCGCACCCACCATGCTGATTTTCGTTTGTGTTGAGTTACCAGTTTAACGTCTCACAAATGCTTTCATTGTGAGTCATGGAGAAGAAAGTTATGTCGCTTGATAGAAGATGAGACCGAGCCTCAAACAGGTTCTGCCTTGCCCAAGAATACAGATGTAAGAATAGCTTCAAGGCCGCAGAAAGCCTGGAAAGAGTGGCGAAGCCTGGGAATCATGGCAGGTGCCATGTAAAGAAGGTTTATTTGGCTCATGTCAGAGGACAAACTACCTCCTGGGCCCTCCTGATGCTTGTCTCCCTGGCAGAAATAGAAGGTTGAATAACCTTCCACGTGGCACCTGGTCTCAGAACCTTGCTTTACCATGGCCTGGGACCCCTCTAGGACACATCTGGGCATAGATGACACAGCTTTTTGTGCTCACAGGTAGCTGACCCAGGTTATGGACCCTCACTAGTAGGGGCTTGTACCGTAATGTCACCAAATATGCTACTTTGTTTTATCCCCTTGTTGTGCGGTCTTCCTAGGAAGTCCTTCTTTAGAGGATACGGAGAGACCCTTATTGTAGATACCAGCATGCCCTGGACAGATATGGGGAGGTAATCCTTGGTAGAATATAGGAAATTATTTTGAGACCAGGGAGAGAATTTTGGTATTGGTGCTTGTGGCTCTGAGGCTATCTAAAAGGGAAAACCTGAGAACTTGGGCCTTTTCTGTGTCAAAGGCCTTAAGACCAGCCTTCTCCTGATATTTGGTGCTCCTTCTTAGATTAAGCTGTCATACCACACAGACTATGAGGTTAGTTTTCCTCAAAGTAGCAGGAGCCACCTTACAGGCAGAGATCGCTACAGGAGGGGACCCTGACATCACTGTCTGGGCTTGGACGTATAGCATGGACCCAGGTGTGCAGGATGGATTCAGGTCCCCCTTCGCCCCGATTCAGTTTGAATAAGTCATGCAGCTCTTGGTACCCTTCGGTCTGAACTGTGGACTCCTTTGTCTATATCTTTAAGACATTCTCCTAGTTCATATTTAGTGCTTAACATCCAACTACTGTCTTGTTTTCTTTTAATGATTCTAGAGAGAGGAAAAGGGAGGGAGAAAGAAAGGGAGAGAAACACTGATGTGAGAGAGAAGCATCGACTGGCTGCATCTTGCACGCACTGACTGGGGACCGAACTTGCAACCCAGGCATGTGCCCTTGATACAGAAAGAGATCTGATCAGATCGCTGGGGAAGAGTAGAAAGGGGCCATAGGAGGAGGTTGCTTAAGGCAATGGTAAACAGCTTAGGATGGGATTGGCTGAGATGCTGAATGCCTGCAGAGTGCATGGAACTATGGGCAAGAAGGTTTGAAATAAAAGAAGCTCTTGGGATCTTAGGCTGGCTCTCAGGCGCTTCTTCCTTGAGGATGCCGGGTGATCGTGCTGCAGCTGCCTGTGTTTCCAACAGACGGTAATTTGGATGGATTTTGCGTGGATTTTGGATGGGAAGGAACTCCGGGTGCAGCCTCGGGTCGGGCTGGCCTGGCAGAGGGTGGCAGGTTTACTCTTCCTTGGGGGTTCTACAGGGGGTGAGCTCTGAGACTGAAGCCTGCCGTCCTTCCAAAATGGTGTAGCTTTTGTATCTTATGTTGTTTTAGCTTGTGAACTAACCCTACAGATATAAGATAATTAAAAGCTAACCGGGGGAATGGTGCTATAGGACTTTAGAACTCGAGAGTTAAAGAGTTTAGCCCTAATTGATAGGCTTAAATGATTAAAGCTGTAACTAAAAGAGTTAAGAGCTTTAGCCTTAAGTGACTAATGCAAGTGGAAAGCTGTTATTCCAAAAGTGTGCAGCCATTGAATAAAAACTCCTTTTCTTTATCACCAAAACGTTGCCTCTGGAATTTTGCCTAGAGGGTGGTGGTGGGCAGTAGGACCCCACTTGCTGTTTGGTAATGCCCTAACCGGGAATCGAACCGAAGATCTTTTTGCAGAATGACACCCAACCAACTGAGCCACACAGGCCAGGCTCAAACCACGGTATTTTAATTATGATAATATTGAATAGTTTCTCTGTGCTTACTATACCAGACATTGTGTCAGTTTTTCAGGGACCTTGTAAAAAAATTTTGATTAGCACGGCCACCTAGGGGGTTGCCCATTTTATAGATGCTAAAATGAGCTGTATAGCATGAAGGAGCCTGCCCAAGGTCACGGGGCCAGCCAGTGGTGGAGATGGAATTGACCTGAGAGTCTGACTCTAGAGCTGTGTGCTCGACCACGGAACCTTCGGCTCCCCTTCCCAGTGCTCAGTGCGGCCTCACAGGGTGGGCAGGAGGTACCCTTTTCTTCTTTCTACCAGTGAGGAATCTAAAGCTCAGAGGCGAAGGGACTTCTCCAGGGTCACCTGGCTGGGGATGAACAGATGACACCAGAACCTTTCCCTCTTCAAGCCAAGTCCATTTCCCATCGTGTTGCTCCATGTTAGACCCTTTCAGACCTCTTGGTGGTCCAAAACGTGGGTTTTGGTCAGACTGCAAGTCACTAATTTCTTTTTTAAAAAATATTTTCCTCCCAAGTCCCCCCAGCTCAGGTATTTCTCCTCAGTTCTTAGTCCCTGGTGTCCCTTATTACTCCCCAACCAGATTGGGCTGTCGTTTCTCCAAAATCCTAGCTCCTTTCCTCATCCCTTATTTTTCTAAACAATGTATTTCCCCCATGGCACAATTTCTCTTTATCCGATAAGAACTATTTTCTTGAATATCTTAACCTGGGGATCACTGAGTCTGGGTGGTGCAGAGACACTCGGTGTGATCCAGGAAAAGCAAAGAGAGAGGGAGGCGGGGGCATGGACTGGTCGTGGCTGATCGGCTTCCTGGAGTAAGCTCTGCTCCTCCCCCCGCCCCATGCTATTCCCCACCCTGAAGCCAGAACATGCAGGCATGTTTTATGTCCAGAGGGAAAATCTGAGTATGTTATATATTCTTCAGCCTTCTATGGAGTGGTGAATGGGGAAGTCTTTAGCAACTGAGGCTATTTTTTTAAACCTAAAGATAGATCGGCTCCTATAATATAACGTCTCGCTGTCCACATTTCAGTCACCCTTTGTCCCTTGCCTGGACTCACTAAAACTGCTTCAGCGACCCCGAGTCTATTGAAGAGTAAGCAGAGGAGGGCTAGCAGAGAGTCCAGGAGGGTGACCCGGGTGGGCTGTTATTGCAGCAGCCGTGACTTCTCTGTGATACTCAGGGTTTAATGAATGACACGCGCATTTATTTCCCTAAATCATATTAGATTCAGATTGAACTCCCCAAGCCCAGTTTGGTGATAAGCCAACTGGGCTCCCTCCACTCACTGGGCTCATCAAACTTTGGACTGTTTTGTCTATTTGTTTGGAAGGCAGCCAACTGGTCCGTCTGCCTACTTCCTACAGGCCAACCTGTCCTATAGCTGCATCTGGAAAGGCTCCCCAGGTTCAAAAGCAAGTGCTCAGTCCACACAGGTGCCAGCCAACACAGTTCTAGTTTGAGGACCAGCTCCTTCAAGGCTACTGTGTTTGAGCAGGTTCTGGGCTTACGCATCTAGAACCGACTACACCTGTTTCTTTCCCAGACCTGGGAGGGGGGCAGCAGAGGGCTTGCCACGTGTGGTTGGGCCACCTCTCTGTCCAAATACAAAGGTTGAAGCAGCCGTTCCCTCCTGTTAGGACAATCTGGCTCATTTCCTTAAGGGGTGGTGGTGTCTAAATTCAACACTTTTTTCTCCAAGGACGCCCGTACTGCTCGGCCAATTTTCCTCTATTTCTGAGTCATATTTCCCTACTCAATGTGCTAGTCTGCTAGGGCTGCCATAACAAAATACAGCAGCCTGGGTGTCTTAAACGACAGGAATCTACTCGCTCACAGGTCTGGGAGCGGGAAGTCCAAGATCAAGGTGTCGGCAGGCTTGGTTTCTCCCGAGGCTTCCCTCCTTGGCTTTCAGGGGCCGCTTTCTCCCTGTGTCTTCACACGGCCTTTCCCCTCTGCGCACAACCCTAGTGTCTCTTTGTGCATGTCCTCTCTTCTGACAGGGACACCAGCCAGATGACATTAGGGCCCACCCCAAGGGCCTCAGTTAGATTTAATTAGCTTTGTAAAGACACTGTCTCCAAACACAATCCCATTCCACAGCACTGGGGGCCAGGGATTTTGAAAGAACACAGCTCAGTCCATAACATTCAGTAAATATTTCCTGGATTCCTGTGTTGGTGTGCGGTTTTTCTAAGGTGTAAGGAAACGGCGATACAGAAGATAGAAAAGGTCCTTGCTTTCGTGGCATTTACGTGGATTTGTGTGCACAGCAGTGAGAGACGGACAATAAATAAGAATATATATTATGCATCTATGGCCTATATATTCCTATCAGACAATGGTGATTAGGTGTAATTAAAACAGGATAAAGTGATAATCGATGTGAGTGACTGGTGGCTGGGTCGACAGTTAGTAAGGTGGTCTGGAAAGATCTATTTGGGGAGATGATATTTGAGTTGAAATCTGAATGAAAAGGAGCCAGCCATGTGAGAGTAGAGGAAGGGGCTTCTTGACGGCCTGCTGAGTCTGTAACAGAAACGGACCAACACACACAACCGTTGCCTTTCAAATTAAATAACCCTGCCATCCAGCGTATGGAGTTTTACCTTGCCACTGTTTATTGACTGCAAAAACTGATACATAAAGGATGGTCATTAATACACTAAAATATTCTTATGGAAGTAGATATGAAGTATGTTTTTTGACATAAAATGGTATTTATGAAATATTGTTGGGTTAAGAGAGTAAATTATAAAGCAGTATGTATTGTATGATCTAACTTTAAATGATTTAAATTCTCATTTTAATAATCTGTACATATTACAATAACACACATTTATATTGTAATTGAAGCAATTGTAATAATAAATAAAAATTTCCCAGGCAGGACAATAGCTAACCTCATGAAAGGAATTGCTAATGGTAAAATTTCATGTATTACAGCGAGAAATAAATTTAGGTGGTAACTAAGTAAACCCCATGGCTCATCTTTACGAGGCACAGGGTTATGTGATTTATATGGATAATTTCACCTCATTCTTATAGCAAGCCCTCCTGTCTCATTTTGTGGGTATCATTATCTTCATTTTATATATGAGGAAATAGGTAAAGAACTTGTGCAACTTTTTCAAGGTTAGACCCAATTATAAAGCAGTAGAACCAAGTTCTAAGCTCAAGTCTGCCAGGTGACAGGATTCAAACTTCTAACCAGTGTTTTGCTGCTTCTTTGGAGAAACTTGGGCTTGGATAGGAAGGTGCTCACAACCCAAGGCTTACCCGTAGGGGAAGGTGCCCACTCCTGAGGGAAATGGGAGCGTGAGGCAGGAAAGGAAGCTGGCGGGGGCCCACTAGCACGTGTGGAGACCCGGCAAGACCCACTGGACTCCGCGCTGAGCGAGGAGCGAGAGGGGAATCGTTCCTGCGTGAAGCCGGGATGTAGGAAGAGTCACACCCTCGGTGAAAGGGCAAACGGACAAAATAACCCCACAGGCGGTTAACAACAAATATTGTTTTTCTTGGTCTTGGCTTAGGGTGGAGGATTTTAAAATTTCTTCTAAATATTCATGCCACTGAGTTGTCAGCCCTTCGGGGTTTGGGATAGATATTGTAGGACCGAGAAGACACATGCTGAGAATTACAAAATGAAATGACATCGGGTCTGTTCATCCCAACTGCTGGGCAGAGGCAAAAAAAATTTTTTTCTAAAAACCATCTTATTCCAGGATTTAAAATATTCCCCAAGATGAATTCATAATGTCAAGTTACATGATGCACAGGGAGCTAAGCCACTCCGAGGGAAAACCAGCAGAACCTACAAACAAGAAAACCAGATGCAAAAGTCATCAGCAGTTGGCACCAACAGGTAAAGTTCTGAATAGATGCTTAATACCCTTAAAGAAATAAAGTAATTTAAAAATACACAAGGAGTGAAGTACTTCCAAAAAGGGCCATTCCTTTTGATGAAAAACCCAAGTAGATTTCCTAGAAATGAAAATTAATATAATTTAAATTCAAAAGTCAATTAAAGGGATAAGGGGCTCATTGGAGCTGAGGTGTGAGTTAGTAGACTGGAGAATGGGTCTAAAGAACTGCCCCATAAGGCAGCACAGAGAAGTAAACAGAAGGAGAATGTGAGTCGTGGAGTTTAGGTGACAGTGTGAGAGAGAGTGGGCCACAGGACAGCTCTGCACCGCAGGCCGTCTCTCCTTCAATAACAGGCGGACAGCCACGTGTGTGGACGGACGCCCCGCCCTTCCGAGGATTACCTCTCACCACTACCCTTCAGAAGCACATTGTATTGAAAAGCAATGAGCATTCCGGACGACAGTGCAGAGCTATCCAGAAAACAGGCCCATGCTTTTCCCATGGAGCCTCGGGTACGGACTGAAGGCCAAGGTGGGGGCTGCAATAGAAGCGGGTATCATGTTACTAGGACTTGCTCTTGAAATAAAATTCTCCCTCCTTCCAGCTGTGCTTGAGTCTGGTCTTGACTATATGTTTTCCACTTATCACAGAAAACTCTGCTTGTCCAGCTTGCCAGTGTTGGGGGTCAGATAATACCCAGTTCTGAGCGCCATACTGAGGCTTTCGGTCAAGAGCCAGGAACGGCTTTCCGAAGGAAGATCTGTCAGCAGGTAGAAGAGAGTATAGCTGTCTTTACGCCAAAACTCTTGGCATCTGCCTTGAGAGTCTCTTTAATGGAGAGTGCCATGGGCTTCACAGCGTATCCCTATTGGCCACAGATACTTCAAGAACAGCTGAGTCTTCTTGGTCTCTGACGTGGGGGGACAGGACAGCTTTCATCCTGGCCCTGTTGTGCTACAGAACTCTCTGGTGCCCAGCCAGTGCCCTGCCTTACAGATGACACAGTAGGGGACCAGAGTAGCATGCCCATCGGCAGTACATGTCAACCCCAAAGTGAAGCATCACATTGCTTTCTGCAGCTGCTGCTGTAAGTCACAGCAGCTGGTCTCTCACTTTAGAGCGGATACTCTAACATGTGTCATACCTCTGGACTATTCAAAAGCTCACCCATGTGGCAGGTCCCCGAACTTTTGCAGGTTTTACCTGGGTCTAGTATGTGCATATCATATACTGAGGCACCTAGAGTGCTTTATAATTTTTATTCACCAAGAACAATCAGCATCATGCCATCAGTGTAATGGATCAGTATGCTATCAAGATGACTAAGAGCCTTCTAAACTACCATATTTTGCTGTGTATAACAAGTACCTTTTTTTGCCCAAATTTCTTAGGGAAAAATGAGGATACACATTACACATGGATATAATGATTACATAATACCATGGGTATAATAATCCCATGTATAAATGCGCACAAAAATGTGGGGTGTGCATTACACACAGCCAAATATGGTATGCTGGTCAAGAACAGGCTACACAGAGCATTGAGATACAATTGTTAAAGGGTATATCTGAACCTGGCACTTGAAGGCAAACTATCTGATTGTCTTCACTGAGCATTTTTAAACACTCTCCTGGAAGAAATTTTAGCCTCAGGCTCCCAGTGGCCAGCTTCCTATCTGTGAGTGTAGCCCTCCAGCTAGTCCTCCAAGTTCTCTCTCCCTCCCAGTCCTCCCATTCACACTTATACCACCCACCAAACACACCAATGGCTGTCTCTGCCCCCAAGCTGTGGTTTCCTCTCTCCAGCCTGGGTGTTCTGGCTCCTCTGGATGGGAGATGGGCAGGGGGAGGGACCTGGGAGGAGGGAACAGGGAGGAGGAAGCGGGGAGGAGGGCGCTGAGGTTCTTGCTGGGATCTTTGATCTCTGCCCAGCACTGTGTCCCCCGTGCTGCAGAAGTAAGAGCTGCTGTCTTCGGGGGCCGCGCTGCTCACAGTCAGCGTGGAGAACGTTAGGTTTGGGCGGCTGATGGGAAACTTGTCCTTTTTAAATCCACTTTCGTAAGTGGAGTCAGAGCCCTGATTCGCCGTGGCAATCAGCGTCAAGCTCTGTCCTGGAAGCTGACGGTACCAGAACATGAAGGTGAGTTGGCTGTCAGCCTGACACTGGATGGTCACGGAGGTCCCGCGTTGGCAGATGAACCTGCTCGGCTTTTGAGAGACGACAGCACCAAACACGGAGCCTGGTTGCAGGGAGACAGAGAAACCCATGAGGGCTGACCCGCTTGTCCCCAGGCAGGAAGGTCTTTTACTGTTTGCTCCAATGTTACCTTGGCTCCCAAAGAACCCTGTGGCACGGCCTCCATTTTGTTCTGCCAACTGGTACTCTGTCAAATCCTCTAATCCAACACCCCCCACCCACACGCTCTGGTGGACTCACACCCTCTAATCCTCTCCTCAGCATTACCATTAACCCCAGACTTCCCTACCCTGTAAGGCTCATACCTCGTCCCAGGAGAAGTAGCAGGAAAGTCAGCATCCTTCGGTGATACCCTCGCCTCTTCCCTGATCAAAGGCACTAAGACGTCAAACTGAAGTTCATCTTTCCTCACCGCTGTGTAGTTCCTTTCCTGTAGGTTGTCTGTAGCCCTCCTGTAAGTAGAAAGTTGAGTTTCTGCAAAATATGGAGGAAATGAGTCTGCCCCCTAGTGGAGGTGTCTGGCTCTTCACTCACAAGGAGTCCCGGCGTGCAACTGCGGTCCATCACTATGGAGTGCCCCGTGTGTGCTACTCTTCAGGTATAAAGCAAGAATGGGGTGCAGCACGGACCTCAGACAACAAAGGTAAAACTTTAGAATATGGGGGAACCTTATAACTCAGGGTTTAAACTGTCTGTTGAATCTTCTTTGTCCCAAACTGTCCCCATTATTCCTCTCTCAACCCATACTCCAGTAAACTGGCTTCTGCTCCTGATTTCCTCCCTCCCAATAAAATCCTTTACTTTTGCATAAAAGCTGAGCTAATTTTCTGAGCACTTACTCTGTGCTTTACATGTATTATTTCAGCCTATCTGGAAGTTAGGCTTCCTAGGCCACTCTCATCCCATTTTAACAGGTGAGGAAATTTACATGAGACATAAAGGTCGTAAATAACCTATCCAAGTTCACATAGTCCAAGAGTGAGTGACAGAGGCAGGACTCAGACCCATGCCCCTGTGACCCCCAAACCCAAATGTCAACATCAATACTCTAAAGGACGGTCTCACTTTTGCAGTGGTCCGAATGTAGAATCTGGTGGGTGACTGAGGATGATGGGCCAAACGCCCTAAAGGAAACAAGGACCTTTAGAAAGAAATTCTTGTAAAACTCACCTGCCTTATATACCTCTGATTCTATTATAATATGCTCTGTGAAAAACACAAATGTTACTTTTGGGTGGCAGTTAGTACTATATTAGAAATGAATATAGATCATAGGACTTACCCGTATTTCAGAAAAGTAAAACTGGAAAAACAATGTACTTGATGATAGAGGAAATGGGGCATGTTAGGGATAACACTATTCCAGTAACCATTTCTCCTATAGGGTGAGTGTGTGTATGTGTGTGTGTGTGTTTGTGTGTGTAGCCTCTATACCTATGGGAGGTACCCGAGACAGTGGTTCAGGATAAACTTTGCTAAGTAGCATACTGGTGAAGAGTATAGAACACTCCATTTTTTTTCTTGACATCTAAGGATACATTAAAGAAGCTTAGTCAAATATATCCAAAATAACCTAAGATCTTTTTCTATTGCATTCATCTCAAATTTTTCTAAAAATTACTGAATGACTCCTATTCTTTACTGAATTGTAAATCGTCTCCCCATTGGTGGTATCCTCTCTCTTCTAAAACAACAGCAAAGATATTTTTCTCCCTTTTCCTATCCTTCAAACAGAAGTGGTGTCTCTAGACTTTTTTCAAGGGTGTCATGGATACCAAATTGACATAGAATTTTAATCAATTTATTTATTGAATTAATGCATGCACATGGTTAAAATATCAAAAAAAATACAAACAGAGAGCAAAAGGTAAGTTACCTTCTCCAGAAGCAACCAGTCAATGAGTTTGCTGTATATGTTACTAGAAATATTCCTGACTTATTCAAGTTCACGTGTATCTGATTGGTCCTCTTTTAAAACACAGGTGGGAGCAAACAGCTCAGATCATCCCCTGCCTTGCTTTTGACTTTATTCACAATGTCTTTTTTATTGATATATTTAAATTTTAGTTCATCACCAGTACTTAAACATTTGCCTTATTATTATTTTCCATTTTATGATGAGAATTTCCAAAATCTAGAGAACTTGAAAGTATTACAATAAACGTTCATGTGCCCACCACCTAGATAAAGCTACTTATTGTTTTATCATAAAACTGTCCATCTACCTATCTACATTTTTGGATACATTTAAAAGTTGAAGGCATACTCCATTTCTAAACACTTCAGCATGCATATAATTAACGAGGGTTCAATATTTATTTATGTTTCTTAAGGTAAAATTTGCACACGGTAAAGTATACAACTCTTAAGTCCCATTAAATAAGTTTTAACAAATGCATACACCTGGGAAATCTACATGGTTTCCGACACTGTCTACATAAAGGGCTCAATTAATATTTACTGACAGGATGGGTGTCTCATTCTTAAAAACAAACAGTTTTCTAGATGATCGTGTGTACAGGAATAAGCTAATTTTTACAACCTCTGCTTCATAATTTATTTCTTCCCTGTTCAGAATTTCCCAGTAAAGCGTTACCAACCACTTAGAGAACCTGGAGAAAGACAGATTTTTATCAGAGTTCTTCCGTTTTTAGATTGAATGAACAGAATTCAAATTCCACAAGCTTTCCCTTGAATCAGCACATGGCGAATAAAATTGACCTAAAGAAAGAGTTTAGGTTGTGTGAGTGCCCCCTAGTGAAATATTAATTAAGAGCAAAGAGGTAGAACAGAGTGGGAAATGATAGTAAGAGGGACAAGGATAAGAAAACAAATGAAAAACTGGTAAAAAAATGGTAGAAAGGTGCTTCTTCCACGTAAATAGGTGTGAGGACTTTTCCTCCGGGTTGGGGCTGAGTCTCGTAAATTGAGGTTGGGGACGACACCCAGGTTTGGGCAGGCCGACTTGGGGATGGCCCCTAACTGGAAAGTGCAGGTGAGTAGGGCCTGAAAAATGTTCCCTGCTCTCCTGGCCACGATGTGTGTCCATGGGCTTGGTTCCACTGAGGGGCCACCTTTTTTCCCAAGTGGCACACATGTGCCATTGGAGCCAGTGTGACTTGGCCCTGAGTTTGGTCCCTTCCCTCCGGCACCTGCGCTTTCTGTGCAGGGAGGAGGCGGCCGTGCAGCACTGTGGATTCACTGCTGGCGCAGAAGTACACAGATGTCTGGGAGGGGGTGGCCGACTCCAGCGTGAGGGGGAAGCTCTCCTTCTTCTTCCTGGAGACACTGTACCCATCAGGGAAATCCCCTTTCTGATTATCGTCAACCCCGTATGAGAAATGGAGCAGCCGCAGCCCCAGACCTGGGTCTTGTCGATACCAGAACATTCTGCTGTGGTCCATATCCTGGAAACATTCCATCACAACTCTCTCTCCCCTTCTCTTGACCAGATATCTTGCGGTTTGTGTTACTTCAGCATCCGTGAGACCTGAGGAAGCAGGGAAAAGGAGGTGGAAAAGGAGGTCATCAGGAAGCCCAATAAGGGGAAAGTCTTGTATCCAGGGTCTAGAAATAATAGGGCAGGGGTTTGCCGTTAACTCCCCAGACCCACCTACTCCCAGGAAACAGAAGGCCACACCACAGAGGAGCCTGAGTTCCATGGCAGGTTCCAGCCCAGAAAGGGTCTTCTCCCAGGCTCAGGCTACAGCCGATTGACGTCTCTGACTTCACCGTCCCCGCCCACACTCATGAGCCCTCAGCAACCCTACAGATCCAGAGGGTTTAGAGCTGCGGTAGTGTGTGTGTGTGTGTGTGTATGTGTGTGTAGGTTAACACGGCAGGCCCAAGAAGCCTATCTTACAGGGACCTGCTGGCAAGACAGGCTCTCAGCCTGTGTCTGGGAACCTGGGTTTCGTCAGTGTCCTGCCGTTTAGCAGCTGGCGAGAGCGCCATTGGCTGTGTCCGGCTGGCGGCCCAGGCCAGGAGGTGTAGGCCCAACACCCACTTCGCTTCTCTGAGTCTGAAATGTTGGTTCGTGCTGGGCGGCGGGTGCCCGTGGGGTCAGCTGCATTAGTGGGCTAGCGCTGCCATCATGGGGGACAAGCAACCGAAATGTGTTTTCTCACTATTCTGGAGGCTAGAAGTCCAAGATCAAGGTGTCAGCAGGGCTGGTTTCTTTGGAGGCCTCTCTCCTTGGCGTGGAGACAGCCGTCTCTCTGTCTTCACAGGACCCTCCTTCTGTGCATGTCTATGTCCTAATTTCCTCTGCTTGTCCAGACCCCAGTCCCACTGGATTCCAGCCCACCCCAATGGCCTCATTAACATGAATTACTTCTTGAAAGACCTTGTCTCCAAATAGCCCCACGCTGAGGCATGGGGGTTAGAACTGCAACACGAATGTCGAGGGGACGCAATTCAGCCCATAACGCCAGCTGCTAAAAATACCGGGGTGCCGAGTGTCTGGCGGGCTTCTCTGGGCAGAAATCCTGCTCACAGGGCCTGCACATTCATTGCTGGGTGGAAGTGTGCACTCTCGTGGGAGGCGGAGAGCACAGGACATCTCGCATACATTCTTCTGCACCCTGCCTGCGTCTTTTCCCTCTGACCCAGCTGTGTATCCAGGTCTGTCATAAATCTCCGGCATGAGAGCAGGAGCAATCCGTGCGCATGACTGTATACCCTCTGGGGAACCAGAGAAGCAACCGCGAGGCTCGGAGGGTAAGGAGGAGTCGGCCAGGTGGACCTGGAGGAGGAGGCGGCATGTACATTCGGCTGGGACCTCCGGAGCGGGGTGGCAGTCACCCTGCATTTGTCCTGTGACTGCAAATAAGGTGTTGAGGCGGAGAAGGGAAACCCAGGGCCAAGAGCTGAACTGACAAAGGCAGTTAGTGTAGAGATCAAGTCGGACCGGACAGTCGAGTGCTGTTGCTGTTGTTGGTGACAGGAAACACCGCAGGCTGCGTTGGCTGTGGGACCCTGGAGGGAGGCACAGAGGGCCCCTGCGTGTCTGAGGTCCAGGGAAGCTCCCTCCAGCAGGTGCTACCAGGGAGGTTGGACTGGTATCCGGTGAAGGGTCTGGGCCGAGGAAGGCGCAGCCACCTCTCCCCGGTGACACCCCTTTCTGGGAAAAGAGGAAGCGGCTGTGCAGTGTTGTGGGCTAACTGCTGGCAGAAATGTCTAGATGTCTACGTTATGATTCCTATTTTAGTGATTGGTGAGGAATGTACGTGATTCAGTGAGACTTTGCGCTCAAGTCCCTGTAAGACATTGGGGATCAAGAAACAGAACTGCAGTCTTGTCCCTCCAATACAGAGAAGGAAAAGGAAGAAGAAAAGCTTGAGCGAGAGGCTTCCTCTTATTCTTCCCTAGTGGAGCCACCTACCACTTGCAGGAACCATACCCAGAGTAATGGCGGAACCTGCTGGGAAGGACAGCAGGGCCCACTGGACTGTGGTGCTTGGGAAATAAAACGGTACAGAGCAGAAGCATCGGCAGTGACTGACAGGTAGTTTAGGGCCTACCAGGAAAAGAAAAGAATCTTTTCTGAAAGCACAGTGGTACTGAAGAGAGGCAACAACATCCTTGTCAGGGTGACATATGGCATAGATAGACATGGGGCTGAAGTGGAGGAACGATAAACTCTACCAGAGTACATGACTCGTCTTGTTTATATACACAAGTGAAGCCCCCTGGATTCTCCCCAGCCTGTGTAGGAGGGGACTTTGCAGGGGACTTAGATCCTGGACTAGTCCGAGGGGTGTCGGAGAGCTGATGGAGAGAAGAGCGGTTCACTGTTTCACTTCACACTGCGAGTACTTCATCCGGGCACTCTGGAATGGTGCCTGCTCTCATCAGCCTCAATGCTGATTAGTGTGAATTTCAAATAAACAAGTGGGGGTGTTAATTGCCACGAGGTTAGAAGTTCAGGCTGCCATACAGCACCTAACAGAGGAACTAACCAAACCGATTAGGGGTTCAAGAACATTTTCCTGGGGGAAATAACTTCTCAAGTGATAAGCACAAGAATTATTAGTTAGGTATCCAGGTAGAGAGGGAGAGGAAGGGTGCTCTAGGTAAAGTGAACGTTATAGGTGATGATCCAGGAGTGAGTCAGCATGGGATATCCTTGGGGACATGAGAGATGTGGACCCCCTCTGGTGTAGAAGGAGGAAGTTCACGTTAGGGTGGTAGACAGGTATGCCAAGACCACATCAAGGAGGGTGCTTGTCAAGTAACATGAACTTGAGACTTGAGCTAGTTCATGGAAGACCCTGATGGGTTTTAAGCTCAAGAGAGTAGTCTGTGGATTGGAACAGAGAGCAAACTAGAGGGGAGGGTGACAACTTGAAAGGTGGTTAAGGAATCAAGGTGACAGATGACATTCGCTGGACCATGGTGTTATCAGTGAGGTTAGAAAAATGAATGAAATTTGCAAGGAATCTAACACTTAGAAATGCAGACGGGTGGCCACAGATTGGGCGCAGAAGGTGAGGACATCTCCGCCTTAGCATTTGGTTGGACAGCAGGGCTCATTGCCGAGATGAAAATGGGAGGTGTCAGATTTAGCAAACAACTCAGAACTTGCTCTTCCCCCGGTGACAACACTCCCAGGAATAGGACCTAGAATATGGAACAAAATCGTGTTAAGTGATTGGGTTGGAATGGAGTGTTCAGCTTGCGCATCAACAAAGGTCAACAAGGAGAAAGGATGGCGGCTGAGTGAAATCGCTTTTCTAGAGAAGAAATTCCTTACCTCGGCACTAGGCCAAATACAGCTCTCTTGTCCTGCCTGAACACTGACAAGCTCACTGGTACAGCAAGTGAGAGCAGGACAGGTTGCAGACCTGCAGACTGTCAGCCCAGAAGCTGGGGAGTGGAGGAGGGACTCCTATGGGCACAGATGGTGGGGGAAGGTTTTCCTCCTGATGGGTGGGGCATTCGGAGGGAGGAGTCTCCTTGCTCTGTGGAGGCCCTTTTTGTGGGGAGGGCCCCTGGCTGTGCCATGCTGTGGATATACTGCTGGCACAAAGATACAGAGAGGTCTGGCTGATGCTGGTTGACTCCAGCGTCAGTGGGAAATTTTTCTTCTCTGTTCGAGACACCTTGTACCCATCAGGGCCATCTCCCTTTTCAGTATGGCCCACGTTAACTGAATAATAGATCAGCTTGAGCCCCAGCCCAGGGTCTTGTCGATACCAGTACATAGCCTCATGGTCCATATTCTGTGAACAAGCCACTGTCAACTTCTTTTTGGTCTCTGTGATGAGGTGTCTTGGAATCTGGGTCACTTCAGCTTCCAGGGGGCCTGTGAAGGAAGGAGACAGAGCTAGAGACAGCCGAGGAGGGCGCCTGGTGCTGCTGCTGATGCCGATGCAGCTGCTAGGAAAGGGCTCAGCTAAGACCTGCAAGCTATGGCCAAGGGCTGCCCATGCATTCTGGGACTCACCTGCTCCCAGGAGACAAAGCACGACACAGCCCAGGAGCCGGGGCCCCATTCCCGCGTTGCACAGGTGTCTGCCAGCTCAGGGGGCTCCTGTTGGTTTCTGTAATGTCTCCACCTCGCCCTCATTTTCAAGACAGAAGCCACTCCCCTTTTCACAGGGGGATGGCATTTAACATGGGCAACAAGTACCCATCAACGCAGGCTAGCGAGGCTTGTGGTCACTGTCATTGTCCCTGCTGTGCTTTGAGGCTGCTTGTTTCTAAGCGTTTGACAATGTCTTCTTTTCCACGTACACTTGTCAAACCTGGCAAATATCTTTGCATTTTGCAACTTTATAATGAAAATTGGCTTGGCATATTTGAGTATCACTTAGAAATGAGACAACATGAAACTCACCCTATCATCAAATCTGCGTTATACTATAGAAGTCCTCTCTTCTACTCTGCAGAAAAGAATTCCCATTTCTATCTTTGCGGATAGCCACCGATGTATTTTTTTAGCCACTACCTTTTCAAAGAGCCTCATGTGTAAAAACAGGCAAATCCACTGTTGGATTATTTTATTGGTCTTTATCAGTTCAAAACCCTAGCTGCCGGGCTCTTTCCTCAACAGCAGACTGGCAGTGGGCACTAGTGGCTGCCTTCCTCAAAGTCAGGGTTTTGAACTGATCTTTCTTTTCCTCTCTCTTCCTTTTCCTCTTCTCTCTCCTTCTTCAGTAACCTCACGTTTTCACAGCTCACTCAGTTCCTCTGTGTGCTCTTCGCACCGACTCTGCTCTGCTGTCTTCTCCACACATGGCTCCCCAGGGAAGGTTCCTGTCCCTGAATGTGTGTGGCAGCTGCTCTGGACCCACATCATGGGAACCCTGCCTAAAGCTGGGGTGTCGCCACTTCTCCTCTCAGTCCCTCCTCCAGCTACACGTATCACTCCCTTTTCTGAGTCACTAAGTCCTTCCGGCACTGAGGTGACTTCCTTGGGGTTGCCCAGAATATCTTCCCCCTTGAACATGTTTGAGATTTTCTTGTGCTTTGTTGGAACCAAAATGCCCTTGATGGGGTGGGGCGGGGTGGGGAGGAAGGGGACAGAGAAGGGGACTGTCTCATCCCTCCTAATTTCTTCCAACCACAGCTAGAACTTCCCAGATACCTTCTGTATTTTGCCGAATCGTTATCACTTTCAAGCAAGAACTGGGCCCTCATCCCAGTTTGGGGGCTGCCCTCAAACCTTAGAACTGACTTTCTTGTCCCCAACAGCCCCTATTCCATGCGAGTGAGGGACAGAGTTGCTCCCAGGACATTAACTCTGCTGTAAGAAGGAGCATCCTCTCTTTATATTTCTGCACCACTCCTTTCTGGAAAACACGGTGGGGAACAAGCTTGCCTCTACCTCAGTGCTGTCCTGACAAGTCCTATGTAGCCTAGCTCTGGACACAGGTGTTCCCGAGGGAAGGACAGCCCGGCTCTTCCTCAAGAACCCACCTTAAGTAATTCCGAGTTTTACTTAGCAAACCTCGTCACAGTTTACCCGCCTCTGTAAAGTGAAACTCGCTATCTGTTTCTGCTCCTGTCCATGGGATTTTCCCAGGTTCCATGGTGTGACCGACATCAT
>CM052549.1:76469899-76493107 GCA_028533065.1 Trachops cirrhosus
CAAAGCCGAAGAGACCCAGGTTCAAGCCTTAGATCTGCCACTTATCAGCTATGTGGCCGGGGGCAAGGGCCCAGCTCTAGGACACAGCCTTCCTTCCTACAAAATGGGCTCAGCCACAACCCCAACCTCACACGAGGCGATTTCATTTTGTTTAATCCACACACCAAGTGAAGCTGTCATCACAGCATCAATAAGCATCGGCTGCTGTTATAATAATTAGTATCAGCCTAAAGATTTTTTTCAGGTTAAACGTGTCCAGTTGTCTCTCTTTTCGTCCCATGCAGCACAGTTTTGAGCAGCCCCTGCTCTCCACAGCCCAGGACTCTGCTCTGAAAACATTCTCTAAAAGGGTGGTGTCTAGAGCAGGAGGCTCTGTGCCTCCTTATTCTCAATACCCTCTCCACTGGCCATTAGGGCAACTCTTCACCCCATTGATGCACAGAGTTCACTTTTCACTCCAGCCCTTGTCTTTTTCACAAGTACTGCATGTGTGTGCAACACGCAAGCCACGTGTTACCCTTCCAGTGTTCAGACGGTTGGCACTCTCTCTGTTTTGGAGGTTGGCTGGGGGTGGGGAATACTTGTTCCATTTTATCATATGTCTTCGGCCCATCTCTCCACCCTATCTCTTTTCTGCAGGATTCTAATTGTGGTTTGTCATATTAACCCCTCCAGCCTCATGCCTCCTCAGATACCGTGGCCATGCCTTATTCATTCTTACACAAGTAGTTCATGAAATGCGTTGGAAGATCTCAGCTCAACGTAAAGCCCACGTTCCCTGAGCATTGTCTGAGACGCAGGAGCTGCTGAGACGCAGAGAATAGCTCCTGGCCCTCCTCTGCCCACCGCTGCATGGCCCTGGACACCTCGTTTTTCTTCTCAGGGCTTCTATAGCCTCCTCTGTGAGATGTTGAGTTGGGGAAAAGTGATCTCTAAGCAACCTTCCACCTCTGCTCTTCAGATTCAGCAATTCAACGTCTGCAGGCCTCACACCCCATAAGGAAGGCAACTCAGCTGGGGAATCTAAGCTCTTCCCAGGCACAAATCACTCACACTTGTGATACAACCTCAGAGAGTGGCAATGGTGTAAGGGGGGAAGGGGCTGACCCTGGGTCCCACAGTTCCCCAAGACACCAACCTGGCGCCCTGACACCTGGGCCCTGACCCTGCTCTAGGAAAGAGCTCCAGGGCCATGAATGAGGAGACAAGGACCTTGAATCAAAGGCCAGGAAGTAAGGAGCTGCAGTGGGGTCTTTCAGGAGACACCCGGGGAAGAAGGGACAGGTTGTCTGAACCCAGCGCTCACTGGCAGCCTGGCTGTTTATCTCTGAGTAACATCAGCCCAGGGAATAACAGCCACCCACCTGTCCCTCTCGCCATCTCGCCATCTCGGGGACTCACAACAGGATGTGGTTTGACATTTACCAGATCCTGCCTCTGGGATGCCTGTGAAAGTCCCTCCCCCCACCCACCTTCTGAGCACCAGGAGAGCCGCAGCACCACATCCTGGCCCCAACCTCTTCCTGTGCTGCTCTCTCTACCTGCGCTGGGCGAGCACCCCAGCTGTGTGAGGAGAGGAGGGTGTCTCTGGAGAGGCACGGGGCACCTCAGCTCCACGTGCAGACCACCCCACCCCCAGCTCAACTTCTACACCTGCTGGAGGTCACGCCCCAGACCCAGGCTGCAGCGGCACCTTGGAGACAGCAAAGAATGAAAAACAGCTGCAGTAACTGCCCTGACCCAGTTGGGGTCCCTTCTGGCCCCACATCACACGGGCCACTCCCTTCTCCCATTGGCCCCCTAAATGCCTCCCCCCACCCCATACTCAACCTCCCACTTCCTTCCACTCATCTAATGAGAGAGCTGTTAATGAGTCACCGAAAAGGGACAGGGAGATAATGAGCAGACTGAAACTAGCAGCCTGGGCCATCTTGGTGTTAGGTCCTGACTGGGTTTCTTTACTTGTCACCCCCACTGCTCATGCTGCGCGGTCTGGGTGATGGGTGTCCTGTGCCATCTGGGTAAGAGGAGGAGAAAGACATAATGCAGGAGAAAATGGAAAACCACAGAGTGGGAACACCCCAAAGAAGGGAGCGGAGAATAAGGGGATATGTAACAGGCCAAGCCTGCTTTGCTACAGCTCCAAGTCTGTCTCGTACTCAACCCAAAGCTTACAATCCCAGCCAAAACTATGAAGTAGCCCAATTATAGCGTCACCACCTTCCCAGCCTGGGTATTCGCATCTTCCTCAAGCTGCCCAGAGACCCCAGGCTTTCTCCCTGTACATCCCATGAGTGGCAGAGATCCAGGCGAGAGGACTGGAGAGGGGTCCCAATGAGTGTGGGACTCGTTGTCGGGACAAAGTCGGAGCCAGGAACCAGATCCTGTACCTCTCCTAGAAAAGGGACGGTCTCCGTCTCCCCAAAGGGGCCAACGAGATGGACGAATCCAGGCCAGAGAGAGCAGATCTGTGCTCTCCCTGTGCCATCTTGCGGCGCTTTCTCCTCTGTCTCCTGAAATGACGAGGATTGTAGATTTTTCTGGGTCATCGACACCATGGAAACCCACAAGGCAGTGATTTTCCATCAATGTGCCGCAAGAATTTTTAAAACCTACAATATCTGACTGCTTTGTCAGGGGCACTGACCTCTTTTCCCTTAGACGGTCAAATTAAAAAATGACAACAGCCAACACAATAATCATTCCGTGTGAAATGAATCAAAATTATACCTACTTTTTGTCAGACTGGCAAAAAATATATTTTTTGGTGTGTCACAGAATTTTAGTATTCAGTTTATGTGTGCCTCGAGATGAAAAAGGTTGAAAATCGCTGCTATCAGGGAACAGGCCTGTGGAATGGGGCCGACAACACTGAGAATATTAATTTGTTCGGATGCATTTGGGTGGCTAACAGCCATTCCTCACCCAGCCTCTCCTTACCTGGTATTGCCTTCCTGTCTCTCTGCCCCCCTGCTCTGGGACCGGGACTATTTCCTGACCGCTTTTCTGGGACTTACTGTGTTCGCCGAGATCTCCACATTTCCACTCAAACCAGCTCTCCTGCTGAGAGGGTCATTTTGCTTCATCTAAAACTAGCCTTCCCAAACGTTAAATCTCGCTACAATTCTCTCTCATTCGTGAAGTTCTCCAGAACTTGTATGAATTTCCCACAGGAATGACACCTCTGTTTCGCTTCTCCTATCGACCGCACTTGAGCGGTGGGGACCGCCTGGATCAGCTCACTGCACAAAGCCCCAACAGAAAACACCGTGACCGACATCTGAATGCGGAGGGTACAAGTTTCACGGGCTTGCCACCCAACGATCTTTAGCACTTTAAAATATTTACCCCATAGTTTACAATCTAAGTTTTAAAAATATAAGTTTTTCTTGTGGGCAAGTTGGAATTAAAATATCTTGTAAACTTAAAGAGAGGAAAGGAATATTGAGCTGTTGAAAATTAGACCCTGTCATAGGGCTTTATAAGGCAAGTGCCATTTCATATAACATACTTAACAATCCCACAAGGGAAATTTAGATAATTAGCCCAAGATCATGACAACTAGTGTATTTAGACTTGAAAACTCAGTGCCTTAAAACTACAGAGATGTTGAAAAGGTCAGCAGCCGCCAGGGTTTCCAGGGAAGAGAAGTTAGACGGAGCCTAAGGGATTTGGGGCCGGGAAACTATTCTTCCCGACACTGGTGGTCAATACAAGACATGCTCTATGTGTCCAAAACCATAAAAATGTACAGCACAGAGGAAACCTTAATATCAACCATGGACTTCAGTTGATAATAATGTATCAGTATTGGTTCATTAACGAAAAACAAATGTGGCATGGCGATGTAAGATGTTAATAACAGCAGAGGCCAAGGAAGGAAAGGGGACGTATGAGAACTTTCTCTCCTATCTGCTCAGTTCGTATGTTAATCTAAAACTGTTCTAGATAACGAAGTCTATTAACTAAAAATAATCAGACGGCACTGTTTCCAGGCGGGATCTATTTCTGCTCGTGTTCAAAAATCAGCTCGTATCCAAACATTAGCTGGAGGCGCTGCTTACTATTCAATGAGTTGTAAATGCGCCTTTACTTCTATGATCACAGCACTACTGCTGGACTTAGTAAGTAAAAATTCGTACACAGGAAAATAAACAGCAAAGCAAACCAAGTGCCTCGATTAAGCCGTGCTGTGACCCTGCCCGGCACCAACCTGAACGTAATTCATTCCGATATTGAATCCCTGGGAGGGCTCAGAGGGCCCAGCACACAATAGCTTCTTAATACACTGTTGATCCCAAAGGTCCAAGGGGAAGGCTTAGGCATCATTAAACACTGTCTTGCTACTTTGTGTCTCTATCTCAGATTTTCCTCTGCAGATTAAAATGATACTGAAAACGAACACATCTGAATTGTCCAGACAAAGTGATGGCAGAGACAGAGTATCTTAAGGCTTTTTGTGCCCCCTCGTGGAGCAGAAGGGACAAGCGGAAAGAAAACCTTTTTTAAGAAGAAAGAGAACAGTGACTGAGTAATGAGGAAGGAAACTCGGTTGCCAAGGTAACCGTGGCATCGCTTTCCAGCCATCTCTTTATAAGCCTTTCCTCTGCTTCGCTCCCATCCCAGTAACTTCTCCTTTTCAGGGCCTTGCTATCACCCAGACATGCCCCTTCCTTATCCTCTCTTGTATCTCCTTGATCACCAGCTGTTTCTCTGCTCCCCCTTTTTCTTTTGCTACAGGGGAAGGGATGACAAACCCTAGAACAGGAATTTTTAGAAAAGCTTAAAATGCAAAACACTCATCAAAATCCCTAAGTGCGTGTTTCTGATACTGACAAAACCACACCTGGAGCCCGCACGGGAACGGCCCACGAACACCTTGCCCTTCCCCGGCTCCAGGCCTCCTCCAAGCCTCCGCAAAGCGTTGAGAGCAATCAAAGGAGACTCTCCAGGTGATGAAAAATAACCAGTTAAGTCCCCGGAAGTGGCGTCCTCACCTTTGGTGATCCGCCCACCTCCGCACCACCTCCTGCACCAGGTGCATGCTTCCTCTCTCTCCTGCACCTGCGCAAACCCACCCCCCAGTGCAGACCTACAGGAGCTGGGGAGAACAGTGCACTTTGAGGGCTGCAGTATGGTGGCCTGGGGCTGGATATCCACGTGTTGGGGACTTGACTGTGCGTGCAGTTCACAGGTTCTGCAGGCATTAAGTACTTTTGTTCTCCCTGAGAACTTCCCAGTAAAGTTCTTTGGAGAGGTCTGGCTTGATTCAGTTGCTCTCACACTGACTGGCAGTGAGAAACCCAGTGAGGAAAAACCCTGCACCCGGTCCCTGAGAGAGGGCCCCTGGAGAGGGTGGGGAGGGCTGGGGGTGGGGTGTGGTTTTTGCACAGCGGTCTGCCCCACCCAGCGCAGTGTGATACTCCAGGCACAGAGGTAGAGGCCAGAGTCCTCAAGGAGGAGCTTCTCAGAACGCAGGATGAAGTGGCCGTCCTGGGGCCTGGAGGCTGTGAGGTGCCGGGGCGCCTGAGACTCTACCTGGTCAACACTGATGGAGAAGAAGAGCAGCTGGGGGGCCCCCCCTCCGGCCTGCCGGTACCAGTACAGGTTGGGGCTTGATGTCCCCTTCACTGTGCAGTCCAGGGAGAGTGGGCTGCCCACATGCTGCACCTTGACAGGTGGCCACTGATGGATGGTCTGAGCTCTGGCACCTGCGGGGAATGTAAAGGCCACTCAGAGTGAAGAATTCAGTCCAGCTTGCCTTCTGTCCAGACAGAGGGGAGTCTCATGAGCTTCCATGGCTCACGCAAATGGGATCAATCACAGGAAGTGCATTGGGAGGGCCAAGGGTGCAGAGGGTCACTGGGCAAGGGGACATCCAGAGAGCAAACTCCTTCCCAGGGGACAGGGAAACCAAGACCCAGCACCCCAGCCATAAAGCCCCATATTCACTCCCACCAGTTAAAGGAATGTACTAAAGATTATCCAACCAGTAGCTGAGGCTCTGGGTTCATAGGGTCGGGTGAGGGTGAGGACTTGGGGGAGGCTTACCAGGAAGGAGAGCACCCACTAAGAAAGTGCCCAGGAGAAGGGCAGGGAGGGAGGAGAGCATGGTTCCAGCCAGCCGGCAGCTGAACCAGCCTGGCAGACAGGGCCAGAGAGGTGGCCGGGCCCCTCCCTCTTGGAGATCTGCGGGGCCACAGGGGTAGAGGAAAGAAACATTTCCCCTCAGCTGGGGAGGAAATGAGGCCATCACCTCTTTAAGTGTGTGGTGAATCGCCCCCACCCTGCCTGGGAAGTAGCTTTACCCTGCACTGGTTTTCCGTGTGAAAATCCCACTGGGGTCCTAGAACGCAAAATAGGTTTAATGACTCGTTAGGTACCTGTAAACAAGAAATGACTCTCTGGCTCCCCCAGGAGCCCATCAGGACTGCAACCATCCCAGAAACTGTGATTCTGGCAGGCTGCTGGAAAGGGATTTTGATCTATCTGGAGTTCAAAACCAGCTACGGGACACAGCTCCTGGGTAGCTGGGGAGAAAAGCAGATCAAGGCTCTAGAGATCTAGGTCTTCTGGGTTTTCAAAGCAAAGGAGCTCAGCCCTGAGGGAAAGTGGGGAGCTGCCCTTCCAGCCAACCAAGGGATCTGCGTGCTTTTCATCCTGGCAGACGGGATCTGAGACCGGGACAGCCAGATCAGCTCCTGAACTGATCAAAGCGGGACTGTGTTCCTTGTGCCACTAACGACCTCGCTGGATCCAATTTATCCCCTTAATGCAATGTGAGGTAGAGGATGCACCACAGGAGCTTGCAATCAAACAGACCTGGGTTCTAATCACCGCTCTGCTTCTTGCTGGTTAGAAACCCCCAGCAAACTCTGGTCTCCCATTTTCTCAGCTGTGAAATTAAAATAAGGATTATAATGCCTACAAATGGTTGAAGGACGCCTTTTGCTTGGTGCACTGCATGCACTCCTAAGCGTTGGTTGTTTTTTTAGACTACAGGGAAAGCCTCCAGCAAGGAGTGGAAGGTTTACAATGAGATGCGGCAGAGGGTGGGGCCGAGGGCATGACAGAGACATCAGAAGCATTGTCGGGGCCATTGATTTGTAACAGCTAAGGGTGAGAATCTGCTAGGCAGCTGGTATGACCTCATTCTGTTGAAATGAGACAAAGGAACCCTACGTGTTCCTGGGAACTGCCCCTTCTCTTTGAGGTTCCTTTTCAAAACAATGACTCAGTTGGGGCTGGATGTGCTGGAGAGGAGAAAGCTGGGTACCTGGGAAAGAGAGCAGTAGAAGCGGCCAGGGAGCCTGAAGCAAAGCACACATTCGTGATGAGTTCCCATGTCATCCGGGTCTACTGATGAATCTGTTGTTGTTGCTGAGGCCGCGGGAACACAATTTAAAGTTAACGTTGGGGTTCTTGCTTCTAACAGCCTTTCAGCTGTGGCACATCTTTTGTTTGCATTTGAATGCATTACATTTGTGGGAGTGTTTTTACTTGTATTCTTTCTAAATGTAATGAATCCTCTTATAAATTTTACTTAGAAGATGACGGAGTGCACGGTAAGTGTAGCGTGCACCCTGTGAACATTTAGAACATATGGTGAAAAGTAGCTATAGGCAACGAAGGAAACCAGTGGTGTTGTCCTGTTGTTCAGCCTCAACCTTCGTAAGCCTGCTAATAGAACTCACTCTAATATCTGTGCACGTCAGGACCGGGGAGTCAGCCCAAGATAGATGGTGCCCATATGGACACACACAAACTCCTTCCTCCTCTTCCTTCCCTTTCTGTTCTCCTTTGTCTTTGCTCCTGGAATTTTTGTTGAGTGAGTCCTGAGCGGGGGTGTGAATGGAGGGAGGGTGGGCAGGAGAAGGCAGCAGATACAAGAAGGAGGGAGCGGCTCTTGCTCTGGATGGGACCATGTCATGCTTCCATCGGGCTGGCAGACTGCCACACCCGCGAAGGCCGTGTGGGTCTTGCATAGCTGAGGAGTGCTGATGTCACTCATCAGCTGCGTTGGCTCAGTGTCATCACCAGGGAGACAGTCCGATGCTATCTTCCTCACTAGAGATGGCACAGTAGATTGGAGGGTGAAGTCCGGTCAGAGTGGATAGCTGGCTCCTGACTCCCTGGTCACTGTTGCAACTTGGTAGCTTGGAGCACCGTCCATATGGCAGATGCCTTAGAAACACATCTCCTCATTCTCCATCCCGACCTGCCACACTGCTACCTCTTTCCTCTGCTGTCTTTCCGTAGCCACTCCCATCCTCATTATCATCCCAGACAATTCAGCTCTTGAAAAGTGTATCCAACAAAACAAATGTGTCACAGCAGATCAGCCTCACTCGGTAAGCAGGTCCATGACCACCTCTTGGTATATGAGCTCAGGCCTTTCGGATGGTACCCCCTTCACCAAAACAACTCATCCAAGTATTTAGTAGACAAAATGAGTCTCTGTCCAAGGAGAGTTCTGCCACTTAGAAAACAAGGTTTGTCTTCCTTTTGTTACCCACAACAATTAGTAAAATTATAAGGATTGCTTTGGGACACAGGGGCATAATAAGTTACAGATGACCAGTTCAGTGGGAAAAGTGCCACCTAAAGATGGACTTTTAATGAGATGTCAGGACTAGTGATGCTGATTTGGGAGTCTTTTCCACAAAGATTGTTGTTGAAACACTTGGCATGGATGCGATTTCCAGAGTTACTAGGAAGGTAAAGAACAAAGGTCCAAACACAGGAGTCACTGAAAATCCACCTTTTTTTGGCAAAGGAAGGAAACTTAAAAAAAAAAAACTTGAGGAAGAAAGAAGTTAGTCCTAGAGGTAAGAAGAGATTTGGGATGGCATCTGGGAGTTAAGAGAAGTCAGTGACTAAAAAGAAAAGGCACTAGGATTTAAAGGCACTTGGTGAACTTAGGACTTAGGAAAACCGCTGGGATTAGTGATCAGAGGTGGACAGAGGAGCAGATGGGAGCCCTCATTTGACAAGTATAGGAGCGGAGAGAACAAGAGAGGAGTTGGAGGGAACGGTGGAGTTCAAGTCTTTTAGACCAAGATAACTGCAATCTGGTTATGTTTGGAAGAAATCTATGAAAACAAGGAGATTGAAGGTGCAGAGACTGAGAAACAAGGAAACATGAAGAATTAATTCTTGGGCACCAAGAGGGGAATTCCTTCCTCTGAAACTGGAGAAAAGGAATAAGAAAATGCATACAGGACAGATAGGGTAGAAGGTGAATAAACACATTGAAAGATGCTTAAGCTAATTAATAATCAGTGAAATGTGACTATTTCAAAAAACAAACACCATTTCACCCATCAGAGCGGCAAAGTTAAAGGAATTGATAATATCAGACACTGGTACGCGTGTGGGGAAATATATCTTCTCATCCACAGCTACAATGTGAACTGCAACAGCTTCTGAAGAGGGCGATTTGGTCACGGTTATTAAAAATACACAGAACATCTTGCTCCACAATGCCCTTCAAAGAAACAGTTCCAGAAAAATACATGTACAGGTAGGCAGAAAATTTTGCCAGAAGTTATGTTATAGCATTATTTGTAAGTGGCAAATATAGGAAATATGTAAATATCCATCAATAAAGGAATAAACAAATAAGTACCCATAGCATACAATACTATGCAGGAGTACTATTGACTGAAATAGAGCAATTTATGGTGGCAAAAATATTCACAAGATATGCTGTTAAGCAAAACAAGAGAGCTGCCAAGTAATATGCACAAAGCATATGATTTACTTCAAAATGCATATGCAAATATATACACGCACATATGCACATTCATTTACTCAACCAGTAGTAATTGGGTACCTGTTATCCATTCCCATGTAGCTTATTTTAGTAAGAGATGCAAACATATTTAGAGAAAAAGGACTGGAAAAATGGACACCGGATTGATAATAATGGTTATCTCTGAGAAATAAAGCAGGAGAGGTAAGTCACAAGAAAGCTGTTGTTGGATTTATAGTGTTTGTAATTTTTTTTAGGTAGCCTTAGTTATATAATGCATGTTGATACCATCAACTGAGCTCAGTCTCACTCCCCTTCACCTATTTGAGCAGGAATCTAGATGAATTACAGTCATTAGGCTCAAACTCCATCTTCCTTCCATCCATCCATAGTCAATGCCTATTGGGAACAGCATCAAAAAAGGTGCAGAGTAGTTCAGACCGACAAGAGTCGGGATGCCCAGCGAAGGGTAAATAAGTGAAAGAAACAGAAGAAATGATCCAAGAGAGGAAGAGAGACAGTGTGGATTGGAAATGCTGACAAAAAAGATGTTGAGAAAGAACTGTCTTGTAAGATAAAGGCATTCAGTGCTTGGCCCAAGTGGCGTAAGATCTGATCCTTGAGGGGTTCCTCAGCATTATGAGCCTGAGCCCATAAATAAATGCCAGGAAGAGAGGACTAGAGAAAAGTTTACTGAATCACCTAAGGATGTGAAAATGGGTCAGCAGAGGATGCTGAGCTATAGATTTCAAGAAGGCTGTGGACACAAAAGGCAAAGACTTCAAATAATGACGAGCAGAGGAAGAGGGTAGAAATGGCCCAAAGGACAACCTGTCCCACCCCCACCTACCACAGCCCCTCCTCGATTGTTGGTTTTGGAGAAATCTCAGTGGAAGCCAAGGGAGAGAGGAGGAGTTTCTACAGAGGACTAGATAGGGCAAGCATATGAAGCTAAAATAAAAAAGTTGGGAAAAGAAGAAAACACGATGTACACTAACTGCATAATGTCACCAACATTATGCGGATGACTCTGGGTGCCGCCAGCAAGATGGCTGGGGTGAAAGGGCGGTGCCCTGGGCTCTGGGTGTGGTTAATTGGGATAATGGAAACATTTGGGCAGGCGGCAAAAAGGGGAGCCATTCAGGGGAAGTCAGAATGAGAACCCGGGTGTCCAATTGCTGTCGCACCAAGATCAAGGTGCCTCAAAGTGGGAAAAAGATGTTCTAGAGGGGAGAGGCCAAGGAACATATGTGCCCACGTACATGCACACACACACAATTCAAGTGTTCGTCAGGCTTTCTCTCAGACGCACACCTGAGTTCCTGAATGTGAGGTTGGCAGTGAGTCATATCAACAGCAACAATTGTTTGACCTGTCAGGTATGTTTATTCTTGACTGTGTTACTAAGAGCAGTGAGGATGTGAGAAAGCTTCACTTACCCCTTCATTTAAAATCTTGCCAGGCTCTGTTAAAAGTTGCGTGCTCAGTTAAAATGGAGTTCTCTGTTACTAAAGAAAGTTGAGGCAGAAGCAGTTTGGAAGGTTTCAGGAAGGTCAACAGTTGCTAAAGAAAGCACCTCATGAGCCCTGGGTGGTGTAGCTCAGTGGACTGTGTGCTGGCTTGTGAATCAAAAGGTTGCCGGTTCGATTCCTGGTCAGGGCACGTGCCTGGGTTGTGGGCCAGGTATCCAGTTGAGGGGCATGTGAGAGGCAACAGATCCATGTATCTCTTGCGCATCGATGTTTCTCTCCCTCTCTTTCTCCCTCCCTTCCTCTCTCTCTAAAAATATAAATAAAATCTTTTTTAAAAAAACAAAAATGTCTCATAAAAATAAAACAATAAACTTCATATGCAAATTGAAGAAACCCCCAAAAGAAGCTTAAAAACTAATGGACTAAAGAGATGCAAGGAATGTGTCCAGATGCAATCTAGTTGTTTTCATATATTATTGCCCTGAAAGGAAAACTGCATAATCCTGAGAGGTGGTTGGTATTCGTCCCATTTAACAAATGAGGGCACTGAGGCTTGGAGAAGCTGAATCACTTGCCCAAGGTCACACACAACACAGGCAACATCTGGGTTCCATCGAATGTGGACCGACTCCAAAGCTCATGTGTTTAATGTGCTCCACTCCATTACTCCTCGTCACGGAGCGAGAGCAGCGGGGATTCACTCACAGGGCTGCTGGGCAGAGCATGGCGTGTCCTGCTAACGTCTACCAGTGTGACTGTCTCTCAGATGCTTGAGCACTGAAATGTTTAACAGGTCTACCCTATGCTGCAGATGCTTTTATTACTGCTTCCATTGCACAGATAAGGAAGCACAGGTGGGTGAGATAACTCGGCCGTGCTCACAGGATGGGTAAGTAGTTAGTGAGCCGAGAGACCAACCCAGGCAGTCTGGCTCCAAGGCTCTTAATGATGGTGCTGGATCATATCGGGGAAAATGCTTGGATAGGGAAACAGTACAAAGCTAGGATAGGAGGCAAGAGATGAAATTTTAAAAAATTTTCCTCTTCACACAAGTGTTGAGCAGACAAAAGAACAATAACCTGGGATTTCTGTTAGCATGTACATTTGCAGTCTTAAGAAATTCAAGCACTGGAAAGACAATGGGAATTTCAGGATTCCCAAAAGACTCTCAAAACTAAGGACTTGTAAGCAAGGCTAAATTTGGTCAATGGAAAAGGTGTGAAGGAATCAGAGGAAAACAGAAAGAGAGAAAAAAATCCAAGGTAAGTTGCATCAAAGTATAATGATAATAATAACAATAGTAAACATTTATTGAGTATGTATCACTACCAGCCACTGATGCAGACAGCCTGCTCCCTGGGCTGGAATGAGCGGCAGTGCACTCAGAACCTCCTCCAGCACGTGAACAGAAGATGGGACTAAACAAGCAATTGTATCTCTTTACGTGGAATTCATTTAAAAATCCAATTAAGTAAATAAAGGCTTATTCTCTGAATGATTCTAGATCCAATGCTTCTAGAAATAAAACAAGATTCCAAGAACATGGCCAAAGAAACAAACTGCCTGGAGACCTGTTGTAACAAAATAATAAAGCAGGGTGTGCACACACACATGCACACACACACAGAGGAGTTGGGTTCTGCATGTTTCATAAAAGCCACTACCTCTAGGCTTAATGAAGCTATAATTATGAAAGAAAAAAAACTAAGAAGAAGCCTCTATTATGGTATTTTCACTAATAGCAGAGGCTTGTCTAGGTCAGATGAATTCCAGTATTTCCTCCTAACGATGTCCCAGGAAAGTAAAGATTAAGAAGAGAAAGATTAAAGAAAGAAGCTGGCACAGGCCAACTGGTTTAGACTTCAAACACTTCGATCTAGTGAAAGACCAAGAGAGAAGTAATGAAAAGATATTGTCATGTGCCTATGCTACATTATTTGTATACGGTGCATATCTAGGATTTATACATGTTACATATCTAACATTATGAGAAAGTTAAAATCTGCTATAGAGAAAAAGAAAGAAAAGCAGAGGGTAAAGAAACTAAGTGTAGAGGCCAGTAGCTTGTGAGACTGTGGCAGCATTCATAAGATGTGCTAAATACAGATAAATAAGTTAGCAATCTCTGAGACACATGCAACTAGATAAAACACAGCCTGAAGGTGCCAAACATGGATGGAAATGGATGGGGGGAAGGGAAAGAAAGGAACAGAGGAAGGGAGGGAGAATGGGGGGAAGGAAGGGAGGAAGGAAGGAAGGAGGAAAGGAAGGAAGGAAGGAAGGAAGGAAGGAAGGAAAAGGAAGTAGGGAGGAAGTTGTTCTGAGTCCTGGTCATTATGCAGATTCTGCAACTGCCCTGAACTACCTGCACTCAGACTTTTATAGGAAAGAGAAATAAATATCTTCTCAAAAACCACAATGCAGCCTTTTCATCAGCTCTAGACTGCCTCACTCTGGGCTTCTTTTATGTAAATAGAAAAAAACAATACCCTTTTTTGTGTTTGCTTTAAGCACTGATTATTGAACATCTCTTACCAGCAGCAGGATGCATAACCTAATAGATAGAAGCTCAAAAAGGACATCCTTCCTGTGGACACGTGGCCTGGCTCATCTGCTTCCTAAGGCGGCACATGGGAGACGCCAGAGTTGATCTCAGGGCACAGAGGGAGGGAACAAAGCAGGATGCAGGGACTGTGTGAGTGGGTCTGGTAACACTTATTCCTAATCAAATGCATTTTAGTCCTGAATGTGATGTAAAACAATGGCTTCATTTCACTGACTAGCGTGCACTCCAGGACAGGAAGAACAGAGGGGAAAGGAAGAAAAGAGAAGGAAGAAAATAAGGCTCTTGATGTAAAATGCTTCATGCAGCCAATATTTCATACCAAAGATCCTAAATCTACAGAAAAGATCAAGGCAGAGACACAGTTGGACAATTATTCTATCTGTTCAACCCAAGTTCTCTTGATCCTACAATTTCTGGACTTGACTCTCCATTATTTGTATATTTACCTTTCTGTATCCAAGATCATTCCTTTAAATATTCACAAGGCATATTATGCTGGTTCTTTTCTCTTTACCCTTTTTAAAACTCTGCCCATTCCTGCCTGCCAACTGATTATCAAAATCCCCAAGTTCTCTTGGATGAACCAGAAATGTGTCCTCTCTGTACCTGGGTCATATTCATACAAACACACTCAGTGGGAGTGGGGATGAGCAGAAAATCTCTTTGCCACAGGGATGGGGTACAGGGAGGAGATGAGGGCAGTCTTGCAGAGGAATTGCTCACACACAGATGCTCAGATAAATCTGTAATCAAAAGAAAATCTGGATGCTCAGCCAAGGGGAAGTGAATTCCCCAAGGCCAACCCTTTGTTGGTCCCTTTGATCTTCGTCAGTAATGGGTCCTTCCCACCACCTGCCCCCAAGCTATCCACATGATTACTTGCTTTCCCTATGTCCTGGCTAGGGCTTGGCTTTCCAATACCCTTGCATTCAAGAGACCTGGATTAGAAAGAGAGACAACAATAATACTTAACACTATAATATTATATACATACTACTTCTGTTTATTTAAATATGTATTAATATTCATAATGACCTTGAGAGACAGCCAGCTTGTTCTTCTATCTTTGAAATAATGTATTATTTTTTCAAACAAAATTTACTCCTATTTTAGTTTGTTGTAGGCACATCTGAGGTACATGTTTAACCTTTACTAGACTTCAACAGCAAGGTCACATTTTACAGTTGAGGAAACCAAGGTAGCCAGTTAGTAAGTGTGACTGGCATAAATACATTGACGAAGATTTTTTAAATGATAACCCTACTGCTGATGGACTTATAAGACAGTATGCTATTTCTAGAGGGCAATTTGCTAGGCATATATAAAGTCCTAAAAAAGCAAATACCCTTTGAGTCTGCAATTGCACTTCAAGGAATTTGATCTAAGAAAATCATCAAACATTTAACATCCCAGGTACAAGAATGTGCATTGCAAACTTGTTTATAATTGTCAAAAACAGTAGTGCTCTCAGACAAGAAAAAGCTAAGGGAGTTCATCACCACAAAGCCAGTATTACAAGAAACGTTAAAGGGAGTTTTATTTATTTATTTATTTAATTGATTTTTATTGTATTTTTTCCATTACTATTTAGTCCCCTTATACCCCCCTCCCCCAGCAATCACCATACTGTTGTCCATGTCCATGAGTCTAAAGGGAGCTCTTTAAGAAGAAAGACAAAGATCAAAAATATGAATAATAAAATGGCAATAATTACACATCTATCAATAGTTAGTTTAAATGCTCCAATCAGAAGGAATAGGGTAGCTGAATGTATGAGAAAACATGATCCATATATATGCTGTCTACAAGAGACCCACTTCAGATTGAAAGACACACACAGGCTGAAAATAAAGAGATGGAAAAAGATATTTCATGAAAATGGAAATTAAAAAAAAAAGCTGAAGTAGCAATACTTATCCCAGACAAAATAGACTTTAAAATGATGGCTGTAACAAGAGGCAAAGAAGGACCTAGCAATTCTACTTCTGAGTATTTATCCAAAGAAAACACTAATTTGAGAAGACATATGCATCCATATGTTCATTGCAGCATTATTCACAACAGCCAAGATATGGAAGCAAACTCAGTGCCCATCAGTAGCTGAGTGGATAAAGAAGTGGTGAATATACAGATAGGAATATCACTCAGCCACAACAGAATGAAATCTTGCCATCTGCTACAACATGGACGAACCTACAGGGTATTGTGCTGAGTGCGGTAAGTTGGACACAGACAAAAATGCTATATGAGAAACCAAATAAATGAACAAACAAAACAGAGACAAACTCATCAACACAGAGAACATTTTGATGGCTGCCAGAAGGGAGTGGGGTTGGGAGTGTGGGTGAAAAGGGGCAGGGATTAGGAAGTACAGATCGGTAGTCACAAAATAGCCATGTGACTATGCAAAGTGCAGCATGCAGGATGCAAAGTGCAGCGCAGGGAATATAATTAATAACATTGTAATAAGAATGCGTGGTATCAGATGGGTACTAGATTTATCAGGGTGATCACTTTGGAAGTTACATAAAGGTCCAATCACTCTGTTGTACATCTGAAACTAACATATTGTATGTTAATGGTAACTGAACAATAAAAGCTATTTTAAAGAAATAGTGAAACAAGCTACATGTTCAACCAGAGGTTTAGTAGATAAATTTGGGTACACCACAAAATGGAATATTTTCCACATTTTAAAACTGGCTTTAGATTATTTTAAAATACAGAAAACAGCTATATTGGCAAGGAAAATCATTCATTACTAAGTAAAAAATGTGTCATATTTAGTTCAAGATGATGGATTGAAGAGATTCATTTACCTCACCTCACCCCAAAAAGAAGCAGCCAACTATTGGGATATAAATATTGGCAAAGAAGCATAAAAGAGAGGAAATATGATTGCTAAATACTGGGAGGAAAATATTAGCGACACAAGAGTGTACACATTTCTGCCAGATCAAAGATGCTTATGGCCTAAATGCAATATAAATCAGAATGGAGAGAGACACAGCTCAGCACGGGTTGGGGGCAAAGCATTAGGGGAGGCGGCCCCGTTTTGCAGGGTAGCTCGGGTCCAGAGCGATATGGTAGGAATCAGAGAAAGAACTTAACACAAGACAGTTGGTTGAAGAGCTTGTATGTTCCATGGCTGCCGAGGCAGAGCAGGCTGACCTCCCCAGGCACAAAGGTGTTTGAGGAAAAAGCCTGCAACGCGAAGCTGGAGGAACACCTCTCGAAGGAATGAGACTGTTCATGGAACGGGGGGGCAATGGCTCCCGGGGGAGAGGTTGTCAGGCTGCTTATCTCACAGTGGAGCCTGCTGGTCCGCACACCACACCCCCGGACAGAGCCGAGTCGGTTCTCACTCAGGGAAGGGGCCCCTTCTATCAGAGGAGAGGGTAGTCGGCTACAGGTACCAACCCACATTTTTCACTTACAGACACGATTGGATGACTGAGTTATCAGCAGACGTTGTTGTTGTTGTTGTTGTGCTTTAAGAAAACAGCTGTGGGGTGGGAATGGTGGGGAAAATAAACAAAACGCGGTAATGGGTGTTTAACTAGACTTACCATGATGATCATTTTGTAATATATACAAATATCGAACCATTATGTTGTATACCTGAAACTAACATAATATGTTAATTATACCTCAATAAAAAACATTTTAAAAAAGAAGCAACACTTACTTTAAATAGTTTGTGGGGACTTCTTATCATGACATATATGCCAGTTGATAATACTAACAAATGTCCAATAAAGATTTGTTGTTTTAAAAAAAAGAAAACAGCTGTGGCAAAGACAGTGCCACGGATTCATCGAACCATCTCATTATTTTCTGGGGAATATGGGGAAATGACCTTTCCCTGGTCCCTTGCCTGGAGGTGGGGCCAGATGACAGCTAGTTCTGAAGGGCGGAGTGCGAGCAGAGACAGATGCCACTTCCAGGCTTGGCCCGAACCCCAAGTCTTCAACACGTGATTCTCCCCTTTCTTGCCGTTTGTCACACCCACGGGAAGCCTGCACCTCTCACAGGAGAGAGTTGCCCACGTGCGCTTCCTGGCCAGAAAGCTGTGCGCTGGCCAGCCTTAACGTAAACAGAAGACAGAAGAAAACAACTTCTATTGCCACTTAGAACTGGAGGGCTGTTCATTATAACAGGTATCATTAATTACTCTTACTAAGTCCCTTTTTTTTCTTTTCAGAGAAGTTTGAGGATATATTGTATTCATTGATCTATAGAAGGATAAAGTGAAAACACATTTTAAAAACATAGTAAGAGAAAGTTCAAGGAAGTTAAAAATATTTGCTTAAATGAAAATTTCAGAAGAGCCCAAATATAGATCCCAAACACACACACACACACACACACACACACACACACACACACGCAGTAGAAAACATGAGGGGAAAGGTTAGCACTAATGGGTAGATATTTTTTGACATATTTTTATAAAGTGGTCACTATACCAGCTTAAGTGAAATTTGCGTAATGCTGAGGAGCAGGCTCTGCCTGGAACCCAGAGCATTGTCCGGGGTGCCCCTGCGTGTTCCTCTGCCCACAATTCCCACGTAATGAAAACAACAGCCACCCGGGGAAGCCAGGATCCCACAGACTCAGATGCTCTGGGAATGAAGGTGTCGTGTTCACCCCACCACAGAACAGCCCCATCCTGTCCAGGTGCGGGTAGAAGACAGAGGGAAAGTGGAATGACATGAGGAAGAAATGTAACTGCAGAACCAGCTCCAAACGGCCCTTTATAAAGAGATGTGGCTTTTCAGAGACTACAGACAAAAACTGCAGGTCATGCAGCCAAAGCAGGGGCAGGGGAGAGAACTTGGACCTCCAGCTGCTGCGGAACAGAAGGACCAGGTCATAACCGGAACCTGAACGCAGGAACCCTTTCAGAAGCCAAGGGCCCAGTTGTCCTAGAAGATGCAGTATTGATGTACCTTTACTATAAATGGCCAAGCTCCAAGGTTCTTCAGTTAAAACTTGCCCCACCAGCACTTCTGAATACCCAGCCCCTTAAAAACCCTTAACCTAGTCCAGAGAGCAAGAAGGATCTGAGGCACCATTAAGTCTCCCATCTTCTCAGTTGGCACCTTCTTGATCAATAAACCCTTCCTTATTCCAAACTGATGTTTTGAGTTTTGGCCTTTCAAAGCGTCAGGCACACGAACTTGGGTTTTGATAACTGAAGGTCATAATGACTATTAATTTAGACCTCACAACAAGCTACAGAGGCAAGGACTGAGGCAGCCATGGTTTGTATTATTTAATGCTTTCTTTTCCTCCCTCCCCTACAACATTCCCATAATAGGAGGAGTCCTGGAATAGGGGCTGAAGTTTTAGGTTTCAGGTAGGTCCCACTCAAACCACTGCTCAGTAAACACTTTCTCTGGTCCTTTGATTCCTGCACCCACGTGAACAGCCTCTGTGTTCTCCATACACCAGCAGAGTGTATCAGCAACATTCGCAGCTGTAACAAGCAAACTCTAGACTTCATAATGGCACATGGTAGAAGTTTATTTCTTGTTCCTGTAAAGTCCTCACTGGGTGTTCCTGGTTGGTGGGAATCCCCTCTCCAGGCAATAATTTAGAGACTGAGGAGTTATTGTTGTTCTCCTCTGCCTTCTTAAAAATGAAAGCTTCCAAGATCCTTCTACTGATCTCTATCAAATCGGTAAAGAGAAAAGAGAATGTAGATAAAGCTTCTTGGCTGGGTGGTGACACCGTTATCTCAAACTGCAAACCCTGGGAGGAGCCAGTCACGGGAAGCCCTCTGGCTACTCCCCCTCCAGTTTCACTGTCTTTCCTGTTTGGTCAGAGCTCCCTCCTCTATCTCAGATTCCACGAGGAATTCTCCAGGTGGCCCCCCAGGCAAAGTGATGAGGTGATTTTCACATCTTAGGGAAAAAGAAGAGAGGTAGCCCTGGTCAATGTGGCTCAGTCGGTGGGAGCATCATCCTGTAGACCAAAGGATCACAGGTTCAGTTCCCAGTCAGGGCACATACACGGGTTGCAGTTTTGATCCCCAGTCAGGGTGTGCGTTCAAGAAGGCAACAACATTGATGTTTCTCTCTTTTTCCTTCTCTCTCTCTCTTCCTCTCTCTCTAAAAGCAATGAAAAAACATCCTCAGGTGGGTAGATATGCTGAGTGGCTAAGGTACTAAGAGATTATGACCATTACCTAAAGAAAGGTAGCTCAGTTATTGCATCTTTTCCTTAAAGATACACATCTGCCTGTACTGGGGTCGTATCTACTGATACATTCTTTAGGAATCTTGTTAGCTTACACTCTTGTTTCATTAGTAGATTAGAAAGAAAGTTATCCGTTACTGTCTAAAATAAGACAAAATCATTGTTACTGAATCTTCCAGAAGACTCCTAGAAAGCAAACATAAGGTTCCTGCCCCCAGGGAAAGTAACATTTATGACCAAGATATACCCTCTCTTTTCAGAAGCCTGGGAGATCAAGCTCTGAGGCCACCACCATCACTCCTGATGCCATTACCCCCCATCCCCACTAAAGTCCCTGATGACAGTGACACAGGAGACGTGAAGTGGTGTAGCTGACAGCTGCCTCTCCTATGGTCAGTATGATTTATTGGGAAGAAACAAAGCATGACCCCAGCTTGAAGATCGGCCACCGTTATGAATAACACTGTAGCAATGCAGACCGGGAAGTTCATGACCAGCAGACTACCTCAGTGGTAGCCAATGGTCAATGACGCCCTTCACCCTGGGAAGGCAACAGCATGAAAGACAGAAATGCAAGAAAAACTAGCCAAAACATGGAAGATCACACCGATGTCATCTTTGCGTTTAGATTTAGAACCTGTGTTGATGATGGCCATACAGCTGGCTCTGACATGGTTTCTGATCCCTGGGATGACGCAAAGAAAAATGACGCAAACATAGACCTGCAAGACGTGGTATGCATGAGAAGAAGAAGACCTCAAGGAAACAGAAAAAGAAACGCAAGAACAGGATGAAGAAAGTCAGAGGGACTGTGAAGGCCAATGCTGGTGCGGCCAAAAGTCAGGGGGAGATGGGACAGCGGAAGGAGTAGATTCCTCAGTGACTTTACATGTGGTGATTGTGCAGATTTTCCATGAGCGTTAATAGATGAACAACTTTCAAAAACAAAAACAATAAAAGAAAGTGTGATCCCCTTTGACTGCTTCCCCCCGCCCTTCCCTGCTTTGGTATCCTGAAATTTCCATCTAATTGCTATTCAAAAAATAGATAAACACAAACCCCTATACTACTCAGTCCTTTCTTATGTAAAGCAACTCAACCCCGCTCTAGCCCCCATAAATGAAATAACAAATATAGACAATACTCAAAAAAAAAAAAAAAGGAGGGAGGGATGAGGGGATAGGATTTGGAAGGCAGCTTGGGAGCATTTTCAAACGTAGCTTAGGGACACGTTTCCTCCAAACATGACAAAACAACTTTCCCCAAGGAGAATTTTCAAGCCAGATGCTAAGAGGAAAATACCAAAAACATTTCCTATCATATTATACTATTTCTATATTCTGCTGCTTGAATGCTGTCTCTCTGCCAACCAGTGTCCTAGCAGCTTTATTGTTTTAATTGTTCAGTAGCATTTAGCAGATGGAGAAACCCTGGGTCACAGGGAAAAGCACCCATCACAATTACACACAAATGTATCAGGGTCCCAACAAAAACAGACTCAAAGGCCTTAATTATTTATTAACAAAGACATAAACTTGTTTCCATTTGGAAAAATAGACTAACTAACATAACTGGTGAATAATCACCTTCAAAGCAGATTAAATAGGAATCGACACCTAATAAAATAACTTCAATATAGTCAATGTAACTACAGAAATCCCCTATTTTCAATAGCATTAAATCTACCATCTTCACCACCACCATCACTACTACTAAAAAAAAAAAAGGGTGTTTGGAAGAATTGCTTTAGAAAAATGCATACAGAATAAAATTTTGTCATTATCCTTCCAGGTATTCAGAATCTAAAGAGTTCACCAGAAAAGCTATCCTGAAATCTTAAATTTCCTACTCAAATGAGAAAACAAAAATAAAAATAGATTTGAATCTCTCTCTTTCTCTCTCTCTCCCCACCATTTGAACTATTAGCAATTGCATGGAAAGTTATGGCAAATTATTATATATAAAAGTCCATAATACTAACCCACTCTGCTAGTTTATTTGAAGCCCATTGCAAGGTAGGTAGATTCTCATAGGCAACTTTGTTCACTTACCATGACTACTAGTCTTCAGAATGAATTACCTGGAACAAAAGTGTGCCCCATGCCCCTTCCTAGTTCCTATGAAAGAAATGAAATTTCTTTTCAAATGGAAGAAAATGAGAGCCCTTGGAGACCACTGGAAATAATCATCCCTTCTGCAATCTATAATTTGATCATGGATAATTACATGATGTGACAATAGGATAATTAGACTTGTTTCTCTGTCTGTGTTTGTGTGTGGCCCAGTCATGCCACATTTGCTAAATTATATTTTTAAATGACCTATTAAAATTAGTTAACTCCGTAAATGCCATGGCTAGGAATGATTTAGATAATTGCAGTGTTTGTGGAACTCAAAACTGTGTTTTAGTTTCCTTCTTAATACAGAAATTAGTAATTCAATCACAACTTCCATGCCAAATTCTATCAATGGGCTGGATACTGTTGGAAGGTACATAAGCGAATCTGACATGGAAGTTGTTATGGAGTACACAGTCCTGGGGAAGAGTGAGACATTCCTCAAAAACCACACAAATAATTACATATTTACAAAGCAGCATGAATATGATGAAAGAAAAAGCACAATGAGTGAGTGTAACATGATTTCAGAAGGGTTCCCTGAAACAGCAATATGTGAGCTGAGATTCTTTTTCCATTTTGGTGAACCATACATAAAAATACTTATCATTTTAACCAATTAAAGTAGTATTAGGTATGTTCCAAATGCTGTGAATCACTACCTATACCAAAAATATTTTCATCTTTCCCAACACAAACTCTGTTTCTAGTAAAAATAACTCTCCTTCCCCTTCAGTCCCTGGGAGCCTCTATTCTATTCTCTCCTTTATGAATTTGTCTATTTGAGGTACATCATAAAACCAAAATTATACATTATTTGTCCTACATCTGGTTAATTTCACTAAGCATGATGTTTTCAAGGTCCAGCTATGTTGTAGCATGTATCAAAATGTGACTCCCCTTTCTGGTTGAATAATGTTCCATCGTAGGCACACACCCCATCTTGTTTGTTTGTTCATCTGCGGGTGGACACTGGGGCTGTTCCCACCCTTTGGCTGTTGTGAATAATGCTGCTGTGAACACTGGTGTGCAAATATCTGTTCGGTTCCATGCTTCCAATGCTTCTGGATATGCACACCCGGGAGTGAGATTGTC
>CM052549.1:76493607-76524342 GCA_028533065.1 Trachops cirrhosus
AGAGACAACTGATTGATGTTTCTCTTTCACATCAGTGTTTCTCTTCCTCCCTTGCCCTCTCTTTAAAATCAATAAGCATGCCTTCAGGTGAGGATAAAAAAAATCAACTGACTATATGAATAAGGGTTTATTTCTGGGCTGCGAGCTGAGATTTAAAGAATGAACAGGAGTTAAATAGATGACAAAAGAGGGAAAAGTCCCTCTGAGTAGAAGATGAGTCTGGGCCACAGTAAGTGTTGGCTTTCTTCTCAAGGAATGTAGCATTAATATCTCATTCTTCTATTTCTCTTACACACACTGCATTAAATCAATCTGACATTTCAAATCTCTTTTGGGGGAGGCCCTGGCTGGGTAGCTCAGTTGGTTAGAGCATCCTCCTGATACACCAAGGTTGTGGGTTTGATTCCCAGTCAGGGCACATACAAGAATCAACCAATGAATGCACCAAATTGGGTGAAGCATCAAATTGATGTTTCACTCGTAAAATCAATCAATAAAAAATGTTTTAATCTCTTTTGGGTGAGATTCTGAGTTACTACTTTACTCTGGAGGCTCCAGCAGAATAACACAGGATGGCACTAAATCCATTCTCCTTATTATCTTCCAACTAATGTCATAAATACAACACTTCTTTTTTTCTGGTATCCAACAGGTAACGGTGGTTCAGAAAAGCACAATTAACAAGGCTGAACACTAATTCTCATGAGTGGTACAGAACAAAATTACAAGGAGGAAGAACTTAATTACCTAACAATTAGTGAAGCCCACCTCGCCTGCAGTAAAATTACTAATTATAACATTCTAAAGAGCAGTGTTAGAAAAGCTCCTTCTAGGCAATTAAAGGGTTTGTGGGAGGGGAGAAAGGGGGAGTTGGTGTTTTCAGAAGTGATTTTAGGAGAATAAACATGGGAAATTTCTATAATTTATACTAGTTTAATTTAACACCTTACATGTCAAATGTCTCTGCTTCATTAATCTACTTTGAAGGGAATGAATGAATGTGACCCCATTAAGTTATTCTATTTTCCAATATGAAAATAAACACTTTCATGTTTTCATTTAAAGTGATTAAAGTCTTTAAGCCTATATTTCTGTTGAACTTAAATGCTACAATATTATTATTTTTTAAAATCATCTCCCATTTTCACACCGCATCCCCTTGGGTTTATAATAAATAAAAAGTGAGCTCATTTCTTAGTTTTATCTGTATTCATGATTGCTGCTTTAGCTACACAAAGGCTCAGATGAAGCTTTTAAATTATTGATTGTAAGAACCTAATCAATTACGTAGACACATGTCAACATCTTCCCATTTCTCCTTGCATTGTGATGGTGCAGGGAGAGAGAGGGGTGGGAGAGGAGAGCTGGGATGCAGGGGGAGGATGGGCAATTTCTCCTTCCAATTACATGTGTGGGTATTCACATGTGTGTGTTTAAACTCCATGTGTAAATATTTCAAAATGACTTATTTAATTTTAACAGTATTACTTTGTACTGTCACTAATGGTCCCATTTTTATTTAAGAAATGAAAGGATCAAATGTCCCCCTCAATACTGTCTCGTTGATATAAACATTTCTAGAAATGCAACAGACAACAGTTTACTTAAGTATATTATAAAATTTGAGCCTTTTTGTTACTCTTTACATGAAGGAATTTCATGTTTATTCCACTGGCTTACCTTAGAAATTGGTCTAGAATATTATGCTTATTAAGACATTGTACCTGGTTTGAGAGCTTCCAGTCAAGATGGCGGCATAGGCGGACATGGCTCACCTCTTCGTACGACCACATCAAAATTACGGCTAAAATATAGAACAACTGTCACTCAGGAATGCCAGAAATTAAGTCGAATGGAAGTCTGACAATTACAGAATTGAAGAAACCACATCCATCCAGACTGGTAGGAGGGGCGCAGACACGGAATGGGCTGGCCCCACACCCACGTGGATAAAAATTCGGGAGGGATATCTCTGGAGCAAGGAATCCCAGACCCACATCGGGTCCTCCAGCCCAGGATTCCAGTGCTAGGAAGATAAGTCCCCACAACTTCTGTCCTCAAAAACCAGTGGGGATTGAGTCGATGGAGGAGGCTGCTGGAGCCCCAAGCAGTTCCTCTGAAAGAACCCGCACACGGACTCACCTACTCAGACTTGCTCCCTCTGAGCTCCAGCACGGGGGTGGCAGCTTGAAGGGCACCAGTGGTATACAGGGACAGACTGAGTGTCTGGCATTGGGGTAATTAAAGGCCATTGTCCCTTTGCTGAGCCCTCCCCACACAGAGCCGGTAGGCTGGTGCCATATCTGAGACTCCATCAACCTGGCTAACACTGTGTGATCCACCGTGGAGATCCACAGAGACTCTACCCTACCCAAGTTACCAGCACACCCCAGCTGCCTTTCCATAAGGATGGCTCATCTTGGCTCCTAAATCCTATCAAACAAGCAACAGCTGGCCTCAGTGAGCCATAGAAGCAGCCAGATTAGATTCAGTTTGCCTTCATCTGGGAATCTCTAAGCCCAGCACAAGTAACAGCCATCTCAGGTTGCTTAACAGCTCAGGCAGGGTGTCCCTGGCAAAACACAGGTGGGGGCTGATCTTGGCCTGCACCACCCAGGACACCCAGGGCCAATGCTCCCAGTGGACAGCTACAGACCATGTTGGAGCGCCACCACCCTGCCCCTGCACAGCTGATCCTCCACGGAGGGCGGTGCTCAGTGGTCACAGCCAGTCCTTGCAGCTGAGTGGCCTGGATAAATCCCTCCCATTGATCGGCCAACAGCAACCAAGGCTCAACAACAAGAGGATGGAGTACTCAGCCCACATGAAGGGCACACCTCGAGTACCCAGCTTGGGTGATAAAGGAGGCTGTGCCACTGGACTTCACAGGACACCTACTACATTAGGCCACACTACCAAGACACACAGTCAGAGCAGCTCTACTTAAACATAGAAACAAACACAGGGACGCTGCCAAAACAAAGAGACAAAGAAACATGACCCAAATTAAAGAACAGATCAAAACTCCAGAAAAAGAGCTAAATGAAATGGAGACAAGCAATCTATCAGGTGCAGAGTTCTAAAAATTATTTATAAGGATGCTCAAGGAACTTAGTGAGAGCCTCAGCAGCACAAAAAAAGACCCAGTCAGAAATGAAGGATTCACTAGTTTAAATAAAGAACACATAAACAACAGTTGAGTGGATGAAGCCGAGAATCAGATCAATAATTTGGAACATAAGGAAGCAAAACACAACCAATCAGAACAACAAGAAAAAAAAGGATCCAAAAACATGAGGAGAGTATAAATAGCTTCTGGGACAACTTTAAGAGGTCCAACATTCTCATAAGGATGCCAGAAGGGGAAGAGAAAGAGCAAGAAACTGGAAATCTATCTGAAAACATAGTGAAAGAAAACTTCCTAATTTGGTGAAGGAAACAGACATGCAAGTCTAGGAAGCACAGAGAGTCCCAGTTATGATGGATGCAAAGAGGCCCACTCCAAGATACATCATTATTAAAAGGTCAAAGCTTAAAAATAAAGAGAGACTCTTAAGAACGAGAAAAAAGAAGTTAGTTACCGAAAGGTTGTCAGATGGGGGAAGAATGGGTAAGAGGTGAGGGGATTAAGAAGTACAAATAGGTAGTTACAGAATAGCCATGGGGATGTAAAGCACAGTATAGGAAACGGAGTAGCCAAATAACTTATACCCCTAACCCTTGGACATGAACAATGGTGGGGGGATTGCCTGAGGGAGTAGAGGGTGCTGGGTGGAGGGGGGCAAAGGCAGGGATCAGGACAACTATTATACCATAATCAATAAAATATAATTTAAAATTTTCATAAAAAATAAATAAAATGTGAAAAAAGACATTGTACTTTGTTTGAAATCTGTCACTGTAATTATGCTTCCACATTTCAATGCTTACTTATCTTTTATTATTTTGCCTTTGGATGAATGAACTATATCCATTTGCTTTTATCTTTTATCTATGATTTGTAAGGTTAACACCCTACTTCAAAGATAATCTTACACGATTATCATAACACATTAAAATTCTTTTTACCCAATTATTCCAACGATAACTATTGACTTCCTTGGATAGAAGTCAAAGAACAAACCCTGCTGACATCCCCATTTTTGCCACTTCCCTTTTCTATTTTGTACTATACTAATCTGAAGTTTCATTAATATCTCCTTTAAAAATAAGACTTTCTTTTCTATATTTACATGGAGCATTTCACTTTTGTTCCCATAATTACCCTCAATTACTTAATTTTTCTCTTTTTATTGCTTAGTAATTTGCAGGTTTCTATTTTTTATTTTATTTATCCTACAATTTTAGATAGTTTCGGTGATTATAACCACTTTTCCTCAATCACAACTTCCCTAATGAAGGATGCAATTGCTTATTCATCTCTTAATTGTTCAGAGTACATTTGCAATGTGTCTTACTGGAAAACAGACTTGAGTGGTAAATGTTCTCAGAATTCACAGATCTGAAAATGACCTTATCTTGCCTTTGGAAAAAATTAAGCCCCTGGCTGGGGATATAATATTTGAGTGTATATCCAATGGGGAAGTATGAAGCTACATTTTAAAAAAATCCCAACTATAGGCATTTATTTTTCTCATGTAATAAGATGTGTAGGTGGTTGCCAGCTTTGGCTCAGCAGCCAATATGGCCATTACTCTGCGGTAGGCAGAACAATGGTCCCCAAAGTTACCATATTCTAATCCTTGGAACCTGTTGTGTTAGTTGGCATGGTAAAGGGGAATTAAGCTCGCAGAAGAATGAAGGTAGCTAATAAACTGACCTTGAGATGGGGAGATCATCCTGGATTATCTAGATGGGCCCAATATGATCACAAGAGTCCTTACAAGGGGAAGGGGGAGGTGGAAGGATCAGCTTGAAGCCTTCGCCCAACACTCGAAGATAGAGAAGGCTGTGAGTTAAGGGAAGCAGTGACCTCTAGAGGTCACCCTATAAAAGAAAGGGAAACAGTCCCGTAGCCCCAGAAGGAAAGCAGTCCTGCTTACACCTTGATTTTTTTCTTTTCGTGCCCAGTTACACCCATCTCAGATGGCTGACCTCCAGAACTGTAAGATCACACATTTGTGTTGCTTTCAGCCACTCCGTTTTCTGTGGCATTGGTAAGAAACCAGCACAATATTGCAAGGATGCCTACAAAGCAAGACAAGAGAGAGAGGACCACATCAGCCAAATCAGTCCTTTTCATCAGAAATCCAGGGGTGCTCTCAGCAGAATTCTGTTTCCTTCAGGTGAAGCAGAACTAGGTCTGGTCTCCACCCCTAACTGGGAGAAAGCCTAGCAAGGGCAATTATTTAGCTTCTCAGTCTCAATATTTTGGGTAGCCAAGGACAAGTGTTGAGAAGTGCTTTCTAGAAGCTGACCAATAGGGTTTTATCCTTTTCTCCTGAAAACCCCCAATTATTCATTAATCAGTGCCCCAGAGAAGAGATATGGATGCATTTTAATTTTTAACTCTTGTGTGTACATGTAAACTTACAAGGTACTGATGGAAAACCTTTACCAGAATATAGCTTGGCATTGATTTCTGCTTATCGACTTTGCTTAGAAGATGGCAACATCTCCAAGTTCTCAGCCTCGTGACTTTTTTCTAAAGTTAGTTTTAACTACATAATAAATATTTGTTGAGTACTTAATATGTGCCAGATGTTCAAATACATTTTTTAAATTGTATATATATTGTATTTTTGCCTGTTGTGTATTTGGTGTCTTCTCATTCCAGAATTATCATTTTAAGGTTAATATTGCCTATTGTATTTGCAGGCCTTTTACCTTCTCTGTTATTTAAAAATAATCTATTTATGTCTCACCTCTTGAATGTCTTCCCAGGTTCCTGTTAGATTTCACTGGTTTATTTTTCCCTGAGTTTTGTCATTTTTTTTCTTTCTGCATGACGGAGGTTTTATTATGGCTATTGTGCTTTTCTTTCTTTTATTTTTTCCCACTGCCTTTTATTCCAACCTTTAAAAATAGTTTCCATATCTGCTTGTAACTCTCTAACAATATAAGTGGAACTTTTTCTTAACCCCCTTACATCTTGATTCCATTTCTATGTTGCCTCCGATTTTCAAAAGGTCCCAAGTTTTATAGTTGCTGTGGCTTACTTATTCTTGATAGTGATTTGTACCCTGTGATATTGGTGCTTAAAAGTCTGACGGGTTAGATTCTAGAATCGTATACGAATGGAGAGAGAGAGAGAATGGCTCTAAGACAAGGGAGCATCCAGCAGCTGGAGAACAAGGAAGTGATCCAGCCACATCTAGATCGAGAGGCAGATCTTGGAGCAGGCTGACAGCTGACCCTCCTGTTTAGGGGAATGTGGATGTTTTCAGAGAACACCATCTGGGACCAGAGCTGGAGGACACAATGGCAGTTGACAAGAGGAGCAGATAGGGGACCACCTGCTCCATGGTGGGCATCATCGCATCTCTTGTCTGGATATAAAGGGAGTAGGCAGCACAGACAAGGGAAGAAGCAGAGTGGAGTGGAGCCCTTAGCAGCCCTGTCCTGCCAATGTCTTATTAAGATCCAGGATGTTTTCAACTCTTATTGTTTATATGAGTAACTCCATAGGGTTTGTTATTGTTCTTTTGAGTTGGTGTCAGAGTTATTTTAGTGAGAGAAGGCTTCTAGGGTGTCCATTCATCCTACTAACCACCTAGAAATCATCTTTGAACATTAAAAAAAATGTATTAAAGATGATGGTCGGGGGGAGGGGCAGATACTAGCAAGGATGCCCTATGAAAAGCAGTCATCTTTGCAGACTGCAGGAAAAGATGTAGATAATTGTGATCGACCACAGGCTGGTGGTTGCCTGTCTAACGTCCTTTCTCTCCTCTCCCTAACCAAACTTTAATTGTATTCGGTGCAGAATGCAATTCCCAGCCCCTTTCAGATAGGGTCATCATAGGGCGCCGTCTTGGACAATAACATTATACAAGGAGATGTCACAGGGTGGAGCTTCCAGAAAGGTTCTTTAAAGGGTGCTAACTCAGCTGAAGCTATGCCCTTTATTCTGTGCCTATCTCCTTTTTCTAGACTGAAACTAATAGACATTACAGCTGGAGCTCTGGCTGACACACTGAGAACCGGGGAGCAAGGCCACCCCTAAAGACAGAGGGGCAGAAACCTAAGTCCTGTTGACCTGGGACTTCACAGCAGTCCTGAATCACTCTGTGGAAATCACTGCTGTGGAAATACAGCTTTTCTGTTGCATGCAGCTGACTGTCCATCCCTAACTGATGAAGCATTCTGTGAGAGAAGAGCCCTCCTCTCTCTGCGCACTAACATTTCGAAAGTCTTTCCCTTATTGCTCAAAGTCATGTCAAAGTGTGGACACTCATGGGTAAATTTTGAAGATCGTTCACATTCAGCGTGCATTAGGATATCAGCCACCATTAGTCTACAAATCAGAGGCAGACCAGGTGTGTCCTCAAAACAAACCAGTACTGTGGGAGGAGTCTAGAACACTCTGGAAATTTCTAAACAGGAAAAGAATGAAAAACAGTTCAGTTGTATAAACGGGCATTTGATGCTTTTATTAGAGACTCGACTCCGCAGCTTTTGGGAAGCCAGGTCACACCTAGAGGTCCTAGGGCTTCCGGCCAGTTCAGGAAAGGGCCGGGACCCCTGCGAGGGGGGACCTCTGCAGCTATAATTAATGTTCTGGAATAAGAGATCTAGGGACTCAGCAAATTCTTTCATTGCTTTTTACTAGAATTCTTATCACTGAAATTACTTATAAAATTCCTTGTTTATAACATCCGCTTGCATTAGCCATTCCAAAGGGAAATAAGGAAAGATTGCACACCCTGGGGGAGTGATAACTGCTGAGAGAGAAAAGCCCGTGGAGGCCAGAACAGAAAAAAACGGCAGAACCAATCAGAGCCAGCCCAAACCACCTGGCGTTTTCTACTCAGGAGCTTCTTCTTGGCTCCAAATTTGCATTATAAATGGTTGTGTCCCAAGACAATGAATTCTGTGAGCCACAAACTTTATTGTCCTGGCCTTCTGCACGGAACAAGTTTAAATGCTATATTTTATTTTATTTGCTTATTCTAAAACACTTCTAAGTACCTAATATGTGCCAGGCATTGGAAAAAGGTGTAGCAAAGATTTATGTTCAACTTGAAAAAGGAATTCGTTACTTTGCTTTTTAATAGCTGCAGAGAGCTGCATAACTTGACAATGCATTCTGTGCTATCCCCCTACCTTTAAAATTCACTTGGATAACAAATAGGAAATTAGGATATGGGGCAATCACAGTCACAGAGTTAAACCTCTGCCTCCAGAGTTCAATGAGCTTTCTCTGAAGATTGGATGCTTCTCAAATTTTATCAACAACAACAAATAGTAACTAATTACATAAACCTTGAACAACCAAAACTTAATTTCATTTTCTAGGCATGTAACGGGGCAGTGTAAACAAAGAGACATGTCAGACAATAGATAGGAATAGATATATTTTTACTGTAAGGTCAGTATATGATGTGTTGCAAATTACTACTGGAATGTCTGGATTTTATGAAGTAACGTCTATGTTTTAGTTGGGTCAATACTTTTATTTTTAAACATCATTTAATTCTACGCTTTCCAAAAAAGGGGGTCCAGTATACACATAGATCTCTGGTGATCAGGCGTATTGTTAGTACATCAAGGATCCTAAGTTACATAATACCGCATAAAATGTAAATTCAGGTTTCACCAAAGTCTGCCAAAGCCTTGGAGATAACTGATTTGGAAATGAAGGCGATTCTCTACCATTGACTCTCAGAGCAAAGGGAAGAAACCAGATACTGTTAGACTCATTAGTGCAAGTGGACTTGTTAGTGATGTCCAAACGCAGAATCATCCAACGCCATTAGGCTTATTAATTAACTCCAGATATTGGGAGTGAACAGCCCCCTTGCCAAGCGGGGATTTGTTCAGCCGCCATTATCTTTCCTTCCATCACTCATTCAGCCAATTCATTAAAGCCCGTTTGTTTCTCCCAGGTGCCTCCTAATGAGTTTCATTGTTTGGTTTATTGTGCTTGTTGGCTCTCGGATCTCTTTCGCAATTTTCCTCGGTTTCTGATGGCTCCTTAAGTACCAGTCTGGATCAGCCCATTTGCGGCTAGTGCTTTAATAAACGCAAACATGTCTTGACGAAATGACAGACTTTGGAGAATAAGATGGGACAGGGTAGGAGGAGTGGGAAGAAAAGGCCGGAGCGAATTCCACCAGATGCCTGTGTTCCTTGAAGGAGCCAGCAGGTGGTAGCAACACCTCGCGGGAGGCCCCAGCCCAGCGCGGTCGTAACCGAACAATGGACCCCCAGTTCTGCCTAGGGTTTGAGCACAGGCTCGGGGGTGAGCGGACAGCGCTCCTCGCAGCACCCTCTCCATTCCTCACCCCTTCCTTCCAGGAGCCTGCTGAGTCCCTTCCACCGCCTCTAATCCCCCTGGGGGAGGTTCTCTCTGAGGAGCGGGCAAAGGAGGCGGCACCCAGAGGCGCAGCGACTTGCCCGGGCTGTGCAAAGCCAGGCGCCGACATCAGGACTTCCCCTAAGACCCAGACTTCCTTGCCCTTTGGGGACGGTAGAGTCAGAAGCCCCGACTATGACAAATACCCAGGGCCACGACCAGGGAGAAGAGTTTAAAGGTTGGATCAGAGGTTCAGACTTAAACGGCCTCTCCCTTGCTGCCTACGCACCCCCACCACCCCGTACCCGCGTGAGATTTCTCAGTTTGTCTTTCCCTCCACCCCCTGCTTTTCCTTTTTTCTTTCTTTTTTTTTCCCCTCAGTTCACACCCACCTGAATCCAAACCCGAGTAGGAACTAAAACTGCGGGTTTAGTTCCTAGAGTTGAAGCAGAAAAGCAGGGGAGGGGGAGAGGGCGCAGGTGTCCGGCCCGGCTGCAACCCTGCTCGCCCCGCCCGGGCACCACTTGCCCCTCTCTCCCGGGGCCCGCGTCGGTCCCAGGGGTATTAAACGCGTCTCCCAGGTGCTCGGATCCGCGCCTCCGCCAGGCCCCTCGCGCGTGCCCACGTCCCTCCGCCGCGTGCAGCCACCTCGCTCTCCCGGCGCGCTCGCCGCCTGGGCCGGGAGGGCGGGCTCGGCTCCCCGGAAGAGGGGAGAGCGGGGCGGCCGCAGGGGCCGGAGAGGGGCGGGCCGGGCTGGGAGGGACGCGGAGGGGCGGGCCGGGCGGTTCTGGCTCCAGCCACCTCACGGGAGCAGAGCCGCGGGCGGCGGGACCCGCGACCCAGCGCGGCGACTGCGAGCGCGACGCTGGCCCCGCACGATCCTCGGCGCCCCGCCTCCAGAGCAGCCCCGGCCGCCAGCCACCGCCCCCCCTCGCCGCCGCCTCTGAGCCCCGGAGACGTGCTGCGCGAGCGGACCCGGGCCACGGAGAGCGGGGGCCCGGCACCGGAGCTGAGACGCGGGCGGCGCCGGGTGAGCGGGGGACCTCGGGGGGCGCAGACCTGCGGAGCCTGCGGCGGGCGGGAAGGTGAGACCCGGGGTCGCAGGCGGTTGTGGTAGGTGGGGGTCGATGCGCCTGGGGACAGAGGAATTAAGGTTTGCAAAAGTAGCTAGTCCCTCCACACAGGGCCTCTGCAGATCCTCGGGGACCTCCTGGGGAGAGAAGGGGGTTGCCGAGTACCCCTCCCAAGACTAGAGTAGGTTCGAGAGGGAGGGCGGAACTAGCCCACCTGGCTCCCGCGTCCCCTCTAAGCATCCTCATTAACACCCCATTACCCTTGCTGCCGCGATGCCCACTGTGTTTGCAGACACTCCTCGGGCTCTGATATGGGGGTCCTGCTATAGGGGTCCTCGCAGAGGCCGGGCTCCAAGCCTTCTGCAGAGATTTGCCCACCCCTCCAGTGGCATCCCTCCAATCCCGGTGGAGCTGGGAGGAGCAAGGAGGTTGATTCCACACCTGCCCCCAGCTCCCCACAGCTCTCCTGCTCCCCACCTCCATCACCACAGGTAAGCCTTGGGGTGGTGGGAAGACTTGGCTCTTGCTCCCCAGCCAAAACCCTAAGTCGCACCAAAGTCGACTGCTTGCTGCTGCCCCAGCCCCTCCCCTCTCTGTCTGGGAGCTTGGCCCCGCCAGCCCCCACCCACCAATCTTGGCTGTCTGGTCCCCTCTCTCCTCCCATCCCTGGGGGAGCTGGCGTGGGCCCAGCGTAGCTGATGTTGTAATGTCCCTGGCAGTGCCCGTGGAGAGAAGCGGCTGGACCTGTTCCCAATCAGTTAACCTGGGCCAGGCCCTCTGCTGCCAGGGGAACTTGACTCAGGCTCTGGAAGGGGAGATGCTGGTTCAGTGGGAAAGGGGCTCTGAGACTGGGCAGTGCAGGGAAACTGGCCAAATAATGGGGCATAGGGGGATTGAGACAAGCTGGGAGCTGTTCAGAGGGGCCACTTGGCTCCTTCCAGGTGATGGACCTTTTCTGTCACAGGAGGATTAGGGTCCTGGCTCCTCTGTGCCTACCTAGTGGCTTAGGGAGGAGGACTCCTTTGGAGTCTATTGGTTCATTCAGGGTGCAGGAAGATGGCTGGTAATGACACTCCTGTGCCACCAGGGTGCTGGGGAGCCCCAGGCAGCCATGGACTGAATGTGGAGAAGGCAGGGACATTGCTTCTCTGGGCCAGCTGCTCTCTGTCCCAGCTCATCACCCTCTCCTGAGCTGGCCCTGGGCTCTGTGTTCATGCTGCACTCCCTGCTAGGTAGAAGGGAGAGGGGGCAGGGGGTGGGGGCCGGCAGCCTCTCGTTTCCCTTTCTTGACTTCCCTGCTTCCCTGTCTCTCCTTCCCCTTCTGCAGAAGCAACTCCTGGGGCAGAGAGCAGTTCACAGGCAGACCAGGGGTGGAGGAGGGCTCATGGGCTCATGGATCTCCACTGATGGACGTGTTCACACACACACACCTCCCAGCACCCACCACCCACACCCATCTCACGTCATACTCACTCCCTTACACACTCACATACTAGCTCTGGTCCTGGCCCTCGGGGGCTTTCTTCCACAATCTTCCATTTACTCACTCCTTGTGCACACGTACCCACTGCCCCAGCACCCTCCCTTATGCCCTTTTCCAAAGGCACGCATGTCCCCAGTCATTGCACAGCCGGAGTGGCTTGTTCTGAGTGGCCGTCTGGCTAAACCCAGACACTGCCTGTATCTTAAGAGCCTCCCCCGGCTCCACAGTGGGAGGCACATTCGTCAGCATCTTCATGCTGTAGGGGACATTCTCAGGGCTGGAGGCCTCAAGGGACACGAGACTGTCCTCTGCTGGGTAATTCACAAATTGACTTCCCCAGCCGGGGAAGAGGGGCGAGAGCGCTGGAGGACAGCCACCTCCTCACTGTCTGCTCTGGATGACGCCTTAAAGGCCAGTGGGATCCCTTACAGGGAAGGAGGCCAGAGCTCAAACAGAAGGCGACTGAGACCAGGTCCAAGGAGGAGATTAAAGGGGAGAGGTTGCAGCATTAAGCTGAGCAAGGATTATCCTGGAATTTCCTGGGCGTTTAAACAGCTGCAGAACAGGACGGAGGGCAGGGCCTGGGTGCTGACCCCTCCCACGCTGACCCGGTGGCTAACAGGTGTAAGGACCAGCTCAGCAACAATGCCAGAGATAAAACCATCAGCGGCCCCTTTGCCCTTGGGACCTCCCCTCGACCCTCGAAGACCCCTGCGGCCTGCTTGGCCTTACTGCGTGATCCCGTCTGAGCTCAGTTCACAGGGGTGCCCCTCCTGTATTTTCTGAATGTCCAGTCCCCTCTAGTCCCCTCTTTCCTTTTGAAGTCACAGTTCTGACATCCTGTAACAGATGTGAGATGTTATCAGTGGGACCATGGGAACTTCTGGGAGAGAAGCTGAAAGAAAATCCAGAGATAAAAGTTCTTGCTTTTCTTGTTGGCATGATTTTGCCCATTCATTCCCAGCTCCTCCTGCCTCTCCATCTCTGCTTTCTTGTGATAGGTGAAATTGTCTAGATATTTTGAAATCTAGTGGAAGAAAAAGAGGGGAGAATAAAATGTAAATATTATAGGCTCTACTTGTCTAGGTTTTTAAAATGTTTCCCTTTTTATTTAGATTTTAATTATGTGATTTTTGTTTTAATTATAAAAGTAAGATGTGCTTGCTATAAGAGAAACAATTCAAATATATGTAAGATAAAGTGAATACCTCTCCCCTTCAAGTCCTCTCTCCTATAGTAACCAATTTTAATGCCCAATATACCTCTCCCATACCTTCTTCCAAGCTTATTTGGCTTATTTATTTTTAAAAATTCATTTTGTGGATTGATGTACATAAACTCTATTGTCAGCTTGGTTTCTTCATAAAATTATCGTATTTACCATGTTGATTAGAGAACAGTTAACTTTTAAAATTCTTACAAATTTATTCCTGTTTAAGTCTTGCATTTTTATAGAGAACTGAAATCATAAGCTCTGATTTATTAGCTAAAATTCTATACATCTTTAATCTTTGCCAGTTTCTGAAACAAAATATAATCCAGATGCCTAAGAAACTGCCATATTTTTGTAAACCAAAGGCATGTAGTAAGCTGTGAATGTAGCGTCTCTACTGTATGAAGAAGATAGGAAGTGATAGAGCCAGAAAGGAGCGAGGAAGAGAAAAAAGGAAATCACAAATGCAGTTTTTGTCACAGGAAACTTGGTCTAATCAGTCTCATTTTCTGAGCTATCATTTTATAGCTGTATTTCTGCTGTTTCTGGGGTTTTATTTTAAAAGCATGTACACATCTGAAATTTGAAAGTTTTCCTGATTGGGCTACGTTTTCTGCTCTTTCATGGGGTAGAGGATTTCTAAACAATGCTAATTCCTTTCACTAGTTAGAGAAGACAGGGGAGTTTCAAGCAGGCCACAGGGAAGAGAACCTGAAAGACGTCCTAGTCCTCAGCCACTGGAGGCACCTTTGAAAACCAAGTTCTAAGTCCTGCTTATTTAGTGTTCTAGGCACGTGTGTGGAGTATCCATATTTTTGTCACTTATATTTCTGCCTTTGAAACTTGTTTCAAAAGACCATGCAGTGGCCCCGACTGGTGTGGCTCAGTGGGTTGAGCGTCATCCCGCAAACCAGAAGATCACTGGTTCGATTCCTGGTCAGGGCACATGCCTGGGTTGCAGGCCAGGTCCTCAGTCTGGGGCATGTGAGAGGCAACCGATCAATGCTTCTTTTGCACATCGATGTTTCTGTCCCTCTCTTTCTTCCTCCCTTCCCCTCACTCTAAAAATATATAAATAAAATCTTTTAAAAAATAATCTGCAGTGGTAGGAATTAGTTGACAGCAATTTCTTTCATAATCTTAATGAAGTTTCTTCTTTTTATATTTTCATTTTAGCCATAGACATGCACTCTGATTCTCTTTACCAATGAAAAAAGAAAAGACTTGAATTTATCTGGTTTCTTCGATAAGTGGGAGGAGACCTAGTCTCACTCAGCCACAATTCTTTCTCTGAAGAAACCTATTTCTAACCCGCAGTCTTCTGGAGCTGAATCTAAAAGATGTCCTCATCAAACAGCCAAAGTACACTTCGGGGTACTTTATCATCCTCAACCATTTCTTTTTAATGAATATCTTTATTCTTAGTAAAATTAAAAGAAAATTCCTGAAGTGGCAATCCATTTTATTCCTTCCTTTCTGATTCCTCTTGAGAACAGAGGCTGAGAGGCTTTAACGTGTTTTATAATTGCTTTTGCTCTTTTCTGGAATTTCTGGAGAGAGGCCAGCCTCATGTTGTCATTAAGATGCCTGCGAAAGTGATGCACACACACCCCATTACAGCCACCGTGATACTCGTATTGCGGGTCATCAAAGCAAATGCTTTGCCGTTCCTCATCTTCTAGAATGTTCCATATTGCACAGCATCTTCTCTCTCGTGTTTTGCTGCCCTTCAAAAAAAATCATTGAGATGGATCTAAATTGTTTTTTTATCCCTTCTCCATGATTATTTGTCTAGTTGATGGGTTTAAGAAGACACAGTGCTTATAGTGTCTCCTTTGTGCAGACTCCAGAGTCCATCCGGGCTCTGACTGAGACTATTTTAAAGAATGTTTGCTGGGCAAATGGTATCACAGCCTTCGCTGTTTAAAGACTTTGTGTGGGCACTTTCAGCGCTTGGTAAGAGCATTTCTAAAGACTCTCTGGCTCTGGGCAGAATCTGGTTGGTTTGGGTGAGTCAGGCATGGCTCTAAGTTAAGCCATTGAGAGTCTGGGGGTGCGCCTGCCACGTGAAGTAGTTCAGGATTGTTACCAAACAGCCCTTAGGAGTGGGGCTGCGCTTTACACTTCGTGATCTCCCTGCTCTTCCTAGCAGCATGTATTTAACCTGTGCATGATTCCAGTAGCATTTGGCAAAGGACCTTTGCTTCTTAGGAATAATATACCCTGTGGAAATGCTTCTTGCTTTTCCCCAGCTTTATTGCGATACAACTGACAGATACCAGGATGTAAGTTTCAGGTGTGCAGCGTGGTGATTTGGAAATGCTCCTTTCTCACCTCCATATGCCCTAAGTTGAACTCCGTCTTTCACAGTAGGGCTCCAGAGACAGGAAAGGCACACGTTAGCGGCCAGTTGGCAGACACCCACCACACCATCAGCTCGTTCGGGTGTAGAAACGGTGTCTTTTCACCGGAAACACATGGTGTTCACACTGACGGCTTCATCTTCCTGTAGACCCAGCATTACCAGAAAAAATTAGGTTAGCAGAAATCAAATCACAATATTCATGTTTATCAAAGTTGAATATAGTTCGATTTTCGCATGGTTTTGACTGTGTCGTTTTCAGCAGCACCGTGGATCCCGGGGCCACAAATATCCGGGAAGACACGGGTTCCAGCTCTCAGCTGGCCTTCTCTGCTTACTCTCAGTCCTGTGCCTTTCCACCAGCATGTCTGCTTCCTCCTCCACAGAAATAAACGAGGGCGGCTGCTCTCGTCCGTGCCACTCACGGACTTTTGAGGCTCAGTCACGAGGAGAGAGACTGGCCACCACTCATCAGCACTAATCTCTAGGGCCTGTTTGTTGTCACTGTGACCCTGGAGGCAGCCATGCCTCCCTGTCAGGTGCTTGTGGGCTGCAGCAGTGCTCCTGCGGGCTGGGGGCGTTTTATATAAAAGGGCAGCTCATTACATAATCAGTCATTTTGACGGCATGCACACTATTTCAATTCATTTCACTGAACTGCTATTAGTACAGATTTAAAGGAAAGTGTAATAAGTGATTTACTGGAAAGATTATATATATATATATATATATATATATATATACACACAAGATTTAAAAAAAACAAAAGTTAAAGGAACACAGTGAGTCTCCTTTGTACCAGCTGCCATCTTGTCCCTCCACCTTTCTTCCCAGGTTTTGTCTGCTCATCACAATGGTGCACACACAGATACGTGCATCATTGCACGCCCAGTCGGGAGCACCCTTTACGCCGCTCTGCACTGGACTGCCCCTGAGCAACCGTTTTCATATCGGCATATCAACAGTAGCCCTTATTCCTTCTGAAGGTTGTGCCATATTTAAAAAAATTTTCCATTACAGTTGACATACAATATCATACCAGTTCCAGGTATATAGCAGAGCAGTTAGACATTTATGCACCTTATAAAGCAATCGCCTTGATTAGTCTGGTACCCATCTGATACCACACACATTTATCACAACATTATTGGCTATATTCCCCGTGCTGTACTTTACATCCCCGTGAACCATCTTCCTCATTATGAAGAGTTACTTTGCAGTCTTTTCCTTCACACACAGTTCTGCAATAAATATCCTTGTTGGAACATCGATGCAAAAGGATCCAAGTATATGGCACCTGAAGGACAAGTGCTTAGAAGTGAAGCTGCTAGGTAGACGTCCCTGATTGTCTTTCCAAGAGACTGTTCCAAGTTGACCTTGTAAGCACAGTGAACATCACGGAGCTTCCTTTCCATGCCTTCTCTAACCTGCCGCACGGTTAACCTCACAGGACGAAATGGCATGTCCCTGCTGTCTCAGCATGCCGCCCTTTCATCCTGAGCAAACTAGAAGTATCTTTGCGTTTATCAAAGGCTTACCTTTATTTTTCTGTAAGCCAGAGAAAAGATGTGCCCCTTGTGGAGAGAGGACCTCACCTGGGTTCACGAAGTGTCAGTACACCAGACCTCTGTAGCTCTCCCACCCCGGTATTCGCTCATTTCTCAGATAGAGTGCTCACCCCAATGTCTCCACACGTCTGTTCTGGCACCTCTGTCCCATCATACCCCCCAGCTCTGCTGCAGCGGTCCTTCCTGCTTCACTGCCTCTCTGAGGTGCCTGGAGTGCCCAAGTGTGATGGGGATGGGAAGGTGTGGGAGTGGGAATCGTGTGTCCCCAGGGAAGGATAACTTTTAACCCACTTGCTTTTGATGAGAAGTGTCTCTCAATGCCCAATACAGGGTGGCTGGAGGAGGGAGGAAGAGAAGAGGGAAAATGAAGAGAAAGAACTGGAATAGCTCCTTCCAGGAGAAAAGGCTAAGACTGGCCCAGAACTAACTACCCTGTGCTCTAAGAGGAAGGGCCATGGGGGCCAGAACCACCGGCACATGGCCCTCCGAGCTGTGGGTTTGGCACCAGCCAGGAGAGAGTCGGGTCCCTGCTCTCACCCCACAGTCAGTGCTGGGACAGGTTGAGAGCTATAGAAAGAGCAACCTGAGCCATCGTGAAGCAATGCACTTACCTCCCCTTACCCCTGGCCTCTTCTGGTCCTGTGTCTCCCTAGGAAGCGAGCTTGGCTGCAGTCCCCCGGTCTCGCACAACAGCAGCCCTGCCGGGGTGCAGGGTGGCGGCCAGGGCGATGGTGGGAACTCTGAAGATGCCCCATGGCTGCTGAGGGTGCTGCCCGGTCAGGGAGCGGAGTGGCGGGCATGGTGTGCGGTGTCTGGGTCCTGGTCCTGGTGTCCTCCGTTCTGGCTCTGGAAGGTAAGAGGGGGTGGGGACCAGAGAAGCCACACCTGCCTGCAGAGACCCTGAGCAGGTGGGAAATAGAAAGATTCAGAAAAAGCAGAAAGAGGGGGAGGGAGGTGGGGTTTCAGAGAAAGGCTCCTGGCAGTCAGCTGTACCCCACTGGTGGGTTAAATGGGCCAGGGAAGTAAATTATGTTTTTTCTCATGGATATGGCAGGGGGCGGGAGGGCGGTGGCGGTTAGCGGTGCTGGTGGGAGCCTCGGCCACTGCTTGTTGCTTCTTATCTCTGGGCAGAGGTATTGCTGGACACCACTGGAGAGACATCTGAGATAGGCTGGCTCACCTACCCACCAGGTGGGGTGAGTGTCCTTCTGAACCCAGGGCCCTTCCCTCACCCTGCTCCCTGGAGGGTGGAAGTCAGGAAGGAAACTGTGGGTAGGGGCTAATGGAAGGAGACTCTCCCTCCAGAGGAACATGTCATTCAGGGTATCCTTTACCTAGCTTTACATGTCATTCATTTTAAGTCTCAGTGGAAGAGACGTGCCCCCCACCTTCCTGCACCCTCCAGGTCCGGAGGCGCTAACACCCATCTTCTCCCTCCCCACAGTGGGACGAAGTCAGCGTTCTGGATGACCAGCGACGCCTGACTCGGACCTTCGAGGCCTGCCACGTGGCAGGGGCCCCGCCAGGCACTGGGCAGGACAACTGGCTGCAGACACACTTTGTGGAGCGTCGTGGCGCCCAGAGGGCGCACATCCGGCTGCACTTCTCCGTGCGGGCGTGCTCCAGCCTGGGTGTGGCGGGGGGCGCCTGCCGCGAGACCTTCACGCTGTACTACCGCCAGGCGGAGGAGCCGGATGGCGCCGACGGCGGTTCGGCCTGGCACCTCAAACGCTGGACCAAGGTGGACACGATTGCCGCGGACGAGAGCTTTCCTGCCGCCTCTGCGTGGGCGGTGGGGCCCCAGGGACCCGGGCCCAGGGCCGGGCTGCAGCTGAACGTCAAAGAGCGGAGTTTCGGCCCCCTGACCCAGCGCGGCTTCTATGTGGCCTTCCAGGACACCGGGGCCTGCCTGGCCCTCGTGGCCATCCAGCTCTTCTACCACGCCTGCCCCTCTGTGCTCCGTGCCTTCGCCTCCTTCCCCAAGACTCAGGCCAGTGGGGCCGGGGGTGCCTCCCTGGTGGCAGCTGTGGGCACCTGTGTGGCTCATGCAGAGCCAGAGGAGGATGGAGGTGGGGGCCAGGCCGGGAGCAGCCTCCCCAGGCTGCATTGCAACGGGGAGGGCAAGTGGATGGTCGCTGTGGGCGGCTGCCGCTGCCAGCCGGGGTACCAGCCTGCACGCGGAGACAAGGCCTGCCAAGGTGAGACCCCCACTCCCTCTCACTTGTCCAAGATCTCCCCACCTGCCCCGACCTTTGGGCTCCTTTCCTGAACACCTCAAACTTCATTTTGTCCCCGAAAGGTCAGGCATAGGCTGTTGGAGGGAAGGATTCCTGTTTCTTCCCTCAAGCCCACAAACTCCCTCTCATCCACTCATCTGAGACACTTCTAGTACCTTCTGGAGACATCCACAGCCATTGCTGAGGCTCTGAGGGCTTCAGGCCTGAGAAGCAATGGAGATCAAAATGAGCCGAACTCCTGGGTTATCTCGGAATGGGGTCCTTGGTCCACATTTGCCCGGTTTTGGGGGTGGGCTCATCCCAGGCCAGGTGCCCAGGATGCAGGCGGAAGGCAGCGAACCCCAGCTAAGGAAGGACCTAGGAGGAAGATTCTGCTGCAGGTGGAGGTGCAGGAGGTTTCTGCAGAGGGGGTTATGCAATCCAGCCCACAGACACCTGCCTCTGGTGCTTGGCCTGCCCATAACCCCCGCCCACCTCACTTTTTCCATCACTGGAAATGCAATTCCACCCCAGCGAAGCAGCAGGAGTAATCTCTGCCTGAGGGAGGAAAAGAGGGTGGAGAGGGTGGGGATGCCATCTCCAGAGAAAAGGAGGAGCCAGCCGTGGGGGCGGGGAGCGCTCAGGAGGGGTCGGAAGAGGGCGCTGAGGCCTCTGCTCTCCTCTGCCCCTCAGCCTGCCCTGAGGGGTCCTACAAGGCCTTGGCCGGGAACGCCCCCTGCTCCCCGTGCCCTGCCCGCAGCCATGCCTCCAACCCTGCAGCCCCCGTTTGCCCCTGCCTTGTGGGCTTCTTTCGGGCCAGTTCTGACCCTCCAGAGGCTCCCTGCACTGGTGAGTCCACCACCTGCCTGTCCCAGAGGTGGAAGTGGGACTGGGGGTGGGGCCAGAAGAGGAGGATCCTGAGGACGACCTGTGGGGCTGGGGCGCATTGGCCTTGACTTCTCTTTCTCCTGTGTCCTCGTTTCCTCCCCTACCTGCTGCCCTCTCCCTGACCCCATCGCCCCTGGATCATCTGCCTCTCCCCTCCCACCTGCCTCCTCTGCTTTCTGGCCCCACCCCATGCCGTTTATCTCCTCCCTCCCTGAATCACGCCCCCTTCCCATCACCTCCCTACCTCCTCCGCCCACCCAGGCCCTCCTTCGGCTCCCCGGGAGCTTTGGTTCGAGGTGCAAGGCTCAGCGCTCATGCTGCACTGGCGCCTGCCCCAGGAGCTCGGCGGGCGCGGGGACCTGCTGTTCAACGTCGTGTGCAGGGAGTGCGGAGACCGCCAGGAGCCTGGCAGACGGGGTGCTTGTCACCGCTGTGGGGACGAGGTGCACTTCGACCCCCGCCAGAGGGGCCTGACCGAGAGCCGGGTGTTAGTCGGGGGGCTCCGGGCACACGTGCCCTACATCTTGGAGGTGCAAGCCGTCAACGGGGTGTCCGACCTCAGCCTCGACCCTCCCCAGGCGGCTGCCATTAATGTCAGCACCAGCCATGCAGGTGAGCCTTTTCCTCCACCCTACACCTTACCTCCCCTCCTTCGGACCCCTCTCCTACTTTCGCCTTCCGGCCCCCGGAAACCCATACTGATTCCCCCATCCCAGTTCCCTCTGCAGTCCCGGCGATGCACCAGGTGAGCCGCGCATCCGACAGCATCACTGTGTCCTGGCCGCAGCCAGAGCAGACCAACGGGAACATCCTGGACTACCAGCTGCGCTACTACGACCAGGTGGGGAGGGGCGGGGCAGCCCCACAGGACTGGGGGAAGCTTGCAGTGCCCCTCCTGGGGCTAGAGGTAGGGGGATGTAGATGGGAGGAGGGAGGAAGCCCAGGAGCCCTGCGGAAGGTGGGAAGAACGGAAGCCTTGGAGGTAGGAGCAGGGGTGAGGGGCTGGGACAGCCCGGCAGGGAGTGAGTGGCTGTCACCCCCAGGCAGAAGATGAGTCCCACTCCTTCACCCTGACCAGCGAGACCAACACGGCAACTGTGACGCAGCTGAGCCCCGGCCACATCTATGGCTTCCAGGTCCGGGCGCGGACTGCTGCAGGCCATGGCCCCTACGGGGGCAAGGTCTATTTCCAGACGCTGCCTCAAGGTGAGAGGAAGCCTGGATAGATGGGGGGCGGGGGGAACTAGGGGTGGTGAGGAGAGGCCTGGGGCCCTCCAGGCCAGAGGCTGTGAGGAGAGAGAGAGCTGAAGCTAAGTGTGGGTGGGTGGGCGAGTGCTGGGGTATGCTGGTGAGTGCCCACGTGAGGCCTTGATCACCTGTGGTCCTGGACGGCTGATTCCCCAGGTGAGCTGTCCGCCCAGCTTCCGGAGAGACTGTCCCTGGTGATCGGGTCCATCCTGGGGGCTTTGGCCTTCCTCTTGCTGGCGGCCATCACTGTGCTGGCCGTGGTCTTCCAGAGGTGAGCCCCTCCTCCCCGTGTCCTCACACCACTCACTCCGTCTCACACGCCCAAGTCCTGGAAGCCCAAAGCCCAGCGTGGAAACCCTCACACCCAGCCCCTACCAGGGGCCCGTCCATGCAGAGGTGGGAAGGAGGAACCTGGTCCCCAGCTAGCCAGCAGCATGAGTGGGGGTAGATGGGGGAGGAGTGGGGCAAATGTCATCTCATGACCCTGGTTTGTCCCTCAGGAAGCAGCGTGGGACAGGCTACACGGAGCAACTGCAGCAGTACAGCAGCCCGGGTGAGGGGTTGGCGGGGGTGGAATGAGGTCAGACTGGGGAGCTGCAGAGATGAAGAGCTGGGGGCTCGGGCCGGGCGCACACCAGGCAAGGCTGTGCTCCCCTGAGGCCGAGGGGACCTCATTGTCACGTTTCAGAAGTCAGGGGGCATGCCTGCAGTGTGTGGGCGGTCCTGCCTTGCACCACACCCTCATAACACCCCACACACCTACAGGGCTGGGGGTGAAGTATTACATCGACCCATCCACTTACGAGGACCCCTGCCAGGCCGTTCGAGAATTCGCCCGGGAGGTGGATCCCACCTATATCAAGATCGAGGAGGTCATTGGGGCAGGTACCGCACCAGAGGGGAGGGAGGGCCTGGCAGGGTTCCTTCTAAATGTGGCCGGACACTGTGAGCCCACCGTCCTTTCCCGAGCACCACCCAACCTCCACCTGTCCCCCAGGCTCCTTCGGAGAAGTCCGCCGGGGCCGGCTGCAGCCCAGGGGCCGGCGGGAGCAGGCTGTGGCCATCCAGGCCCTGTGGAATGGCGGCACCGAGAGTCTGCAGATGACCTTTCTCGGCCAGGCTGCAGTGCTTGGCCAGTTCCAGCACCCCAACATCCTGCGGCTGGAGGGTGTGGTCACCAAAAGCCGGCCCCTCATGGTGCTGACTGAGCTCATGGAGCTGGGCCCCCTGGACAGCTTCCTCAGGGTCAGTAGGCCTGGGGGAAGGCGGAGGGCCTGTGGGCCTGGGAAAGTGTGCCGTTCTAGATGGTTCCAGAGGCAGAGCCCTATACTTTTGCTCCCTCCTGCCCACCTCCAGCAGTCTTCAGCCTCCACTCCCAGGCCATTTTCTGATTTCCAAATCCCCTGCCCTCTCATGCTGATTGGCGTCTGCTGTGCATGTGGGTGGGGAACCTCGATGTGTGTGTGTGTCTGTCGAGGTTTCCCACCCAGTAGCTGACCTCTGCCCCCTGCCCCTCAGCAGCGGGAGGGCCAGTTCAGCAGCCTGCAGCTGGTGGCCATGCAGCGGGGAGTGGCCGCCGCCATGCAGTACCTGTCCAGTTTTGCCTTTGTCCACCGAGCGCTGTCGGCCCACAGTGTGCTGGTGAATAGCCACCTGGTTTGCAAAGTGGCCCGTCTTGGTCACAGCCCTCAGGTGAGAGCACAGCTTTGGGGGCTCTGCATTCTTCAGCAGCAGGTGCTGGAGGACGAGCCAGAACCTGGGGGCGGGGTGGGACCTCAGGCAGCATATCATTGCGTTTGGAGAGCTGGGGCTCGCCTGTGCTCCCTCCAGGACAGAGGCATGGAAGGGTTTCAGGAACCGAGGCGACTGGGGAAGGCGGGAGACCCCAGAAACCTGGGGCCACCTCCTGCCCTTCGCCCAGTGGTCACAGACTCTACCAGGGGTGTCCAACCCATGGCCCGTGGGCTGCATGCAGCCCAGGATGGCTATGAACGTGACCCAACACAAAATCATAAATTCACTTACAACATTGTGAGACATTTTTGCGGTTATGCATTACAGTGTATTTAGTGTGCGGCCCAAGACAACTCTTCTTCTTCCAGTGTGGCCCAGAGATGCCAAAAGCCTGGACACCCCTGTGAGTCAGAGCAGCTGGGCACAAACCCTGAGCATTCTGCCCTAAGCTCTGTGACTTTGCCCCAGTTCCCTCTGCTCAGTGCCTCAGCCTCTGCGAAAGGAAGACAATGTCATCCGCCCCGCAGGGTTCTTACGAGGATGAAGGGCGATGCTTGACATGACTCCTGACCGAGCACAGAGTAGTTGCTCAGTAAAGGTGGCCGATGCTGTGATTATTGCTGTTGGTACTTTTGACCCTATCCCTCAGGGCCCAAGTCGGATGCTTCGCTGGGCAGCCCCAGAGGTCATTGCACATGGAAAACATACGACGTCCAGTGACGTCTGGAGCTTTGGAATAGTGATGTGGGAGGTGATGAGCTATGGAGAACGCCCCTACTGGGACATGAGTGACCAAGAGGTGAGCTCGTAGCCTGGACATTGCAGCTTCCCCACCCCAATGCTTTCAACCCACCGGCTTCCCTGACTTGCACATTCTGAGACCTCCACTCTCGGATTCTTCCCTGACATCTCGTGGCTCTTGTTTTCTGGGTTTTTAAGTTCCTTCAACACTGCGGCCCATCCTCCACAGCCCACGCCCTTACCTCACCATGTACTCCTTTCCACTTGCAATAGCTTCCCCTCACCACATTCTTCCTCTGATCCCCAGGTACTAAATGCAATAGAGCAGGAGTTCCGGCTGCCCCCACCTCCAGGCTGTCCTCCTGGACTACATCTGCTTATGCTGGACACTTGGCAGAAAGACCGTACCCAGCGTCCCCACTTTGACCAGCTGGTGGCTGCGTTTGACAAGATGATTCGCAAGCCAGAGACTCTGCAGTCTGGCGGGAGCCCCGGGGACAGGTCTGGAGTTTGGGGCTGGAATCTGGGAAAGCCAGTGGGTGGCCAATGCAAACCAAAAAGAAAACTGAGGAGCGGGGACTAGCATGAAGAGGGGACTTTGACCTATCTGCCCCTCCCCCCTTAGACCATCCCAGGCCCTTCTGAACCCTGTGGCCCTGGACTTCCCTTCTCTGGACTCACCTCAGGCTTGGCTTTCGGCCATTGGACTGGAGTGCTACCAGGACAGCTTCTCCAGGTGTGGCCTCTGCACCTTCACTGATGTGGCTCAGCTCAGCCTGGAGTAAGCAGGGAGAGGTGGGCGGGGGAGCCTTTGGGCCCGAGGCCCGGGTCCTGCCTGGGATCTCGGAGAAGCTGGCCTGGATTTGATCCACTCCTTCCCCACCAGAGACCTGCCTGCCCTGGGCGTCACCCTGGCTGGCCACCAGAAGAAACTGCTACACCACGTCCGGCTCCTTCAGCACCACCTGAGGCAGCCAGGCGCGGTGGAGGTTTGAGGCCTTGGCAGGAAGCTGTGACTGACCCTGCTTAGGACGCAGCCAGGACACAGGTCCGAGGAGGGACGTGGGAGACGTGAGCCAGTCCCCGCGTCGTCCTCTCACTCCCGGAACACTCAGCCCAACCCTCTGGATGCTTCCTTCTCCTGTCCTCTGCCCCTTCCCACCTTCCCTCCCCACATTAAAGGGAAAGAAGGGAATTTGCAAGCCGGAGGTGTGGTGAGGCCTCAGTGTGCAAGGAATGCTGGGAAGGTGACACCACACAGCAGCGGAGCAGAGTAGGGAACCATTTATTGGAAGGTAGAAGGTGACAAGACTCAGCCAGCATCACCCCACCCCAGAGTGGTGTTTGTCCCCCTACTCACGCCCTCTCTCCACCAGCCTCCCCAGAACTCCCTGGAGCACCGTGCAGGGCTCGCCCCTCCCACTTGGACTCCTGGGCGGGGATGGGGTGCAGAGGTGGCAAGCCTGTCTTTAAAGTGCTTTGCTCTGACAGTGCAGCCGACTCCATGAAAGCCAGAGGCGGGGCCAGCCACCTCGTGGCCTTCCGTTTGCTCCAGAGCTGAGCGAAAAGCAGAGACCTGGGCACAGCTATTCCCAACTATTCTCCTCCTTTCCCCCTTGACCTGGGGGGTTAGACTGCTCGATATTTTGGGTTTCGGTTTTGGAATGTTCCCAGGAACATGAGCGCGACTGCTGGGAACACGCTCAGATCTGATATTCCCAGCTCTCCTCTTCCAGACCCCTGTTAACCACGCCCCTCAATTCTGTCTTCAGGGCCCCTTGCCGAAGTTTCTCCCAGTTGGTGCTGCTCCGGGAGGTGCTTCGAGACACTGACGGGGTGGGGAGGGACAGGTGGGGGCCAGAGGGGCGGCACGGCTGCGATTTTTCTGAGTCCTTGTCCAAGTCGTAGGAGCCCCGGTTGTGGAAGGCCCGTGCGTAGCGCCGGGTTCGCTGCTGGTTGGGGTCCTGCCTGTCTTCCACCCTGAGGAGGACAGAGGACTTGAGAGGTGTCCACGGGCAAAGGCCTGGAGCTGCTTGTCTCCTGTGCACACCAATGCTGGTGTGGCAGGGGGGACCAGCCCCTCAGCAGCCAGGCCTCAGGACTAGGGAGGGCACAGGGCCCACCCCTGAGGTCACAGGAACGCCCAGCCCCTCACTGTCACTCACCGCAGGAACCAGCGGTCCCCCAGCCCGTAATCTCCCCCAAAGATCCCAGAGCGAGGCCACAGGCATCGAGGCAACTTCCGCTCCAGCATCACCGTGGTGGCCACAACCTGCATATGGGGACAGGAGGGGAAGTCAGCGAGGCTGGGTGTAGACGGAGCTGAAAGGTAGGGAGATGGGAGGGTGCTGGCCAGTGGGAGGACAGTTAAGCAGCAGCTGGGAAAGTCAGGGGCTCTGTGGTTTCCCAGAGGGGACAAACAGCACCCCTAAGCTGAGGATGGTGGGGTCAGCTCTGTCAGCCCTCTTCTATAGGGGAGTCAGTGGGATGTGAGCCCCTCAGTTCTGTGCCCAGTGACCTGACACCCACGCAGAGGCCAGGCTGGTCCTGCAGGGGGCCGAGAGACCTGACTCCCAGGACAATGGGACGGTGGGCAAAGTGAATAGAGAGAGGCCCTCGGGGCTACAGGATATTTCGACCCTATAGGCACACAGGCCATGTATGAATGCAAGCATCCTACTGAGACATCTAACATCAGTACGTTTGCCTGGAAAAAGTATTTTCCTGAGCAAATCCCATTTAGCCAGTTTAGGAGGGTTTTTTTTGTTTGTTGGTTGGTTGGTTTTTTAGCTCCACTTTATACACAGCACAGTTAAATGCCATCCAGGTTTCAGGGTTTCCATTTTTACTTTGCAGGGATTATTTTCGTTGAGATAAATTATTTTCTACATGTATTTTTAAGTGATGATTTGATTTTTTTTCATGGTTTCTTGCCCCCACCATGACGCTCTGACTGAAGGAAGTTTCTGCTACTATAAGGGAGTTTTTGTGGCGTTATTTTTAACATGTCTGATTTTTCTGGGTCAAATTTTGAAGACTGAAATATTGCCAAGGAGATGGGAATACTCCAGTTTGTACTCAGTTGCAAAGTTTACGAAATGCCATTACCTATATTCTTGATTTAATTCGTGTTGATTACTCTGGAAAAGACAGGTTTTCATTTTTGAGCAAACCGTGAGGAATTATTTTCAGCTATCCTAGCATTGCTCAGTGGTATTGCTAATCCAGTTCTACTGTACACTCTGTATCAGTCTGTGCACTGTGCAATAATGGTCCAGTCATGTGAAGTCAAAATACCCTGCTTCTGAATTTGGCACGAAGGAAGGGACTTGCAGTAGCCCACGCAGCCACCAGGGGGCTCACCTGAGCCCGCCAGAGTTCATCCCGCTCATGAGCCACCCGCCAGTGAGTGTCGCCCATCATGGCGATGAGGAGGTTGAGCATGAGCAGGGTGGCGATGATGGCGAAGGCAGCGTAGGTGATGCTGTACATGAAGGGCAGATCCACGTCGTAGTTGGCAGGGCCGTCGATGATGGTGAGGAACATCTCAAAGGTGCTGAACAGTGCCATGGGGTAATTGTAGAAGTGCCCCAGCTCGTCGGGGTTCTCCGTCTGGAAGATGATATAGAAGGCTGCTCCACCCAAGGGGGAGAGAGTTACCGTGGTGAGGGTGACCCGGGACGTGACCGAACCACAGCCAACTCTGCTGCCCATCTGCCACACCCCCACAGCACCTTCATCGCTCTGAACTTTAGGTTCTTAGGTGGCCTTATTTTCCGTATAGCTCATCCTTCCGATCCCAGAGCCACCTCTCCCCATCACCCCCAGGTGTCTGTCACCTCTGCCTCCTCCCACCTTTCCCCAAGTCTATCTGAGCCCTTCTGTGCTGGCTAGGCTCCTCCAGCCTCTCCCTCCCATGGCCCCCATCCTGACCAGGTGGTTTACCTGAGGTAAAGCCCAGGATGACCACAGCCATCAGCCAGCAGAAGCGCATCAGGTCACCAAAAATCATCTAGAGCGGGGAGGGAGAAGATCACACGCGCCGCCCCAGCCACTGCCCATCCCGGCCTCCAACAGACCTGGGAACCCTCGTGGCTCCGCCCCCCAGGTCAGGGTTGGCAAACTGGCTGCAGGCCAGGCCTGTTTGGTCTATTTCGGTATGGCCCTTGAACTAAGAATAGTTTTTACATTTTTAAAGACTTGGGAAAAAAAAGAAGAGGAAAAGAACATGCAGCAGAGATCATATGTGGCTCACAAAGCCCGAGACGTCATCTATTAGGTGGCTTTTGACAGGAATGTTTGCAGTCCCTTCTCTAGGCCCTTTCTCTAGGAAGCCTGGGGGTAGGGGGACACAGACCTTCTGGATCATGATGGTGAAGGGGCCCAGCATCTGGAATCCTCGGGCGAAGTACATGACGTTGCACCAGCCCAGCACCAGGGCGAAGGACATGGGCACCACCTCCCCGCTGGTGTTGGTGAGCCTCATCACCATGGTGACCAGCACCATGCACGCATAGGTGATGCTGGAGGGAGAACAGAGGGCAGGGAGTGATGAGAGGGGCCTGGGATCAACCTGGGGACCCAAGAGCAAGAGTGTGACTGAGGCAGTATGAACACGCTCAGATTCAGTCTTTGCGAGCTCAGTGCTCACGGACACACATATGGCTTGAGGGGCCAGGTTCTCCAGGAATCCGGGAATCCAGGAGGGAAGGGATGGGATTCACATGAGGAAGGAGACTCACATGAGGACATGGAACGGCCCCCCGAGGATGGTGTGTCCGAAGAAGCGCGTGAACCCCACCCTGAAGATGTCTGGAATCTGTGGACACAAAGGCACCTCTAGGCCTGGGCTCGGGCTGGGCCCTCGGGGTAGGCAGCCACGCCCGGGACCCGGTCCACACCGCACCTCTACAATCAGGATGATCACAGCTCCGATGACCGTCACCAGTTCCCCCACCAGTCGGATGGCGTCCTGCTGGGTCACGTAGGCCTCCTGAGGGGGGAAGCGTGGTCAGGGCACGCAGGGTCTGGTGCGTCTGCCCTGCCTGCCCCTGGTTGGAGGTCAGCATCCCTGGTTCGAGCCTTTTTAACCTGGTAGTTCGGCTCTCAAACGCTGCTCTTTGAGTGCACAGTGTTTCTGTGTGTGTGAGTATTTGGGGCTGTGCCTGTGTGTTTGAGACCCAGGTGAGGGGAGAAATGTGGGCTGCAGGACAGGAACATGGTTCAAGTCTGAGAAAGGCAGACAGCTGATCCTGCCCCAGGCCCTGCGGCTCCCAGGCGTCACCTGAAGAAGTTTCTGCTGCAGGAGGGTGTTGTCCCGGGGCTGGGTGCGGTTGTCCGTCCTGGGCTTCAGGGGGCGGTAGACGCAGCACATGGTGAAGCAGATGATGTAGAGCACGTACAAGGCGCCCAGCAGGCAGAAGTAGGGCCGCCCGTATCGCTTCCACTTGAGGCTCACCAGCTCCTTCACTGGCGTTTGGTCCAGGATCTGGCGAGCCTGCAGCAGGAAGACCACAGAGCAAGTGGCTCAGAGACCCTGATGCCCCACCCCCGCTGCTCTCCCACCTGAACACCCTGTACCTCCCGCTTCTTGGTGGTGACAATAAGTTCCAGCAGCGATGGCTCATCTCCGGAGGAATCGATCTCCGTGAGGTCGTAGAGGGTGTAGGTCGTCAACCCAAATGTCCCCTGGCTGTGCTTCCACTTCTGCATCAGGTGGTGGAACATCTAAGGTGGAGGGGAAGACTGAGACATGAGGGGCAAGCAAAGGGGAGGGTCACAGGGTGGGAGTGGGGAGTGGGTCCAGGAGGACAGCACTACTGGACGTGGTGGCTGCTCTTCACTCAATGACCACCCACTGCTGCTCTTCTCCCAGAAGAACCCATGTTCATGCTGACCCCCTAGGTTGCCCTCTGACCCCCCGCAGCTCTCCCCAAATCTTGGGAAGAGGAGAGAGTCAGGAAGGCTGCAGCCCTGTGGCCTGGAAGGTAGATGTGGGCATCACCGCTCCAGGGCGAGATCTACACTCTGTTGGCCCCCAGCGCCTCAGGGAAGAGAAAGTGGGCAAGAAAGGGGCCAGTGGACAAGGGAGATAGGGCTTGAAAGAAACAGTCCAACCTGAAAATGGGACCTAGGCATCAGGGGTGCGTGCTTACATCTGCTTTCCCAAAAGACTAAAAGTATGGGACGGGGGTCATTAGGACAACACTGTGGGGTGGAGGGCGTGTCCCTCACCACGGTGTTGCCCTCCACTCCCGCCAGCTTGAAGGGGGTGAGGCCCTGGTGATTGGGCACAAGGTCCAGGGGCTGCAGGCGGCCTCCGCGCCCGTCGTAGGACAGCAGCAGGTTGTACATCTGGCACGCAGAGGTCTTGTTGGGCTGGAAGACGAGGATGTGCAACACTGTGTTTCCTGGGGGAGGACACGGGTGTCACGTGGCCACTGGACCCACCATCCCAGCCCCTCCGCGCCCCTCGCTTCCTGCTCCCAGTGCTTACCCAGGGAGTCCTGGGCCCGGATGTTCACTCCGTGTTCGATGAGCAGACGCACGATCTCCTCGCTGCCCACGCAGGCAGCGAAGGACAGAGGGTGCTCCCCTGGGGACACAGAGGGCTCTGGAGCATGAGTGCGGGCTGGGGTGTGAATTCTCCCAGGGACTGCCTGTTCCTCCCCACATCTCGGTGCTGGGCTTGGGGACACTTGTCAGCAGAACCAGAGGCAGGGATGGTGCAGGAGTGGCTCTGGCCTTAAGCC
>CM052549.1:76524842-76565592 GCA_028533065.1 Trachops cirrhosus
ACAGGGCACAGGGCCCCCCTCTCTTGCCCACCACTCACCTCCCTCCCCCCAGGCCTGGCCCTGGCTCTCACCAAAGTAGACGTGGTTGTGGGGGCTGCGGCGGAAAGCTGAGCCAGTAGCTCTGGCGGAGATGCTGGCCCCATGGGCGAGCAGGGCTCGCACCAAGTTCACATTCTGGTTCAGGATGGCCACGTGCAGTGCAGTCTGGCCTGGTTCAGAGAGAGCCCTCAGTCGTGGGGTCTATGCCCAGCATTATGCAGGGGGCCCATATCCATACAGGATCCTACACCAGGGCAGCCTGGCAGGGTGAGGACTGGGGGCCCTGAGCCAGGCAGGGTCCCTAGGGGATCCGGCGGCCACCCACTTCTTCCCACTCTCTGGGCCTCTCCATTGCAGCGAGTTGTGCCCTAATGAGGTGCAGTGAGGATGACAAGGGAGAAGGGAACAGAGAGCAACAGTGCTCAGATTCCTCTTTGGTTTCTGCAAATTATCCACCAGAGCTTGACCGGAAATATCCAACAGGCCTCCCCTTCCCTCCACCCCTGGCCCCTGTCTCCTCACCCTCGTAGAGCTCAGAGGTCATGGACTCAGAGACCAGGTCCGGGGCAGCCTCCATCAGCAGCGTGGCCGCCTCCAGGTTGTCATAGAGGGCCGCTATGTGCAGCGCTGTCTCGCCCAGGGCACCTGGGCAGAAAGAGAGGAGGTATGGGGCTTCTATGTGCAGGGAATCGGGGACGAGAGTGATGTAGGTGCCCATGGCACCTGGGGCTGAGCCGGGGGGACCGTGGTGCCCAGAGCTCTGCTCCTTCCTCACCTCTTTGGTGCACCTCACAGGGCTGATACTTGAGCAGCTTGTTGAGAGCCTGGACGTCATTCTCTTTGGCAGCTAGAAGGAGAGGACACCCCAAGATCCTACAAGGGAATGGGATCAGAAGGGTAGCAACCATGAGCATGCCCAGTGGTGGAGCAAGGGATGATGGCTTTGCTTCATCCTATACAAACATGTAGCTCAGTGACAATGACCCCAAGATCCCTGGTGCAGGGAAATGAGGCCATTGAGCTGCACACTGTTGCCTGATCTGTGTTTTCCTGACCAGTTAGTCACAGAAATCTCAGTGACTGGTTTCCTACTCCCGGGTGCAGGCACCAGAATGCGTGTGAATGCATCTGTGCTTGTCAGTATGGAGGGGAGGGGCTTTGCCTACGCACTCATTCACCTCCTGACCTATTGACTTTGCAGCAACCCTGATTCAAGTTCACTGAGTGTCTTGAGATTACCCTCCACGATAAGCCTTGTTTTCTAGGACAAGGAGTAGCAGGCATCCCTCCCTCTTGTTTGCAGAGGAAGTCAGCAGGGAGAGCTTAGCAGATTTTCTCCTGCTGCACTGTGCTCCTCCTCCCAGACTTCTCAGAGAACCCTCTGACCCTGGCACCTCCCTCCCTCCCTCTACCAGCGTCTCTAGGGCTTCATCCAATGGGAATAGCACATCTTTTTTGTTTTCCTGGTCCCCAAGTCAGGGAAGACTTTCTTCCCACTTCCTCTTTGTTTCTCACTTGTTCCAAGCAAAAATCGTCTTCTCTTTGGACTCCCCAAACCCTCTCTTGAGTTTTATCCCTACAGCGAACTTTAAAACTTTTTTAAAGATCAAGACTTACTTCAACCAAGACCCAGGGGACCCCTTCCATTCAATTTTCTCTTTCGCCCCAGAGCCATGGGATCCTTCTATGGGAGTGAATGAAATAACCCTGTTTATCCAGAGATGGCCAGTTATGTGACTGACAGAGAGATCCAGACAGGCACTCCCAAACTAAGGACTGGTAGTGGCTGGAAACCCCCTCCAGCACTGGGGGTGGGGGTGGGGCATTGGGAGAGGAGGGAGACTCAAGGCCCATCCCCCACAACGCTGGCTTCAGCCCTGCTCATAGCCCCAGCCCTGCCAATTCTTCTTCAGCTCATTCTCTCCCCGGTCAATCCCCACCTCCTCCTTGATTCAGGTCCTCATTCTCCAGCCCCAGATTCGCAAAAGCCTCTCCTAACTAGTCTCCCCACACCATGATTGCCCCCAGGCCTTCCTTCTGGATGCCACCAATATACTCTCTTTGAATGGCAAATGTAATCACAGCTTCCAAAACCCCGCATGGGTCATTAAGTATCCGAGGAGAAGGAACCCAGGGGTCCTTTCCAGGCTTCGGGCAACACTTTTCCACGCTCCTCTTCACCCTCACTCTCCCACCGCCCCAGAGCACACCATTCTGTACCACTGCCCTAACGCTCCTCACACCTGAAATGTGCCCCCACCCCGATAATTGTCTCTTCTGCATTCCTAGGATATGTGCCCGGCATGAGGGAGCCAGCCCCTCTCTCTGCAGAATGAGTAAGGAACGGTGCCAAAACCTGGTTCAGTCTTACTGTCTCTCCTTATTATCTTTATTGGCCACCCTGAAGCAAACATATAATCTAAGAAAAAAAAATAGTATGCTTGGTATGCAAACAGCTGCAAAACAAGTTTTCTGTGTACACCCCTCACCACTGCCACCGCCACTGCAGCCACCTTCCCAACAACTTGGCCAAACCCCTCCTCAACAGACATCCTAGAGTCAGCACCACACCCACGCAGGAACACACGGCCGGCCTCCCCAGGGACGTCGGCGCTCTCCTCTGGCCCGTCCACCACTGGGCATGCTGTTGTGATCCCCCTTGCTCTGCACTAGGCAGCAATCAGCCTCGTCCTCTCCTCTGCGTTCTCGCCCTGCCCTCCTCCAATTACCTTCCAGTTTCGTGCCCAGATTTGACTAAACGCGTGAAAGGCGCCTGGCAAAGCTAGGGATGGGCCCCAGGGCTCTCCCTCCCCAAGCTCCAGCTTTGCCATAGCTCCCTGCCTTCTAGGGTACGACGACGGGGCAGGCTAGTCAGTGACAGGCCGGAAGATATGTGTCCCTTTGGTCCCTCCACGTCCCTGAAGCCAGTGAACATCCCCCGCAGGCATTCTCTGAGAGTTCACTTCCTTCTCTCTGCGGACAGCCCTACTGGGCGGGAAGGTCAAGGTGCTGCTGTCTGACTCGGGCTCGCCAGGTCCACCCAATAAAAACACGGATGCTCCGTTCAATTTGAATTCGAGATACACAACAAATAATGTATTAGCATAAGTCTGTCCCATGTAATATTTGTGACATACTTACAAGGGAGGGGCCTCAAAAGGACGGAATTTATTGATAAAGCATTGTACATTTATTCTTACGTGTTTAAATGTCAGTCACCTTCAAAGTACTCTCCGTTTGATGCAAGGCACATATCGAAACTTTTTTTCCACTGTGCAGAGTGGTTTTTGAACTCGTTGAACTTGATGCCTTTCAGTGCTCCTGCTGTTTTTTGTTTCACCTTTTCCACATTGGGGAAATGAAAAAGTTGCTTGGGGTGAGATCCAGTGAATGGGGAGGGTGGGGCACAGGGGGTCATGCTGTTTTTGGTAAAAAACTGCCGAACACTCAGCACAGTGGGGGTAGGTACACTCATAAATCATCCATCATGGAATGGGCAAATGCGTTGGAAGAACCTCCAAAAAAATTCACTGAAGCCTAATGCAGCCTCTCACAACAACGCTAGCTGGTACCCTGACACAGATGGGTTCCTAGAACACTCACCTAGTGGGTGAAGCCTGTACTACAAGGGGTCTGACCTCCAGAATATAATTCCTTTTGGGGGGTGGTCCCTCATCTCATACTAATAATGTATTGTTTATCTAGATTTCACATTTAACTCCATGTCCTCCATTTTATCTGGCAAGCGCAGTCAGACCACACTCTGGTTAAAGACCCTGCTTAGAACCCAGCCCAGCAGGGTTGGTAGAGGGCTGTCTCCTCTGGTTGGCAAATTCCAGAATCCTGCCAAAGCCGGGCAGTGTGCGGATGGTTCTGAGGGGATCAGGCAGAGCCAGTACTTGTAATAGCACCACAGGGCCACAAGGGGACAGTAGAGAAAGCCCTCGCTCACATTCTTGGCAGTAAAGGGGATCCCCAAAACACCAGCCAGTCCTTGGGTCCCCTAAAAATGGTGCAAGAGCAGACACACCCAAAGATTCATGGGCCTGCGGCACCTGTAGTTTCTTTGATGGCGACCCAGCGCACAAGTTTAGATCTGGAGCAAACTCTATACACCTTCATCAGAAGGCTGCCAGATGCCTCCTGAGGACAGGAAGTGGAGGGACACTGAAGAAGCAGCTTCCCATTTGAACGGTTAGATTATACTCTCCTTCCCAGGAGAAAGCTTCACTTTATTTAGAATACTTTGCATTGCTACCAAAACCCCCTAGTTACAAAGAGCAATGGTTCTCAAACAGGGCCAATCCCCGGCCCCTCCCCCAAGGAATCTGGCAGAGTTGGGGGCCATTTTTGGTTGTTACAACTGGGGGAGGGGTGGGTAGAGGGGAGGGTGTTATAAGCACCTTACACAGGCAGCTTCCCATAACAGAGGGTTTTCCTGCCCATCGTGGGCCAAGGTAGAGAAACCCCAACTGGGAAGGTATAATTATTCCTAATCCATTCTTTAAAAGGGATACTTCACATTACAAAGGACGAGAAATGACCTATACATACATGTCTGCATGCACACCATTAAACAAAAAGGTGAAGCCTTTGAAGCACCCACTAATTAAGGAGCGAGCGCCAAGACAGAGAGGGAATCTGACATTGTAAAAGGAAAGGTGTTTGCAGGATTTAGGAAGTTCTCTTTCGCTGGACAATTATTTATCAGATGGAACGATCTAGTTTCATGTTAAACTGGTGCGAGTCTTGCTGTGGGATTCCTGGCAGAAAACCTAGCACATCATTTGTAAACAAACCGTGGAGCTCCCTCCCCCTCAGGCTTCCCTGTGGCCACCAAGTGAGAATCTCCCACTTCCTCCTTCCCAGTTCCCGCCACCCGTGCTCCCCCTCTCCGTTCCTGAGGGTGTGTACGTGCCAGTGGGTGTGCGCACCCGTGCAGGGTGCACAAGTTTTGTATATGGTCGCTGGGAAACAAGGCAGGGGCGGGAATATCTGCAGGAGAAGCCAAATCAGAATTTTAGAGCAGGGAAGTCCCTAGAAAACTAGACTAATCTGTTCGTGCAACAGATGGATCTTTCTCAGGCCTGGAGCCTGAGGTGACTTGTCCTAACACGTCAGAGGCAGCGCTGGGACGAGTGCCCCAGTTGTCATTACTCTGTCCTCATTCTTGGTGTCATCAGGGTTTGAAATGGGGTTGGAAGATGCACAGGGGGCTGTATGGGCCTGTGTGGGTGCCCCTGGTTGAGCCACAAGCATCCTGTGTGTGTATGGGGGGGGGTATCCTTTGGGAAGGGGAGGACACAGACAACACGATGGCTCAGAGTACGTTTCCAGAATGAATATGGCTCTGACAGGAGGCAGTTCACAAGCCCTCTCAGCTCCTGCCATCAGGGGAGGTGCCTGCATACTCGGTGAGGTTTGTCCACCGCAGTAATCCGGCGGGGCATCTGTGCCTTTTCAGCTTCCAAAGCAGCACCTCACTCATTATCCCTTTGGCTCCTCCCAGCCCTGCCACGAAAGCTGGACAATGCTCTCATTTTTCAGAAAAGGAAACTGAGGCAGAATAGCCCGATCCTCCCTGGAGGATCACACAGAGAGTTAAAAGCAGAATGTTTCACCAAGAACCTAGCCTTAGGCGCTCACCACTAAATTATGTGGTTCTTCAAGTTTTATGACTCTTCCCAGAGGGAGAGGGCCAGCCCGGAGCAGTGACCACAGATGAGGGAAACCACAGTCACGTATGGGGAGGAGGCACACACTGACCACTTGCGGGCCACCTCCCTCCAGGTCAAGTTCTTGGCAATGGGATGAGGTTCAAAGCTTCCAGGAAAGTGGCTATTCGCAGACTTGGAGTTGGGCTGCAACTCCGTCATGCGTGTAGGTAGACCCGTGTGCCTGCAAAGACGTATGTGCATGTAGTTACTGAGGCGAGGAGTCCTGATAACGCCGGAGAGTCCCAGGGCTGGCTTTCCACAGACACGTCCGCTCACCTAGAGTTATGGGTGTCTGTCTGTCTCACCAGAGGAGAACCCGCTGCACTTCTTGCCTTCCTGCAGACCGTGGGGAGCAGGAAGGTGGATGGTGGCAGCAAGGGGCCCGCTCCGGAAGCTGCCCAGGCCCAGCACAGCCCACGGCGGCCGAAATCAGGCACCGTGGCACCCTCCTCTGTGCTCCCATGACACTGTTCACCCCCCCTTAGGGCACTCACCAGGCATCGCCAAGTTGAGGCACACTGGTGCATTTCGCCCACGAGAACCTGAGCTCCTGGAGAGCAGGGAAGGTGCCCTGTTCTTGTTCCTGCAAACCCAGCAGAGTACTTCCTGCTCGATAAATGTGTAGCACGCTGAAGATCAGGAAAGAAGACAGCCCGGGGCCCGGGGAGCGTTGCAACAGGAGCAAGGGGAGAGTTCGGCGTGGATGGCAACGCTGGGCGTTTACCCAGAGCGGGTTTCGTGACTGAGACCCAAGAAAAGTCTCCCAGTGAGAGGAGCCCAGGTTTTCCATCAGCCCAGGGAGACCAGAAAGTCCTCCCTTCTCACTGGACCATGCTCCACCCCCTGGAGTGCCCCCCAACCCTACCCTGAACCCCACTCTGGGCCCTTGGCACAAATTCCTACGCCCTCCCACCCCTACTTGCTCTCCCTGGGCCTGCCTCTTTCCCAGGGGGTAAAGTCCCTCCCTCCCACTGTTAGACTGGGGCTTCTGAGATAAGATTGGTGCTGGTAGCATCGTTGGCTGCCTTCTTCCATCAGCGCACCCCCTGACCTGACTATATCGTGCCTGTGTCTATGGTTATCTCATTTTTTCTAAGTACCTGGTGACTGCATAGCCTAGTCCTCTCCCCGTCCTGCTTACTTCAGGGTCCACCTAGGGGACAGTCAGGACTCCTGACTCCCGGGGTGTGGGAAGAAGAGGGCCAAGGAGCTGCAGAATCAGGCAGGGAGGTCGGTCACTGGAGGGGGATCCCTCCGAGTGGTAACATCAGACCTCTCCAGCCAAAGGCATAGGAGGAGGCTCACCAGATGGTCTTCAGAAGAAAGGACACAGAAGTGGCAGGAGGAAGCTGCCCCCCCCCACCCCGTGCAGCCAGGCTGTGGTCCTTCACTCTGTCTTCACCTCACTCGGGCACACAGGGAGCTTCCGTCACCCCGTCCAAACCCCAGGCCTTCCTGCGCTCTGAGTCTGCCACCCCAGCCCTGGGGTCCTGAGAGTGGGACAGGGACGAGTGGGACCCGCGGTGGCTGAGTCTGCAACAACACCACCATTCTGTTGCCGCCCGACGTCACCCGCCAGACATGTGCTCAGCCCCCACTCTCCCAGGCCTGGGGGACAGAGGTGGGCGGCTGGCGTCAGAGACGGGAAGCCCAGACTGAAACAGCCGGGCTCATCCCAGCCCAGAGTCCTCGAGCCAAAGTGGGAAAACCGCAGGGACTCCCGGTGGCCTCTTAGCCTCCTCCCTCCTGGTCAGGCTCAGGCAGGCCCCTCCATTTGCAGGTGGAGAAAGATCCTCAGACAGAAAAACAGTTTAAGCTTTCCTAACTGAATAGACATATCACCTGCCTTCTTAGGGGCCCAGAGGGGGAACCCCAGCTGGAGGACTTCCTTCAGGCGTGCCATCACCTGGGTGGGGCGATCCACAGAGGCTTTGGAAGGAGACCACATACAGGGGTGGCTTTGAGCTTCCGCCACGTCCCCTCCTCCGGGTTCCCAACTCTAAGCTGCCAGGGATGACGGGGTGGGGGAGAATCAGATGCATTTAGGGAAATTTTCAGGGGCTGGAAGCAACAAGTGTGATTTCTTTAGAGCTCGAACTCTAGAGCCTCTCAGGTTCCCCAACCTGGACGAGAGAGCGGGCGAGCACCAGTCCTAAGTACATTCCGGCCAGTTTTCTGCGCCCGTCTGCCACTGCAGAGAGCAGTGAATTGCAGGCTGGGTCCCAGGTCTGTTCATCTTCATACCCTCCCATCAATAGCTGAGGCAATTAGTGCACAGGAACGATAACTATGATCACATGATCCCATTTGGTCTTCTTTTGGGGTTATCCGAAGATCCTCCCTGCTTCATTCATTCCTGCAGTCATTCATTCCCACATTCCTGGGTGTGTGTGCGCTGTATGTTTCTGCCAGAGAGGTCCGAGGGGCAGGGACTTAAGATACAAGGCATAGCTGTGACCCACCCGTCTGGTGGCGGTTCAATGCCTCCACAATCCTTCCAAGGCACAGCAAGTTGTCTGGCCATTAGGACAATACAGTCAACCCTTGCACAACATGAGTCTGAAATATTGGACCTGCCTGTAAGTGAATTTTTTCACCAGACCCGCTCACTTCCATTGACAAGTACTATTCGTTGGACTCTCGCAGCTGAAACCCACATTGTTCAAGGGTCAACGGGTGGCTCAGAATCCTTGTACGTGGAGGGCCAACATCAGTCACTCATGGGTTTTTTGACTGCACGCCCTCGGCAGCCCTAACCCCCACATTGTTCAAGGGTCAAATGCACCCACAAGAAGCTGCATCTGAAAGCCGGTGAGAACCTGTGTCCATACCAGCCCTCCTCCTGGAGCCCTGGGGCCCTGCAGGCCAAGACTCTTGAGACAAAATGCTCCCAAGAGCCAGGCCTGGAGCACACTCTGTCCAGACAGAGGTGCGAACAAAGACAGAGAGGGCAGAGGGGGACAGGGGGAGGCTGAGGGAGAGGAGGGGTGAGGGACACACCTGGGGAGGGGGCGGCTGGAGGCCGCAGGTGGAGACTTACCTCTTCTGCTGCAGCAGGTTCTGCTCATCTCGGCTCTGAGCCCAGGGCTCCTGCCTCTGGAACCACCTACAGAACTTCCTCCACAGGCAGAGAATGGGCCCCGTCTTCTTGGGCAGTGGCAGCCCCATGTCGCGTAGGGCCGGCTCCTTGTGGGGCTGAGGTGGAGACCAGACCCCGACTGGACTCAGCCTTGGGGCCGCATCAGTCTCCCCAAGGGCCAGCCTGCCCTCTGCCTGGAGAGGCCCCATCGCCGACCTCCCTGGCCTCCACGGGAGTCTCGGGAAGCTGCCCCAGCCAGACTGCAGAAGGTTCTGAGTTGGTTACACTTGGCAGAGCTGAGACTCCCTCATTGGGCTCCTCTGGCAGGAGCTGCTGGGATCTGTGCAGAGAACTCCCTCCCTCCTCCCAAATTACCTGAGATTTAAAGAGACAGGGCAGCTGACCTGCCTGCCACCTGGGGCCTTGCGTAAACTCCTTCACCCTGGTCTCTCTCCCTGCCCCCAGGCCAGTCCAGGGAGGGAAGGCCTTCAAAGAGACTAGAAAGACCTCCCTTGGACTTTGGGATACCTGCTGACCTTTTATAGAAGGGCCCAGCAGGGTCAGGCTAGCTTGACAGACTCAAGGCAGTGAGGGAGGAGGGAGGGGTCAGGCGATCTTTTGGGGGTTGGGGGCCCCTCAAGTGAGCGAGTGGGTGAACCCTCCCTTCTCACAGGGCTTTTCCTTCAGCAATCCCCCATCCTCTACAGAGCCTTCCCTGCTGGGAGCTTAGCTTTTCTTGACTCTTCCAGTTTAGTCTCTCACCTGTCCCAGAATAGGTACACAAGTCTCGAAAACCCTTAGACCCCTAACCCCCTCCAGGCTGGCAAACTTTTCTGTAAAGGGCCAAGATAGTAAACGCAAATATTTAGGCTTTGCAAGCCCAGGCAAACAATCTCTGACACATTCTTCTTCTCCTCCTCCTCCTCCTTTTCTTTTTTCTGCAGCCCTTTAAAGATATAAAATTTCTTCTGAGCTCATGGGCCAAGACACAAAACGGAGCTGGGGCAGAACCTGGGCCTGGGACAGAGTCTGCAGTCCCCCACTCCGGACCTCTAGAGAACACCTCACCCAACACAACATATATGCAGGAGGGTGCCAAATAAAATAGAAGATGTCCAGTTCAACTTGAATTTCAGATAAACAACAGAGAATGTTTTTAGTATACATATGCCCAAGTATTACAAATACTTTCTCTGTCAACCTCCAGTTTATTCACCTGCTTGCTACTTCACTAAGTGGTCCCACGTAGGCTTACATCACACCTGGGAAGCAGGTATTATTACCTGCACTTTACCACTGGGAGGAAAAACAAAGCTCAGAGCGGCAAAGTAAATGACCCAGGGCCATACGGCCCATTCAGGGGCAGAGGCAGATTCAGCCTCTGTCCCCCGATGCTGAAGCCGCTGTCTCTGCCCTACCACACTCCCTCATCCCAACTGGCAGGCAGAGTTCCAGCGAGGGGACGGGACCTGCAGTCCCAGTAATGAAGGGTGAGGGGGCCCATCCCAGTCCCACAGTTTAGAACTCTGACCAGCACGAGCTGGGAGCCATCAGGAAGATCAGTTAGTTCAACCTCTACTTTGGGAAGAAATAGGCCTTGGCTTCTGTGAAGGCCCACGGCAAGGCACAGATCCTATGGCCTGGGCTTGGGTGTCAGAGTCCCAGATATGTGGGGGTCACTAGCTTCAGAGTCTGCTTTTGTCCTACGTGTCCCTGATCCAGAGGGCTGGAGGATGCAGCAAGGACAGAGAGCGCTTAGGTGCAGGGTGGGGTGTCTCCGTGGGCGGGTGGAGGAGGGTCAGTCTCTAATCCAAAGAGAAGCAAGTCTTCTGTTCCTCCTGTTGGCCCGAGGCCAGGCCTGAGTGCCCTGAACAAACAGTGCAGTTCAATTAGCTGCCTTCCCCACCCACCCAGGGGTCAGTGGGTTCAGGCTGGGGTGGGGAGGGGAGAAGGTGCTAGAACCCAAACCTTGAACTAGGACCTTTGTGCCCATTAAGCCAGTGTTTGTCTGCCTGCCGACCCACCCACCTTCTCTGTCCTGTTGGACTCCAGCCGAAGACCCCAGTGCAGTGGCGGGAATGGGAGAGGACAAGGCAGTGAGGTGTTTGCATGCAGAGGAGGAAGGCGACAGGAGGAAGCAGTCATTTTAGACTTTCCTTCCTCCACCTGGTGCTTCTTTGGGTGGGTCACCAGGTCAAGTGGGAAATTGAGAGCAGACTGAAAATGGGCACGGAGGGCTGGGGACAAAGGTACTAGCTTCTGCCCACAGCGTCCTCTCGCCTCCTGGACCCAACGTCATGTTGGGAAACGCCGGGCCACGGTGTTGGTGACACTACCTACAAGGGTCCTCTCACATCTTAAAGCCACACTGCTGGCTCCGAGGGGACAGCGGGGGCTGTCCTGGAGCTCCTCCTCCCTTGAGGAGCTCCTCCACTCCAAGGCCGGGGCAGCGCCTCCCAACAGGGGAGGCCTCAGGCGGTTCTGCAACCCACAGCTCCAGACTCGAGGGTCCAAAAACAGGAGGCTGTAGGTGGCTGGGATGAGGGGGAGGGAGACTGGGGCTCACGGGAGGATGAGCTTTGCCATCACACCCTCTCCAAGTTCCCTTGCCCAGACTCCAAATTTATGAAGACTTTGATGACTCTGGGCAAGCCATTGTCCCTCTCAATGGCCCTATCTATGAGGATGAGCCTATGACTGGCGGTGGCTGTTGTCCAGTATACCCCTGGCCTCGTGGTGATCCATCTTCGTTCGGCCTTAGGGGAATGAAGAGCTCGGGGCCCAAGGGGGAGGAAGGGCTGGAGGGTTCATGTTGACAGGCTCTTGAACAGGTTCTTACTGCCTCGGGCTGAGCTTGAACTCTAAGCAAAAGTTAGGTCCTCAGGAATCAATGGAGGGGCAGGGTGGGGGGTGGGTCAACCAGAGTGCGACTGGCCTTCTCTGAGGGCCACACTGGCAGGGGCTGAGGGGGATCAGGGAGATGCCGTGTGCATGCGTGTGTCGCTATGCGAGGGACCGGGCCACTGGTGGACCAGAGACCTGTGTGGTGCCGAGTCCTGCGTTTGGGGTGCTGTTTCTCAACCCGGGCACCACTGATACCTTGAAACAAAGGACTGCAGTGTGGGGGGCTGCCTGGCATGGCAGGGTGTTTAGCTGCCCTTCACGGGGTCACAGGAGCAGCCCCAGGCTCAGGTGTGACAATCATAGACATTGCTGGATGTCCTCTGGGGACAAAATCACTCTCCACTGAGAACCACTGATTTAGGGCAAAAAGTATAAACGTATTTCTTCTGGTTTTGTCCCTCTTTTAGTTTGCTCTATGTCTTCCCACATTTCCCCATTTGAGATCTCTCCCTGCACCGCTGTCTCTCTGCAACTGTGTTTGCTCCCTGGATCCAGGGCTTTGTGCCAGCACATGTGTAGTTGGTGTGCAAGTGTGTGAGTCGTGTGTGTATGTGTGTGGTTGGTATGTAGTATTTGAGAGTGTGTGTGAGATGTGTGTATATGGGGTGTATGGTGCATGATGTTTGCTGTGTGGTGGAGGTGTATGATGTGGTATGTGTGTGTGGTGTGTGTGTGGGGTGTGGGGTGTGTGATGGATGCTGTGTGTGATTGAGGTGTGTGATATGGTGTATGTGTGGGGTCGTATGGTGCGTGGGGGTGTGTTTTGGGGGGTATGCGGTGTGTGATGGATGCTGTGTGGGGTGTGTGGTGTGCTTTGGGGGGTGTGGTGTGTGATGGGTGGTGTATGCAGTTGTGGTGTGTGACATGGGGTGTGTGTGTCCAGGACTCTGAGTGGTCTCTCGGTGCAACCCTGGGTTTCCTTCTCTCCTTTCTCTCCTCCCTGCCTCTTCATTTCCCTGCCCAGCTTTCTGTGTCATCCCAGCCCTGCTCCCTACGCCCCCCTGGAGGGTGTCCCTTAGCTCTGTTGTCATGAGCAGGGCAGGCCCGGCAGGCCACGGGCTGTGATGACAGAGCTGGCTCGGGGCAGCGAGGTCACCGCCACCACGCACTCAGCTTGGAGTTTGTTCCGGTCACTGGGTTCACACGCTAGGTGCCTGCTCAGGCAGTGTCAGATTGGCAGTGAGTGAGCGCGCACACACATGTGCATACACACCCGTCACCACACTGCCCAGGGACTCTGGCGGGGAGGTGACTGCTCACATGTCTGACTGTTGCCCCTGGATCTGTAGCCACCTAGATGGCAGTTGATGCTTGAAACCCTCCACGGCCCTTTTCAGCTCAAACATCCTGCGATGCTGAAAGACTGCAAGTCACACGTGGTTCCTTGTGTACACACAGGTACTTCCTCGGCCAGGGTCCAGGAGACCTGAGTTGTTGCACAACCGTCTAGCTCTTCTCCCCCAAATGTGAACTTAGTCCCTTCTCTCATCCCAGGTGGTACTCGTAGCTCCATGCCTTTGCCCTCATTTCCTCCACAGTCATCCCTGAGCTCACCTAGGTGCTCACCCCACGGCGACATTGCCGCAGCTTCAGACGCTCCCTGCTTTTTTGATAAGACTGGGGAATGCCAAGAGAAAGGTGGTTGAGGAGCTGAATTGGAAACGGCACAGGGAGAGGGCAGAACAAAGGGCACCCTGTAGCCAGTTTCCACCTTCTCGGGTACACGTGTACATGTTATTTGACATATGTTCATGCATGGTCTACTTTATGTGAAGTGAATCGGTGGGTCGCAGCAATGTTTTAGAGCACAGATGTGTGTGTGCACATGTGTCTGTGTTCTGGCATTGTCCTAAGATTCTGAAGATTTTACAACTCACAGGCATTGGTCCTTCTGGACCCTTAACCCTTGCAGAATGAGCCCAAGGGCACAGATGGGCATGTGAGTATAAGGTGTGGGGGATGTAAAATATCGGGGAGCACCCTTCCTCCCACCCCACCTTGGCAGGGAAGATGATCGGATCCAGCAGAGGTCTCCCTGGGTTTGCAGACCCTCTCTCACCGCCTCAATGATTTTGAGCATCTTTTTCCCAAAATCCCCCGTTCAGGAGATGACAGGGAGGGGGCTGAGGGCAGGAGGGAGCGGCTCCCGCTCACACTCAGCCCTGACCTGACCCTAACTCTCTCTGGAGGTCTCTGCAGGCTGGGGCCATGGCCCATCGTCCCATGTGGCGCCTGGGAGACAGAGCAGAGTGCAGGAGGGTGTCAGAGCCTACGACCATGCTTCCCGAGCCTCTTTTCCTTCCTTCTGTCCTTCTCTCTCTCCCTTGCAGACTCCAAGGCCTTTTCCTTTCCCAAACTGGACCCCGCTGCTCTGCTGGCCCCCTGCCCTTATCCCTTTCACCCCTTCTTACCTGATCCCAAACTCCTTTATGTCAGGCACTGAAGAAGTCACCCAGGAATTAAGCCACTGAAATGTGCACAGATGCCAAAGAGCTTCCCAAATATGGGGGGAGAACAGTGGCTTCAGGAAGAGGCAAAGCGGAGAGGCAACAGTGTGCCATCAGGATTGCTGTGTCCCAACCCCAGTTCGCCCCGAAATCACTGTGTGACCTTGGCAAAGTCCCTTACCTTTTAGTGTCCCAGCCTGCAAAAATAAGGCCCCCGAAGTTCTTAAGTTTCCCCGGTCCTTTCGACAGGCAGCCGCACCCCCACCCCAGTCTTCAGCTTCCACCTGCAGAGGCTGGAGCTCAGAAGCACCTCATAGCAGAAAGGGCTCTTGCCTGCCAGGTGAAATCCGTCCCTTTGTCTCTGAATCACAGGGGCAGATCTCCACCAAGCAGAAAGGAGAGCGAGAAGGAGGGCAGGCAGAACAGGTAGACACGAGACTTCTGGTCACCCTCTAACCTTGAAGTAGCAGCAGGGTCCTGGGGCCCAAGTCGTCCAGAATGAGGAGAGGGGAAAGCCCTGGACAGCCAGAGAAAGGGCTGGGGAGCAGGTGTGTGGTCCTTCCCCGCTCCACCCCATTCCACTCGGGGCAGTGGGATGCTGGGCGCAGCCCACCGAGCCCAGCGTGAACAGGTAGGGCTGTGGCTCAGGAGACAGGATCTACTCATTATGCCAAATCAGATCACCGCTCTAAAAACCCCACACGGAAGGGAAACCTTTTCCCAAAAGCATGGGTTCCCACTGGGAACCCAGCTTCTTCCAGCAGCTGGGGCAGCATTTTAACAGCAAGTGTCCCATCTGCATTACTCTTCTTGTCTTCTCCCCACTCCAACCAAGTCCGTGAAAAGGCAACAGCATGGTGATAAGAGAACTCTTTCAAATTCTACACGCTGCCACCTCTGTGATAAAAACCAAGCAAATGGCAGACTTGATCTAAGAGTCAGGGCACTTGCTGACTACAGGCAGGGTGCCCTGGGTGGAGGGCAGGGAGCGGTGGCTGGTGTGGGGGGCAGGGGGAGCAGGCAGGGCATAAGAGGCGGTGCGGGGTGGGGTGCACACGGAGGAGCAGGACAGAGGAGGCTGACGCTGGAGACGCAGATCTGGGAGGCAGCCCTGGGCCTCCTCTCTGCATAGCCAGGCTTGTGGCTTTGGCCCTGGACCCAGCAGCCTCAGGGAGGGGGCCAGGGCTTCAAGGCAGAACAAGGCTGGGGCGCGAGGCACTGGGCAGATTCTGTGGCAGATACCTAAGCAGGGCGTGGTGGGAGCTGAGAGGAGGGTGGGGAGGCTAGGAGCCAGGGGGCCAGGAGGTGGTGCCCCAGCTGGGTACAAGGCAGGGACTGAAGCCAAACAGAACGTTCTCCAGGTAGCTGTTGGGCAATTCTGGGCCTACCTAGGCAAGAAGAGCTGGAGGTCCCTGGGCAGCCACTACAATAACAAGTACTAGGAGGAAAAGAAAGTACCAGGTGCTATTCCGTACCTGTCCCACCTCCCCAGACACGGTGACCCCATGCACGGAGCCCTGCGCAGGTAGGAGTGTACCTGTCGGGTGTATTTCGGCACATCCAGGCTGGTCCCGGCAGGGCATTCCACGATAGCGCTCCCCGTGATCTTCTGATAGGGATCTGCTCGCCGGCCCTGAGCAACCAGCGCATCACCACACACTGTGTCCTGGGGCCAGGACTCAGGCCCCTGGCTCCCCTCCCTGACTCCGCCCCGTCCGTCCTCCTGGCCTGCCTAAAGTTCCCAACAACAAGAGTGCCTTAGATGTGGCCCCAAGCTACAGGGAAGTCCAGGATTCCTTAGGCAGCCGTCAGTGCTCGGCCTAAAACCCTCGTGGGCAGAACACAGCGCAAATGGAGGCTCCAGAGCGCAGGCGCGCAGGCGCGCACTCTAAGCGGAAGGTGCCAGTGTGGGGTTCTGCGTGTGCCCATCCTCAAGCGTAACTGACGAGCGCCCTAAAACGTTTGCTGTCAGAGGTGTGCAGGTGCCCGGGAGCTAGCTAGCATCGCACTGAGGTGTCTGTCTCTGAGTGCCGCCTTCTGCATTCGTCCTTACTAAAGGCTTGGTGTAGAGAGTAGCGACCCACCTACCTGGGTCAGGGTTTGTCCCACTGTCCTTACAGGTAGTGAGGGAGCGATGGTAGGGACAGTTCTCTCCAGGAGTCCAGGAGCCCTGGGTTGTTGTCCAGCCGGGCACCAATGAGATTCGTGACTTCGGTCATGCAGTCTCTCCAAGAATCAGCCTCGGTGTGTACGAAGAGTCGCCCTTCCCTATTTACTCCACGGGGTTGCTGTCAGGCCTCAGGATAAGGGGCATGAAAAGCCTTTATACTTCGTGCAGAGTCACATGAATGCGAGTCATTTGCTTTATTTATCTTTGCTTGAGTGGGAGTGTTTGAAATTGAACACATCCAGAAAAATAACTTTCTGGTGGAGACCTAGGAGCTGTTTTGTCTCGAGGGCCCCAAATATAGTCGTGGAAGGAGCCAAGGCTTTGAGGACAGACCAATTTGGGCACAAAGTCAAATTGTTCGCTGCTTGTTGAGAGGTCTTGGGCAAAGGAGCCTACACCCGGAGCCCGTTTTCCTCCTACTGAATGTGCATAGCGTCAGTCACTTGACCTTATGCCAGGCCCTCACCCTCTCTGGGCCTCAGCTGCCCGTCTAGAAAAGTGGAACAGCCACAGCTGGGGGTGAGAATCCAATGAGCCAGGTGCCTCCCACACGGCAGGTGCACAGGGAGAGTCTCTGTTTTTATTTCCTGAATCTTCTCTTCTGCTGCTGTTTTGGGGCCTTGAAGCTCTTTCAAAGACCAGGGGATAAGGTTCCCCGGAGACTGGAGCAGATCCAACCTCAGGCCGTTTACCCCCTGTACAGCGTGGGCTTCTGCACCATTCATTCCCCAGTCCTTGCCCCCTATCCTGCCAAAGAGACCGTTGAACTCCGGCTCTCATTTGCGGTGAAAGTGATTAGGGAAGAAGCAGGGTCTATGGCATTTCCCCACACCATCAGTCCCAACCTGGCTTAGGAAGATGCCTCCCAGGAAGTATCTGGTGTATAAACTTCAGCTCATCTCTTGAAACTCAGCTCAAATGTTCTCTCTTTTCTTCCCCCTGCACCCATCCTCACCCAGCCAGGGCTGGGTCTCCTCTGTGCTGGTCTCCCCCAAGCTCCCTTGTCCCTGTGTCCATGCCCTTTGTGTACAGGATAGCACTGCATTACCACAGAAACTTTACCTGCCCGTCTCCCCCACTTGCAGATCCTCAGAGGCAGAGACAGAGGTGAAATCACAGTGCATCCTTCTTTCCCCCGTAGGAGTACCTGGCATGGAGGATATGTTGAATTGTGTTCTGTGGAGCTTGATCTGTGCCAAGGACATTGCAAGCTACTTAGTGGGTGCATTTCCTCGCCTAGGCCTCAATGCAAAAGTGGGTCCATGTGTAAGTGAGGCCCAGGAGGTGACAGAGGGACAAGGGAAGCTGGCAGGGAAGGATGTGTGTGTCCTGGGAGGTGGAAGGGTATTTGTCTATCCCCAGCCCACACACAGAGACAATGGCTTCTGTCCTTGAGAGATTAATTGGCCTGCAGGGGTGGGAAGCAAGCAGCAGCTGGGGTGAAGGGGAAGGTGTGGTGAGTGTATGCAGAAAGCCACCTGTGGCTGGCTGCAGCCACTCGTTCCCACCCTCCTGTCCTGAGCCCCCTGCTGGCTGGCCTGGGACCCAGGGGCAGGGGGTGATCACCGACCTGAGACACAGAGGGTCTAGAACAGAGGCCGTGGGGCCTGGGAACGGTCTCCTCTTTGCCCAAGCAAGAGCTTCACCCACGGAGGAAGAGAGAAGATGAAGAGGCAGAGACTTGTGCCAGGGATAAGAAGGAACAATTGGCAGGTATCCCCTTCAGATCTGGTTTAGGTAGGGAAAGGAGGGGCCGGGTCTCACCCAGAGCAGGAGAGCCTCTCGAAGAACAGGGTCCAAGGTCACCTTTAGGTAGCCAGAGGCTTTGATATATCTGACTCTTTCCCTTACCTCTTATCTCTGAATCAGAAGGCAGGGCCTAGAGAGGGCTGAGGAAACGCACAGAGGGCCAGAGCATAGGAGAGGTGAACTGGGGGACTGCAAGTATATCCCGACAACAGCTCCCTCTGTCGGGGAAGTTTTGTGGCCCATGTGCTTTCCTGAGTATGCCACTACCCTACAACCTCATCAGGGAGACAAGTCAGAAACCATCAGCTGATGCTGCAGCAGGGCATCAAAGGAAAACTGGACTGTTCACCTGTCCTTCTGGCCCCTAAAAGGCCCTTGCTGGCTAGTGAGGTGCTGTGGGAATGTGGAAGCTGGCAGAGGTAAACCCAGTGGCCCTCGGATCGGCCCAGAACCCAAGGTAGCCAGCTGCTGGCCAATGTAGTCCATGGTGGTGGGGGTGGTGGCAGGGTCTGTGTCTCTGGGAGGAAGCTTGTGTCAGCCCCTCACAGTTGAAGTCACAGCTTAATTGGGAAGGAGTTAGGCAAGCATCTAACTCAGCAGAAGGGCAGAGAGGAGAGTAAGCATTGTTGACGAGAGCGTGGCCCGTTAGGGACCAGTTGCATGCATACGCACACACAAGCAGACCCCCGTCACAGGTAGCCAGCACTGCACAGGTGAGGAGGTCACACACACTCAGCCCCTCCAGCTGCGGCCTGGCCTTGCACAAGCCACCACCGCCTAGGGCCCCAGGGCTGTCACCACCGCCTCCTCAAAACCAGGATAACAGAGAAGTGGTACAAGCAAAGGAAGCAGGTGTGTCCAGTTCTGCCCAGGTGGCTGCTGCCTGGCTGTCCTGTCAGGGCAGGGAGAAGGGACACATTACCCAACCCACAGTTACTGTCCAAGCATTTCTTTCCTTGCACGTTTCTCCTTCCCCCATTGGCTTTTAAGAAACAGGTAGGCCTGACCTGAAGAAGTCAATGATCCTTGACCCCATGTCAATGTGCTTTCTTGGCTTTTCATCACCTGAACTCAGGTGTGCAAAGGCACCTTGTGGGTGCCACAGCTGGTTCTCGCTCCAACTCCATTTTGCCACCCTGGTTTTGCCATGCACAGCGCGTGCCCCAGGCACCCACGAAGTCCACCTCTCTGGCTTCTCACCTTCAGGACCCCAGACCTTCTCTGGCATTCCTTCAGTGTGGCACAGGGGAGGGACAGGGACCTCTGCCCTTCCTTCCAAGGCCACTGGCAGAGCCATTCCTCAGGGCTCCTCCATGGGCCTCCTTAGCAGAACTTTGTCATAAAATATTTGGCAAACAGCTGGAAGGGGACACATTGGTCAAGCTCAGAGCCTCCTGTGAGAACAAGATATCCCTCCTGTCACCTCCTAGCCTCTGGTGTGGGAAGCACTTGGGAGAGAGAATGTTCTGCCTTCTGAAGCAGCCAGGGGGGAGGCAGACAGAAGGGGAGAAGGGTAACCATTTAGGGGTACCCAAAGAGTTCCCGAGGCAGGTACCACAGTTTTTCTTTGTCCCCCGTCTCTGGTCCCTGTCTCCAGAGCCACATCAATAGACCTGGTGGCTGCCTGTTGGAACAAGGACATCTGCCGGCCACTTAAACCCTTCAGCTCATGGGCCGCACGCCCTCTCTGCACTATCCTACAGAAGTGGCTGTGCTTGCATCTTTGCCTTTCTCATCCGGGCTCCTGAAGGCAGACTAAGAAAGATGGAGACTGACTTGACTGCTTCTTTCAGAAGAACCCACATACCAGTCGGTTTGGTAAGATCTGTCCCAGAGCTCTGCGGCTAGGGCTGTTCTCTTCTTGTCTTCTTGCTCATGGCATTCCACATCTTCTCCACTTCTTCCTCCTCCTCCTCCTCCTTTTCCCTCTCTCTGTCTCTCTCTCACACAGATACACACACACACACAAGTACATACACATGCTGGAAAAATTTCTCAATGATCACATCCGTATTGGCGTTTTTCCTTTCCAAAGTGTTTCCACCCCTATCATCTGCTCATTTTTAATGATTCCAACCCCACTCAAAAGCAAGTACATTTCACCCCACTGGGAGCACTTAGAATAAAAACAGGTGAATCATTCACAGATTCAGTTCATGGATATTTATTACCCACTACCTTGTACAGGAATTATGCCACGCACTGGCAGCACAATGATGAATGAGATGGACATCCTTTGCCTTATAATCTACTAAAGAAGATGGACATTTAAACAAGGGACTACAGTAAAGTGCAGGATGCATAACAACACACAATCAATGTCTGATTGTTGAGACCAATAGGATGAATACAAGTTACAAGGCTGGAAGGGTGTAATGGGTGCAGAAAGGTAGAAAGGTCCAGAAACTGTGAAGGTCAAGGAGAAGGAGAATACAGCCCCACTGAGCAACTAATAATACTTCAGCTTGGTGAGAGAGTGCAAGAGGGGAGGGGTGTGAGGAGGCTGGAGAGGTTGCCAGAGGCCGGCTCACAGAAGCACGCTCAGGAGACCGCCGTCTGAGGCAGAGGTCGCCTTCTATGAAGGTCATTTCAGCTGCAGTGTGCACTGTGGCCTGGAGAAGACCACGACCTGCCAGCAGAGAGAGCAGTCAGGGGCCTACTCCTGTAACGCGGGCCAGAGACCGTGGCCGCCCATTTTGGAATGCCAGTGGGGGCCAGGGAGGCAGAGACAAAGGAACGGGGTGGTTTTTTGCTGGGTGAGCATGGAACAGTCTTCAGAATATGTTAAATGAGAAAAGCGAGAACTGTTTTCCGAATATACTGTACTATTACATGTGTTTTTAAGACAAACATATATGCACATATGCTTGGATATGCAGGGAGTAATTTTGGAAGGATAAATAACAACCTATATTATAAGAAAATGTCCCCAGGAAGAACAGCAGAAGGGCTGGGACAGAGGTAGAGAAGCGTTTCTTCCCCCCTGTATACCTTGTGCGCTCTTACAATTTTGTGATGTATTATTGATTACTATGAGTTACTTTTCAAAGGAGGTTTTAGGTGATAGAATCCACATGACTGCAGATTTACTGGAGATGAGAGTTGAGACAGATGTGCAGATGACGCCTAGGATTCTGGCTTGGGCAGCTTTGCCTATCATTTCGTTGGAAACACTGGTGGAGGAGCAGGTTTGGTGAGGAAGCAAAGCTGTTCAGTTTGGGACATGCTGAGTTTGAGGTGTCTGTAAAATATCCAGGTACAGCTGTCCAATAGGTGGGCATCCAAGCTGTTCACGCCTGGAGCTCAGGACACAGATCTAATCTGAAGACAAGGGCTTGGGAATCGCCAATGTGTCCATGCTAATACAGTCTGCGGAGTGGATGGGACTGCCCAGGTGGTGAGAAAAACAGAGCCTGTGGGCCAAAAATGGTGAAGGCACTGGCGGAAGGGAAACAGAATGGCAGTGCGTGCCAGTGGGCATGCTGAGAGGTGGTGAGTGGCTGAGTACAATCTGACAGTTGCTACAGAGACTTCAAGCAAGACTCAGACTTTCGGAGGATTTAGCTGTAGGTAGACGGATAAACTTGATGAGGGTAATATCAGTAGCATGGAGAAGTAAGGTCACAAGAAATGGACTGAGGACTCTGTGTGAGGCCAGTGGACAATGGAGTCTTCCCTTAAGAAGTCTGGCTCTGAAGAAAGTGAAGAAGATGCGGCAGTTGTAGCTAAAAGGTGGAGGGTGTCTGTGATGTATTGGAAGATGGCAAAGTATAGAGCATGGTTATTTGCTGACGAGCACAAGTGGAGAGGGAAAGGTGGAAGAGACAGATGGGAGTTTTGCTGTCCACAGGAGAGGATGTGCTTCCATGGTGGAAGAAATATGAGGGGTCCCAGTGACTGAGCACTTTTGAAACTCACACCCCTGGGAACATGCGTGTGAGAGTGTGTGCATGCTTACTCATGGGACCCCTCACTGTTCCACACTCTTCTGTGCTTTGCGTGAGTACCTAGCCGAACCTGTCCATGGCTTCACAAATCCCACACACCCCTTTGCTATCGTAGGCCACAGTTCTCTCCAAAGTTATTATGGCATCTTGGTAAGGGTGATGATGGTGCTGGGCTGAGATGTGAAGAGCTGGAGACAGGAGGTAGGCTGCTTCTGAGCTCCTGTCATGGATGCCCCGGATGCCTCGTTCCTACTTTCCTTCCTGAAGAAGGACCGCCCCTCTTTTATAGTCATTCACCCCACAGTTCAGCACAGGGGCAAACGGAGATCGTGAGATGGTGGTGGCAGCAGACATATCTGGAAGCTGCTTCCAGGCACAAGAGCGATTAGCTGCTAATGAGCCACCTGACAGACAGACTGGGGATGGTCCCATAAAAGAAATGATTAGAAAGGCAACATTTACCACATATATTTAAAAACACAACAGGATGCAAATGAGATACAAACATTTTAGAGTCCAAGACTCCAAAAGCAAGAATAAGACAACTCGGAAACAACAACAAAATATCAACACAATTCAAACATGGGCAAAGGACTTCAACAGACAATTCTTTTTAAAAAAATGTTTTACAGATGGCCAATAAACACAGAAAAAGGAGTTCAATGTCACTAGGCATTAAGGAAAACACAAATCAAAACCACAATACGGTATCACTTTACATCCATTAGGAGGGCCACTGACAAAACAACAGCAAAAACAGAAAGTAGCAGGTATTGGTGAGGATGTGGAGAAAATGGAACGCTCATATATTGCTGGAGGAAATATAAAACAGCACAGCTACTGTGGAAAAGGGTATGGCAGTTTCTCAAAAAAATTAAGCAAAGGTTACCATAAGATCCAGCAATTTCACTTGTAGGTATAACCTACCAAAAACAAGGACTTAGATGTCTGTACACCAACATTTGTAACAGTATTACTTGCAAGAGACAAGAGGTGGAAACAAATGTGCAACAATGGATGAATGGATACATAAAACTTGTATGTGCATACAATTAAATTAGAACGAAAAGGAATGAAATTCTTATGCACGCTACAGCATGCATGACTCTTGAAAGCATTATGGTAAGTGAAATACAGCAGACACAGTAGAATTAATACTGGACAATCTCCCTTTTATGAGGTGCTGAAAACAGTGAAATTTATAACAGAAAGTAGAATATTGGTTATCAGGGACTATGGGGAGGAGATAATAGGAAGTTAATGTTTAATGGGTAAGAGAGTTTTAACTTGAGATAATGAGAATGTTCTATAGATGAATACTGGTAATAGTGGTACTACAATGTGAGTGTAGTTAATGCCATGGAATTGTATACCTAAAAATGATTAAAATGATAAATTGCATGTGCATATTACCACAATAAACTTAAAAAAAATAAAGCAAGTATAAAAAGTGTCTCTTCTTACAGTTTGTTAGTTGCCGTTTGGTTGCTAGGTGGGGAGAGAGTCCTTCAGGGCTATAGGAAAAAGACAAGAGCCTCAGTCCACACCCCGTGCCTGGCTCCTCCCACATTACACAAGGGAAGCCTGGATCCTCCCACATTATGCACTTGGAGCTCCAACACTGACTACTTCCCAGTACCTGCAGGGGGCAGACAGCATTAGTGTAGCATCCTTATCTCCTGTCTCTGATGGCCAAATCCAACTTTGCTAGAAAAGATACCTTCTTTTCCCAAGATATGGGACTTTCAGAGGATGTGTGGGACCACAGAGGCCCATGGCCCATCTCCAGAAATGCTTAGGTGAAGGCTGAGACATGGCCTTCGAGAAATATTCTCCCCACAGCTGCTCATGATTAACTGCATGGGAGTTAGATACTGGCCTAGGAAAAGGTCTCTCTGTCTTCCTCCCACCCCAGGCCACCTGGAGTCATGTCAAGAGCAACAGGGGTCCTAATCATACAAAAATATTTTCATCTCCATCCCCCTCGCCAAGGTCCAGTCCAAGATTCAAGTGTCCCAAGGTGTTACGACGAAGGACCTCCCAGCCCCAGTGGCTGCTGCTGCTGTGGGATGTGGTCCGGGACAGAGAGGGCGTTGGCAGGGTCATGGAGGCTCTGCCTAGATTCCCACTTTCAAACGCAAAGGGACGTTTCTCAGAAAGATGCTCTTGTTCATCTTCCTTGTCTGAGGACTTGAAAGCTTCCACGTAGCGCAGCACTCGCAAAGGGTTTTGGTCATGGAGGCTCTCGATTCTGAGGAGGGGGAAGGGAAAAGCACCCAGTTGAGGTGGGAAGGCATGTGCCATAGGGAGAAACCAAGGCAAATGGGCCACATGTAGAAAAATGGATGAGGAGGGAAAGGGAAGTCCGAGAGCTGAGTTGACATAAGGAGAGCATTCAGGGTGAAGGGAAGGAAAGTGCACGAGAAAGGAGGACCAGCATGGGGAGGACCAAAGAGGCCTTGCATGCAGGAATTGAGTGTGGGTGTGAGTGTGGGGGAACATGGGTGCATATGAAACAGAAACAAAGCCAATTAAGAGATAACCATGTCACAACCATGAGGTGCAATTCAGGACATAAGTAAGAAAAGAGGAGAGCCAGGTTAGAGCTAACAATAGAGTATGAAGGAGGTTAGCTTCAAGGCAAGGATATACTAGAAATGGGGGTCAGCAGAGAGCATGACTAGAACAAGTTGGGTAACCCATGCCCACATGTCCCCTCATGGACACATATATAACATGGAGCCTTTCACATGTTACTGCCCTGACAGACGCACAGCCCGGAAACACTATCATTCTTTCTATCCCTCCTCGGCTCCAGCTTCCTCCCTCATACTGGCTAAGAGGCTCACTTTACAGAGTGATGACTTCCCCTTTGGGTCCAATGTGGACCTCAAGAATAGAGAGGAGGGCGACAAATGTGGAACTGGTCACCCTTGTTCCCACAGGATCACAGATGTTTTCAGTTCATTCATTTGTGTTGTCACTCACCGTAGGAACCAGCGGTCGCCCAGCCCGTACTTGCACCCACAGATGCCCGAGCGAGGCCACAGGAAACGGGGCATCTTTCTCTCCAGCATCACCGTGGTGGCCACGACCTGGGAGGAGGAGAGAAGTGGAGGAAGAGCTCAGAAAGAGCCATGAGCTTTGGAGAACACTGGCGGCCAGAGACAGAGGAAACTGTGGAATAAGGACACCAGATCGGAGTGAAGGTCACCGTCATGAACCACACACTTGCCTGTGCCAGGTACCAGGCTATCTGCTTTACTCATTCATCATAAAAGGAAAGAGAATATTTTATGAGTACTCTAAATAAAACAGTGACTCCTGCATTACTATTACGATTCACAGAAAATGCGTCACTCCAAAGTAATCTCATTGACTTTTTCATAGGAAAGTCATAGACCAATTAGCTTGATTTAAATAAAATGATTAAATGGAATCTCTATGATCCGGAAGATGAAGCATGTTGCTGGTGTTCAGGGAATGTGTAGCCAATTAAAGACTCACATTCGAAGAAGGAAAAGAATGGGTTAATTCTTGGCAAACTTGGCAGGGAAATTCTAGGGACATGTCACATGTTCTGTACTTTGCCCAGCCCTCATTAATTACTTAGACAAAACATAGAAGAAAAACTTATCAAATATGCCTGTGACACAAAATAGGGAGGGATATATAATTTACAAGATGACAGACACAATATAAAAATGATTTCACCAGATTGGAATGCTGGGCAAAAATTAATAACGTAAAATTTAAGGAAACCAAATGTAAGGTTCTTCATTTAATGTTTAAGACTCAAGTACCTGTAAGTACAGGAACACAGTGAAGGAGCTTGGCTTAGTAAGTTGTGTAACAGAGATGTAGGGTTCTAGTTGATCATAAGCTTAATAAGGGCCAATTGTGTATTTACCAAAAGACCTAACTCTGCTTTAAGTGCTATTTATAGTACAGTGTCCAAGGCAAGGAAGGGCATACCCACTCTTCATACCACATTCCTCCGATTGTATCAGGACCATTCTAGTTTTGAAAGGACCATGATGTATTAGGGCATGAACAGAGGGTGCCTTCGGGATGGACTGGGGCCAGGAGGTTTTATTAATTGAAGGAACTGCCAATCCTTTAAAAAAGCCCAATTCTCCACGCTCTATTCTTGCACTCCCTGTCCTCCTCCACACTTCTCTTGACCTTCTCTCTGTTTCTTAGTTGCACCCAGTTCCCTCCAACCTCAGGAATCTCAATCTTTCTCTTCCCTTTCTCTGTATAGCTCTTCTCCCTCCTTATTTTAAAAAGGACATTTATTGTTTCTCTTTGGGCCATCTTTCAGCCCATCTTTCATTTAGAGAATCACCCCTTCTCTACCCTCATTCCATCAGTTCGATTAGACTTGTCTGCACACAGTTCTGGTTGGTTAGTCTATCCTCTCCCAGACTCTTCTTCCACCACCACCACCATTTATCTACTCCTTGGCCTTAACCTTCAGTTTAAGGATGTGCCTATGACTCAGACTAGTTGCAGTGATATGGGACTTAGAGTGGGTCCTTTTGGGGAAGGATACCCCTTCAAAAGCACATATTTCACAGTGTCAGGACATACACAGAGTACAGCATGCATGGTGCCCTTGGCATTGTGCTGGGCAGTACACCTGCTCGTTCCTTTGGGAGTTTAGGGCTTCCCTAAGATGTGTCACCACCACGACAGGAGAGACTGCCTTAGAGAAGCCGGACAAAAGAAAGCAGAGCAGTACAGCTGAGACAGTGTGTGAAACGGGGCCCTGGGTCCTGGTCAGACAGGCCCAATGCTAGTTCAGTGCTTAAACTTCCCATTTACGAGGACCAGCACAGGCTCCTCCACTGCCTATTTAAAGTCTACTTGAGTTTGATTTTCTGCTCTGGAACTCCAAGAGTCCTGAAGGATGCAAACCCTAACCTCTGCCCTTTTCCCTCATCTTAACTGGCTAATTCTTCCCCGTGTTTAGGGCTCCTCTTAAACGTCCTCATCAGGAAAGTATTTGCTAACTTTCCTGTCAGACTCCTCTGTTGCACCTTGTCCTTAACTTCTACGTCTCTGTGACACTTTTATTACAATTGCACAGCTTCCTTAGAAGTCATTTGTTTACTGTCTGTCTTCCCAACCAGACTGTACATTTCATGAGGGTACAGAGTGCACTGCGGTGTTCATGCTTGTATCTCCCAGTTTCTGGACACTTCCCAACTCACGGCAGGCTCTAAATAATTATTGTTCCATGAATGAAAAGTCGACAGGGTTAAACAATAACTGTATGCAAATAATTGAATGGTGCTCATCTGGGAGAGTGTGTTCTGCGTGATACAAGAAGGAAAGACTGGGACCAAAGAGTGGAATTGTAGAAAGATAAGTTTCAGCTCAGTGTAACACAGGCTTTTCCAATAACAACAACAACAACAACAACAGATTTTAAATGTGAAATAAGCTCTCCTCCTCCCAAACTCTGCCCAAATCTATGTGATAATAAGGTCCTAATCAGCATTTTAAATGATATTAACTGACCCTCTGACCAATGATTATACATGGGGTAGAGAGTCAGCCAGGGGGCACTAAAGACATCACCGACTCTACAATTTTGTTAGCCTATGATGGTATAAAAAACCAGACCACAGAGAAACAGGGCCTTACAGAAGCCAATAGAAGATAAGGTCCAAATGAAGAACCGGATGTATAAGAACAAGATAGTTTCTAGTTCTCACTGGACTCTACCTTGACTGCTTGATCTACTCTTGCCCTGTGACCAATGCCCTCCAGTCTTGGGCATTGATCCTACCCATTGCCACCATTGTATCCCCTCCATCTATCCAAATGTACCTCTGTTAAAGTGATAGCCCTACTGGCTTTTCTGTGACTCTCCTAAGAGTCACCCACCATAACATCACATTCTGATTTTTCTCTCCATCCCCTGCACCTTCATCAGACAAACACTGGTAAACTCACCTGAGCCCGCCAGAGCTCATCCCGTTCCTGGGCCACCCGCCAGTGAGTGTCGCCCATCATGGCGATGAAAAGGTTGAGCATGAGCAGGGTGGCGATGATGGCGAAGGCAGCGTAGGTGATGCTGTACATGAAGGGCAGATCCACGTCGTAGTTGGCAGGGCCGTCGATGATGGTGAGGAAAAGCTCAAAGGTGCTGAACAGTGCCGTGGGGAAGTCATAGAATTCCCCCAACTTCGTTGGGTCCTGTGTCTGGAAGATGATATAGAAGGCTGTTCCCACCCAAGAAAAGGGAATGGAGATGAGGAAAAAGGCGTTATCAAAATAAGCATTCATTCTACCTCCAACATATATCTCCATACACTTTTGTGCACACACACAAACTTACACACCCATAAATGTAGATATGTCAATGTATATGTGTAAGTCACATTTTATCCGCAGACCTGGCTAATCCTGAGCTGTCCTATCACTCTGGATAATGTTAATACTCAGTCACTGAGCAAAAAATTATACATATATATATAATTTTTTACAGTCTTACCCTTTTATAGCTCAGCTGTTGGTGCAGTTTTTTGGTCTACTGTTCTGTGGGATCCCTGTTCAACAGGGAATCCCTAGGACAGGAAGAGTGGCGTTTGTACTGAGTCCTGGTCTTTTAGAGTTGGGGGATCTTCAGATGTCCTCTGGTACACCCCCTTGTCTTATGGATGTACAGCTGCAGACACTGAAGACTAAATTAGACTTGCTGCCCTCTGCTCTTCCTTCCTTTTTCTGCCTTTCCCTAAAACCTCCCTTCTATTCATTTGCTTACCCTGTCTGCACCTGCCCCACTCTTATCCCTCTCCCTGTCCCTGCTCCCCCTCCCCCATTTCCTTGCTGTGATCCTCTCTCTTCCCTCTGGCATTCTCCCACTGCGCCTCAGGCCTCTGGTAAGCCCCTGCTTGCCTCTCTCTTCCCAGTGTCTCTTCACAACTCTCCACCTGTTTTCCTCTCTCATCCTTCCAGCTTTCCAAACATTTTTTTTTTGCTATGTCCTTTTGAGAATTCTTTCCCTTTTTCTTTCAATTTTGACCACTCCTAGCAAAAAAGCATGCTACGTGTTTTTGAATGCTTTATGTTTCTTCTTCTAGAGTGTAAAGAGAGAAGACTTAAACACTGCTCTGTCTCTGTTTACCTACATCATCTTCTGAGATCCACAAGTGGCCAGTCTTTCCTGTTTAATGTCCCTCTCACTCCAAAGCTCTTTTCCCATGTTGTCCTTTAGAGAGCTTGCAGTGTGGTTAGACAGCACGAGTGCCTTTGGCTCAGATATTCAGAGCACATGGGTCTACCTTCTAGGCCAATCTCAGTGACCCTGACTCTGTGGCTGTCAGCATGCATTTGGACTCACTTTCCATGGTGGGGGTGGCGGGGAGCAAGTGAGAATGGAGAGCAAGAGTGAGAGTGAACCATTGAGAGGCTTGGATCCAAGGATCTAGTAGGGGAGGGAGTAGTGCTCTTACCTGAGGCAAATCCCAGAATAACCACAGCCATCAGCCAGCAGAAACGCAGTAGGTCTCCAAAAATCATCTACAGGAAACAGAGAAGAGGAGAGACGGTGGAATGATCCCTTTTCTATCTCAGCAGTTATGGCTAATAGATTAGAAGGTCCCCATGGCTCCACCAGACCCGCTCTGAGCAGCATTTTCCTTTCTGTTCCCTCTCCCTTCCTATGTCTGAGAAGGTCCTATGGCTGAGGCCAGAGGAAGCTTGGGGGAAAGTGCTGACCTTCTGGATCATGATGCTGAAGGGGCCCAGCATCTGGAATCCTCGGGCGAAGTACATGACACTGCACCAGCCCAGCACCAGGGCGAAGGACATGGGCACTGCCTCCCCATTGGTGTTGGTGAGCCTCATCACCATGGTGACCAGCACTAAGGAGGCAGAAGTGATGCTGTAGGGAGAGCAGGATGCAGGGAATGAGAGGAGGGCTGGCGATACTCTAGGTTCCCTCCAGCACAGTGGTAACTCAGGGGGCACCCACACACTCAGGCCTAGTTTTTATATCTAAAACACACACACGGGGGGTCAGCTGAGGTTCCAACAATTCTGGTGAGGGAAGGCATGGGGCTGGAAGGAAGGGACACTCACATGATGACATGGAACGGCCCCCCAAGGACAGTCTGTCCAAAATAGCGAGAGGCACCAACCCTGAAGATGTCTGGGATCTAGGAAGAGGCCAGTAAAACAAAAGACCATGGAGAATGCAGTTTGGTCTGGGACCTCGGGGGTGGACTCAGCCTGAGCCCCACCTGCACCTCACCTCTAGGAACAGCATGATCAGAGCCCCGATGATGGTCACCAGCTCCCCCACCAGTCGGATTTTATCCTGTTCAGTGACATAGGCCTCCTAGGAGGGGAAATTCCGGATGAGAAATGCTTTCTGATGGAGTGAGACTCAAATCCTTTTGGGCAAGTGGTTTAAAGTAACTAAAGTCTATCATGGATGAAGCAAAGCTCATCTTACCACCACCAACAACAAATACCATTTGTCCTTGTGGCCAGCTCTGTGACCAGGACATCAGTGCGTAGCCAAGGTTTAATCAGGCTACTTATGCTGACCACTTGAGGTATCCCCTCCCAGGTCACTTTTCATATACATGTTGTGAGCAGTAACTTAAGATAAATCCACCGAGATCACATTTCAGAGCATTAAGTTAAGAAAGTTACTGTAACAGGAAGAGGTATTAGTGGCTTGGAAGAGTTTCATCTATGTGGAAAGTCCAGCTTTTCCAAACTCATTATGATTCCCGGCAGGAAGAACAGGCTATAAACATATTACAGTATTCAGTTTCCCATGTGGGGCTAGAACCCACGAGCTCTGGCAAAACCTTGAGTCAGTCTCTAAACCTCCCCCAGCTTTAAGTTTCTCACCTGTAAAATGGAAACTCTGATGTTTACCTCCCCAGGCTTACTGTGAAGTTGAAATTAGATGATGTATTTGGATGCACTATAAACCATAAAGCACGGTAGATGTATTTATTGTGGTTTTATTATGACTTGGCAATAAAGGGCATTTGCTCATAAAGTGGGGATGCTAGAGTATGGGTGTTAGTTCTGAGGAAGGGTCCCTGCCTTATCCTGGGCAGTAGGTGTAGAAAGTACCATATTTTTCAGACTATAGGATGCAATCCCCCGTGCAAATTTGAGAGGAATAATGGTTGTTAATGCTGCCGTTGAGTTCTGTTTACATTTATATTGGTGAAATATTGTGTTATTTATGTTATTAAATATTTTACCACATTTTTTGCTTCAAATTTTTTTCCCCTATTTTCCTCCTCTAAAACCTAGGACTGTCTTATGGTCCAAAAAATATGGTATGCCCCTAAGGTCTAGGTGGAGAGAAGACCATCCCGTCCTCCTGTGCACATTATTGTCCTTTCCAGTGAAAGGCTTTGTAACATGATACAGAGGCACTGATAGAATTCTACAACAACAACCCTTAACCTTTGTGAAGTTCTGAGCCCACCTGAGAGTATCATAAAGACTACAGCCTCTCCTTCTAGAAAACTGTTCACATGATGTCACCCCCATGTAAAATTGTACAAATAATTTTAGCACATTCAAGCACCCTTCAGGCTTTTGGGAACTGTGCTCCAAGGTCCCATCTCTGAACAGTGCACCCAAGATAGGAGGGGAAGGTCCCTGGGGCCAGTGGGAAAGTTGATGATCTCAACTGGGGAGGATGTGACTGCTCCTGAGGCATCAGAGATGCTGAGCATATTTCCTCTGCTAATAAACTGTATCCTCTGAGCATCCCTCCGCAGGCTACTTCAGCGCTGCCCTCGCTGGTCCAGGGAGAGTCATAGCTTTTGAAACAGGAAGAGAGGCCCTGTGGTAAGAGGTAATCTATGGCATAGAGGAGGCACCCACCAAGGGCCCTGTGGCTGCTCAGAATGTGTAGGTCAGTTCAGAAGAAGCCAAGGAGATAGCCCTTAAGAGTAGGACCAGACTGGCCAGCAGATGGTAGAAATGTTTTGAGTCCATCGCGTGGGGCCCGGAAAGATCAGGAGAGGGGTTGGTGTCTGTATGCCTGGAGAGCGGTGTGATCTAACAGCCTGGGACTAGACTCCAGCTACTTTTTTGTCATTTAAAGACTTGACGATCTACACACGTCTCTGCCATGTATCTCTCTTGAGAAACTGGTAAATTTTATTTTATCATATAATGGAGAATTTCCCTTTTCCTTTGCTTCCAAGGAAGTTCAGGGTTCTTTTTTCACCCCCAGTGCTAGCTGCTACCACATTTTGCCATGTATAATGCACACTTGTTTGCCCAAATTTTTGAGGGAAAAATAAGGATGCACATTATACATGGGTAGTGCCTGAAACATCTTGTATCTTGTTCTTGTGTTTTGTAATTATTTGTTACGTAAAATTTCTTATTCCATAATATGTTCAAAAATAAATGCTAAAATTCCTCTATAATGCAAAAAAACAAGTATCTAAACATAAAGAAATAAAAAAATTAATTAAAAAATTGAAATGAAAGACTTTTTCCCAAAAGTGTGGGCCAAAAATGTGGGTGCGCATTATCTACAACAAAATACAGTACTTTGAATAACATCTCCTCTGACCTGAAATTCAGTTCATGGGTCTTATCCTTTATCTTAACGTTGTCATGGCATCTGCCTCCAATTGTCAAACATGCCAACTCCTTTTGAGACCAGGTAGTATGCAGTAGGATAAATAAATACATTAACTATAGAAAAAAATATTTAAATATAGAAATCAATAACTGCATCTATGCCATATATATGTCCATACAAAAGTTTTGAACTCATTTTAAAACTTTGTCTCTTGATTGAGGACATCTCCAAAACTGCCACCAATCTTTCCTTGGCTCAACTAAGAAGAAAAGGAACTAAGTGTGCACAAGTTGGCCAGGTGAGTGGTGGGGGATCCAAGTGCCCCCAGGGGATGCTGGGAGAGTAGCATCACCTATTCCCTTGGGAGATGAAAAGGTGAAACCCCAATGAAAGGACAGTGTTGGGGGCAGTCTCCATCACCACCACCTCCTTCGGGGATTTCCCCTCACCAGGACCCTTAGCTTGTTCAACAGATTCCTATACAGGTAGGAATTCCCCTGCTCAAGTTCACCAGTGAGTAATAGAGGTGTCCAGAGACCCCAAACTTTGCTTCATCTCCACCTGGGACCCAATCACCCTAAAAAAAGTTTCTTCCACTACTCTGTTACCAAAGGTCCCCTCCTTTAAACCAGGCAGTAGAGTGCCACAGTCTCCTTCCTCAACCACATTTTCCTGGCTCACCCTTACCTAATCCCCAAGACTTAAGTCACAGCACTCCTCCAGGATCAGGTGTCTCTTTTGTGGGTACCTGGTGCCACTCTCTGCTCATGGCCCTCACCCAGCACCTTGACATTGTCTGGTGCTCCAGGTCACCAGTAATCTTAGAGCTCCCTGAGAGCAGGGACGTCTAACTCTGACTTCTTATCCACAATGCACAACATAGTAGGCATCCCAATAACAAGAAAGGAAAGAAGGAAGGAGGGAGAGGAGAGGTTACAAGCTGAGCACTCTCTGAGAGGGGCAGAAGAGTGGTCAAGAGCACTCAGAAAGAGGGGATGGGGAGAAAAGTGACAACTAGTTGGGTATTTCTGAGATTTTCAGATTCTTAGCTCAAGGTCGCCTAAGCAGGCTTGACTAATGTTACACTGAGAAAATATTCCACCCCACCTCTTTAAAAACAAATGCCTTCCAGCAATGACCAGAAGTCTTTACATCAACACATGGCTTGAAATTTCAGGAGCTGTCAGCTAAATCCCCTGCAGAGGCTGACTTCAGTGAGAACTGGCCCAGTGAGATTGCTCTCACTTATCAGCTGGCTGGGCACATGTCTTGAAGCAAATGCCTGGCAAGGGGTAAGGTTGGGCACCATGGGAAACCTGGGCGGAAGCTGGGAGGGCACCAGAAAAAGTTATCACTCCCCAGTCCTAGATCCACTTATCTTCCCCAAGATCCCAGTCTTGCAAAAGCATGAAGCTCCCAGAAAGAGTCTTACTGGCTTGTAATGCAGTTATTATTCTGATCCTCTACCATGCACAGGTTTCTAACCAAGCTGCCCATCATAAACAACTGGGACATTTTTGTCCCACACCCATGCCCAGGCAAACCGTGGACACTCTCATTTAATTAGTGTGGATCAGAGGCCTAGCATTAGTTTTTAGACGTAGGTGTTTCTGCTACATACCCCACATTGAGAACCACTTGGCCCCCAAAAGAGGCAAAGGTCCTCTTTTCTGTCTAAAGCTACTTTCCAAGGATTTGTTTCATATCCTGGTCTTAGGAGGATTAACCTGGGAGATTTCTACCCTCCACAAAGGAGTGCTGACCACAGAAGTACTTGGTGTACTTAACTGTACACCAAGAGGTTAACCACATCAAAAATGGTGCCTATTATCAAATCTACAAAGTAGCTCTGGTAGCTGGGGGTGGGAGGCATTTCCATACGTGACTCCATGCCCCTGCACCCAGTGTCCCTTGTCCTCTCAGAGAAAGATTACGTGTGGCCAGATAAAGATAAGTGTGGCAGGCCCAGAATCAGGGCAAAGACTGGAGACGTGCATTTCTCAGAAAGAGGGCTGAAATCCGGGCATTACTTTGGAGGGAGAAGTGGCCTGGCTTCACATTAAGGGGGAGGGTTCTGAGTGAAGCAGGCCAGAACCCCAGGCCCAGCACTGCCCTCCCCACCTGAGTCTTTGCCAAAGTATTTAACCTTCCTTGACTCCAGAGTCACCATCTTTAAAATGGTGATAATGACTTTATTTACTTATTAGGATATCTAGAGGATCAAATGCTATAAAAGTGCTTTGTCATCCAAAATGGGTTCACAAAATCACAGCACTGCCCAACAGTGAGTCAGAAATGCAGAATCTCAGGTCCCGCCCCAGCCTTGCTACCAGAATCTTCATGTTCACAGGACCTCCGGAGCACCAAGCAAGCACTCAGTAGACATTCCTTTTACCTAGCAGGCTCCCTGCTTCTCCTCATCTCCTTCCCTGTCTTTAATTGGCTCTGACTGTTCACAGTAAGTGGTTAGGACCCCTAAGCCAAGTAGTGTAGTGTTGGAGATCAGTGGGGTTCTCCAATAGCTGGGGTGCTCAGGGTCATTGAAAGCTTACAAGAAACAATGATGTGTAGGCAAATCAATCCCCTGACTCTGACAGGCAGAGAATGATTTAAAATGAAGGGAGCCTTGGCCAGGTGGCTCAGTTGGTTGGAGCGTTATCCCCTATACCAAAGGGTTGCAGGTTCAACTCCCAGTCAGGGAACATACCTAGGTTGTGGGTTTGATCCCCAGTTGGAGTGTGTATGAGAAACAATCGATCAATGTTTCTCTCTTACATTGATATTTCTCTATGTCTCTCCCTCTCTTTCTCTCTCTTTTCCCCCCGACCCCTCTCAAATCAATAAACATATCCTTGAATGAGGATTAAAAAACAAATAAAATGAATGGAAACCTACCCACACGTCATTCCTGCCATGGTCTTCCCCCTTGCTCTCTGCATCCCATTCATGGCACAGCAGCAAGGATTTTACCATCCCTGTCTCCTGATGCCCACCCTTTCTTCTGGTTTCTCACTCCCAGGCCAAGGACAACCAACCAACCATTGCATCTTGCTGGTGGACCCCTAACTACTTCTTAACTGATCTCCCTATTCTCCCTGGCCCCCTCAAGTCTGTTCACCCTAAAAGAGGAACACAAATAGCCCATAAACTCCAGACAAAGTCTCAAGGGGCAATGCCAAATAATAGGAACCTTTCATTGGTAGGCTTTGCTATCCAAACCCCTCGGAGCAGCATTCTTAGCTCTCTTAGTCCCCATTTCCCACCAAAAAAGAATATTTGAAAGTCAAGAGTCTTCTACTTAGGCTTTTACCTAAGTAGAAGGCAAGGGATAAAAGTGCTAAAGAGGGAAAGGAAGGAATAGGAGGAAAAAAAGAATAGGTAGGTACAGTCAGCTATCATGCTTCGCCTAGTCCTGAGGGAAGGGGAGGAGTTTTAAAACACAACGTAGACTATCTGGGTCAAAGGAACATGTTTGTACATAATTAGTCCTGCCCCAAAGAGAAAGAGTCACACAGGGAGGAGACTCAGAGCTAATTAATTGCTCAGCATCACCCAACTCTTGGGCCAGAACGTTATCTACGTTCCAGATCCAGAAAACCCCAAGTGAGCCTGACACAAAGGAAAGATGGGAAAGAGTACATCTGTGAAAATCAGGCCAGCAATGTTGGAAAGTCCAGCCACCCCCAACCTTATGTTTATACCTTTTCCTTTTTTGAGTCACCCGCCCATCCCATGTGGCCATCTCCTAAATGTCCTTATATCCCCTGTGTGGTCTCCACACCAGGGGCAATGCTCACGCCCAGTTTGAGATGCATGGGACGCAACCTCCTCTGAGTGCCCATGCCCTCCTCTAACAAGTCAACAAATCCCTTTTTGTGAGAGACAGGAGCTCTGGATACCTATCCATGTATTGAGAGGCAGTTGTAGAAGCCGGAGAGATGGAGTTTCTTGACCTACTTTGGGTTGCGTGAGACACTTGGCCCTGTTCCTTCTAACTTTGGTCTACCTTTGGGCCTGGACCAGCAGGCAGTTTATGTTCTCTTTCTGACCCTACTCCAGGCTGAGCTGTCCCCTTGGCTAGCCCATCCTGCACAGGGCATACATCTCCGATCACTTAGCTCCTACTTGCCTGGCTCAATTCCTCTTCCTGTGTCTTTTGCTTTTTTGTTTTCTGTCCACATGCCTGCAACCACTTCCAGCTCTTTTCAGAGAAAAAAAATTATCTTATGAATAATCAACCAGTCCAATGTAGCTATGCTGGTAGAAGGTCTATACTTAGAAGTACTCATTAGAGTCTACTCATCCTGTTACATGCAAAGGAGGGTTTGCTTCCTTCAATGGCAGCTCTTCCATTTCCTCCACACCTCTACTAGCATCCTTACCACCCACGTCTCTGAAGGGCACCACAGGAGGCAAGCCCACCAGAGTAAAAGGACCTCAGAGATCACTTGCCTCAGCCTGCCATGCAGTCCAGGCACCCTCCTGCAGCGTGTTGGACAGCTGACACATTTTTGCCGATGTGCTCATGTCAACGGTACACAGGAGTGAATGCAAACCAGAAGGGCCATGCTGCCCCCACAGACCAGAAATGGACTCAGATGTGGACTTGGAGCACGATTTCCCACTCTTTAGATCAACGGGATTTCCCTATTCAAGTTTACCTTATAAAAGACTGGTTCTTTCTGTACATTGAAAGGAGTTTCACCAAGGCAATTGTTCCTAACACCGAACACTCTTTCAGAGTTAATGAGAGAGGCCACAGCTCCCTGGACAAGTGTACTTTTACCCATAAGCCTCTTTCGTGGTGAGCTAACCTCATGTCCAATTTCTGTCTGAGTGGTTAGGATCTGGCAGCTGCTCGAGCCCAGGGAGGGGTGTCTTTCCTGGGTAGTACCACTTTGGTCCCCAGCACCATCACCCCATGTTTCCATTCCCTTTCATCCCCTCTGTGAAGAGTCACCTGTAGTGGCTTCTGCTCCAGGATGGTGATATCTCGGGACGCAGTGTGATTGACGTTGCGGAACTTGAGGGGACGGTAGACACAGCACATGGTAAAGCAGACCATGTAGAACAAGTACAAGGCACCCAGCAGACAGAAGTAAGGCCGCCCATATCGCTTCCACTTGAGGCTCACCAGCTGCTTCACAGGCGTCTGTTCCAGGATCTGCCGAGCCTGCCATGGAAGGAGAATGTCGCTTGGGGGGACCAACATAGTACACAGTGCTGGGTTTCTCACTGGGTTCCCAGGTGGGCAGGGCGTCACTGGTTATTACTTCTCTCATTCAATGAGTCAGTCATTTTTTTTTTACAGGCAACCAGTCAATTTCTACTATATGCTAGGCCTTGTGCTATTGCTACAGGTAAACGATTACAGAATTGAACACGACACACTATAGCATCAGGGAGGCTTTGAAGGATGAGCAGCAGAGAGTTGAGTGAAAGGAGAGTTGGGAAGATCATTCCATGAAGTAGTAGCAGTTGCCAAGGCAGGGAGGTATGAGACGCCATTTGCAGGAGAGGTGTGGTTGGGGTAAGAGACAACCTGTTGGGAGTGATGGGCAGGAGCTACAGGGAATGAATTAGATAATGGCCATATTGCCCTACATCATGAATGCTAAGGTGGGGAGCTTGAAATTTTTTTCTGAACATAATGGGAATTAATTGGGAGTTCAAGCAAGAAAGTAGCCAGATTTGTTCTAGGGGTCCTGTGGTCTGGAGAAGAGTGATAGAGGACCCAGGTCGTAGTAGGATGGGGCACTGACCTAAGCCAGGTGGTGTGCTATAACTACATAGTGAAAAGTTAAAGATACAAATGACAGAGGGTGATGGACATCTGAGAAAGCAGAAAAAAGGAAAATTCAAAGCACAGTTGGAGAGATTGAGCATTGGCAAAAAGAATATCTTTTCCATTGAACCTAGAGAAGAGAGACAGTGCCCAGTTCCCAGATATGCTTGGCAGGACAGGGCAGGAAGATCACGAGGCTCCAGCCATAAGACAGGAACCTGGGTCTTCTGATGGAAATGAGGCAGAAGGCAGTGCTGGATATAAAAAAGCTAGAAAGGAATTTTGAAGGAAAAGTGGCTGACCAAGACAAGGACAAAACCTACAGAACATTGAGAGCCAGCTGAAATCAGAGACCAAGGACTTGTGGTGAAACCATCTACCAGAGAGGGTGAGGCTCTAATTCCTAAGAAATCCTGTACAAAGTTTATCTGTTTCTAGAAATGTTTTATGAGGAAGCTCATAGTTTGTTAGCCACTCACCCTTTTTTCTGTTCATTAGTACTTACCACCATCTGAGTTTATGGCTCTAGAAAGTTTTCTAGGAAATTATCAACTAAAAACAACACAAGCTATACTTTGCCACTATCTTGGAGGTTCCTGGAAGCTCAAAGTATTTTCTCTTCTCTACTTGTCTTCAACACATTTCCCTTTCCTTCATATCACTCAGCTCAGCCCTGTCTGGGGGTCATTGCTTGTCCCTCTCTGGAAAGCTCTCTTTTTTCTCCTATTCCTGGAGATTCCCAGCTCCTCCTTGAAGCCCCAGCTGACCTACTCCTGGGACACTGTCTCTGGCCCATCCAGCCTCCACTTTGCTGCCACTGTGCACAGCACAAACCCCCGGGGTTGGTATAGTTTGTGCTCTACCACAATTATTGAGGAAGCTAACAGGCACTGTGTTTTATTTATTTCAGTATTCTCAGTTCCTTGTACAGCATGTGGGGCACAGAAGGTGCTCAGGATGCTGAATGAATGAATGAATGAATGAATGAATGAATGATAGGAAGCAATGTCTGTTTGCAGAGTTCCTCATCTGAAATGTCAGTACGAGAAAGGGAAGGGAAGGGGACTACAGCTAAGCAGAGGGAGAGTGTGGTCAGGAAAAGGTACTGATTGGTTGATTGGACTTTTCTCCCAAAGGTCCCAGGAATCTTACATCCATCTGTTATCAGGTGAGGGAGGGTCTGGAGCCCAGAAACTTAGCAAATGGATGAACTCTGCCCAAACACATGACAGTCCCAGATCCTCCATGGCACCCATACCTCCCGCTTCTTGGAGGAGACCACGAGCTCCAGGAAGGACACCTTCTCTCCCCAGGAGTCGATCTCTGTGAGGTCATAGAGAGTGGAAGTCAGCGGCCCGCAGGTCCACTGGATGTGCTTCCGCTTCTGCATGAGGTGTTGAAACATCTGTAAGGGCACAGCAGGGAGTTGGAGGGTTGTATGTGAGAAGCCGGTCAAGGGACCACCACCACCGTTGAAGAGCCAGGTGCCCACTCCTTGGAACTGACCAACAGTTCAGAGTTGGCAAGCCTTTGATTACATGAAGCTATGAATTATATTTTGGTTAACTCTTCTTCCCACAAATTGTATAAAGATCTGAAAGAGGAGAATAGACAAAGGGAGCAGGACTTGGGGTTCCCTACGGATCTTCTGAAGGACACCTCTCAGGTCTTCCTGAGCCAGGGATTCCCGAGGCTGTGCCTTTTAGAGACGGAGTTGGAAGTGAGGGACTGCCACCCTTTTGGGGAGTTTGGGAGAAGAAGGATCATGAGAACAGCATGTGGGTTTGGGAGTGTGTCCCTCACCACGGTGTTGCCCTCCACTCCCGCCAGCTTGAAGGGGGTGAGGCCCTGGTGATTGGGCACGAGGTCCAGGGGCTGCAGGTGGCCTCCACGCCCGTCGTAGGACAGCAGCAGGTTGTACATCTGGCACGCAGAGGTCTTGTTGGGCTGGAAGACGAGGATGTGCAACACTGTGTTTCCTGGGGGAGGACACGGGTGTCACGTGGCCACTGGACCCACCGTCCCAGCCCCTCCGCGCCCCTCGCTTCCTGCTCCCAGTGCTTACCCAGGGAGTCCTGGGCCCGGATGTTCGCTCCGTGTTCAATGAGCAGACGCACGATCTCCTCGTTGCCCACGCAGGCAGCGAAGGACAGAGGGTGCTCCCCTGGGGACACAGAGGGCTCTGGAGCATGAGTGCGGGCTGGGGTTGTGAATTCTCCCGGGGACTGCCTGTTCCTCCCCACATCTCGGTGCTGGGCTTGGGGACACTTGTCAGCAGAACCAGAGGCAGGGATGGTGCAGGAGTGGCTCTGGCCTTAAGCC